>OY292415.1:600000-983409 GCA_958496275.1 Zele albiditarsus
TTAGCCGGTGGTGCTGCTCGTATCGTGAAAGCTGTGAAAAGTGCAAGTGCAGCAAAACATCAATTGGAGGAGAATAAACGACATAATGAGGAGATGGATAACGTCGCGCTGGGCAAAGGATTATATATGAAACCATATAAGAAAGGCATGGGTCTCTATATGAAACCAGCAAAAAACTCATAAGCCTACCACATCGAGCATTGACTGACATGGATATCATAAAATACGCGAAGATAATGGAAATTCCGCATTTTCGCGGTGTCTTTATGAGAAATGATTTACCAAAAAAATGGCCCACGGAAATATGAAACCGGGATTACTAATCTCGATGATAGAGATAGACCAGTGACCCACTGGGTTGCATATGAGAAGAAAAATGATCAGGTCAAATATTTCGATAGTTCCGGTGATTTACAACCTCCTCATGATCTAATGAAATATCTCGATGTTGGTAGGGTAGAATATAATCATGAACGATGTCAAGACTATGACACAGTGATATGCGGACATTTGTCTGAAATTTCTAATGGATCAACTATGAAGTGAGTGTAATATGATAATTGGACATAGTCATGTGTGAGTCATTGACGTTAACAGTGTCGGGGAGATCCCCTATACTTGAGGCCCAATACTTTCCACCGATTGAACTCTCACCGAATAAATCATATGTATTAGGACTCATTGAATTGTTAACCTTCAACTCGATCCTCAATATTGATGAGAGCGACAATAAGTTTTACCTACTTGGAGAAAACGGTGATGAAATAATAGTCATACCCACTGGAAGTTATGAAATTGAAGATATCGAGAGTTTTCTAAAAAAGACATTACCAAACTTTTCTCTGTCTCTAAAACCCAATAACAATGAATTGTGTTGTGAAATAAAGTGTAATGTCCATATAAATTTCATTCCTGAAGATTCGATTGGAAGATTACTGGGATTCAAACCGCGTATACTTGATCCAGGCATTACGCAAAAATCAGACTTACCGGTGTCAATACTTAAATTAAATGCACTTCGAGTAGAGTGTAACATAACAACGGGGGCGTACATACATTGACAGCGACTACATACAATTCATGAATTTTTCCCAATCGAACCACCAGAATATAAGATCATCGAAGTGCCGTCACACGTCATTTACATGCCAGTCACTGTACAAGCAATCATTTGCAGCTGAGAATAGTTGGTCAAGACGGTGATTTAGTTAATTTTAAGACAGCATGGTTACTGCATGGGAGCATATGCGGATGCCTCCCACTGCAGTCCCATGTCCTACTCCTTGAAGTGGCCCTCGTAGTACTTGTGTGGAATATATTCCGAAATTGGGCGCCACTCCTCCTTTTATATACCTACTTGGCCCTATGTAGTGACGCGGAGAAACACCACATAGGCCTAGGCTTTGCCACAGCTCCTCATGAGCATCCTTCGACTATCTCACGGTGTGTGTCCCGAGGGACTCATCCGCAGAAGCCTTTGTTTGTATTTTAGGTTCAAAGGTGACAATTTTAAATGAGGTGCGTGTCCAAAGCAGAATTAATAATGTTCGGCGAGCGATTTGCCCTTCGGCAAGCAGTCTTTGTGGGATCTAGTATCCAAAGTCAATAGTTTATAAATATAAAATAAAAATGAAATAAATATTTGGGTCGAGACATTTGTAATTAATTCCGTCGTAGATTCCAATGGGGATCCATCTTCGCGAGTCCTATCCTGCGGTGATCAGTCGAAGGGTCGGGCTCTAAGCCGGAAATGTCTCTTGCCGTTTTTATTGGTATTATTAATGGGAACATGCTATAATAAACCCTAGCTACCCAGAATAAGCTTATGCGGAGCAAGAAGCGAGAAAATGAATTTACCCGTGGTGTATTAATACTCACGAGTATGAAGAGCAAGCAATAGAATGCCAGATACTCTATGGTCCTATGAGCCTCGTGGTGTCCTCGAAGTTCTCTCAGGTTCGATGTCTCGTCGTGGTCCTAGCAGTGCGGAGATGGAGAAGCAAGCCAAGCAGAAAGAGAAAGCAGCTAGGAGTAAGCGGTGCACAGGTGAAAGAATGTAGCGGCACTCACACAAGCAGTTTTAGATAACAAAACACTTTAGAATTTATTTAATAGTTGTTCAATGAAAATAATTAACAATTCAAGACTTGGTGTTCAATAAGCTCGCGGCGAAAATGATATCAATATTAATTTCTCATTAGAATTGAAGCGAGGCTTATTTAATATGACTTCGATAGGTGGATATCATAGATCCTAGTTTAGTTTGGCCACGGGGTACTTATTCGCTTATACCACACGATTGTGATTTGGCGATGCGTCTATATCGTCCTTCATATAGCAACGCAACCGGTGTGGGTTTATGTTTTACTCGTGGCTTTGACTAGCCCAGAATAACGTCTCCGGTCAATTGCCCGTTGACCGAAAGAGCAACTAGTGGCTCGAGCAAACTTGGTAAATGTTGGTCCGGCGTGGCAAAGATTCGGCTCCTCCGAATATTGTGGCGAAACTCCCGTTTTAAATGTGCCTGCGAGGTGTCCCGAACCGAACGTCCTCGCTCGTAATTTCCGTCGTAGTCGTTTTTAGTTCTCGAGTGCCATCAGGCTCAATACCCCCGAGCTTTGGAAACTTCCACTCGAATATTACGAAATTGATATCTCCCGATACTGATACTGTATGACTCCGTATCCCGGTACTGAGAGAGTGTCTCACTGTGAGTGCGTGTTATCGCCTCCCGATACAGTGCGAGAATCAAGGCCCTGTGTCGTTCAAATCTCCCCCTTATATTCGTTTGCTTCTTCGCGGCGGCGCCGAGTACCTGAAATCATAGATGTCACTCGGGCGCGTGCCCGGGAATTAATAATAATTCAAATGTCTTTATGAATTCTTCCAAGGTATCCTAGCCCAACGAAGAACTTCCTTAGGATAACCAAATTGTATCCAATTTAAAGATCCTTCGTGGACAGTGGCTGGTCCATACTGTCACAATTTCCGTGGTGAAGTCATAACAATAATATTACACTCAAAATCAATGAAGTGATGGGTATAGTGTATGATACGAGTGAAATTATTACACCACCACCACCACCACCACCACAGAATATAAAAACGGTGGAACATGTCGAAAACCTGTCAGTCGTCATTCATCGCGTCGGCAGTTACCACATCAGAACATTCAACTGCTGAAGAGTTTCGGTCTGAAACTACGTGGAAAACTGTGAAATTTTGGTCCTTTTGTTTTGTATGTTTTATACCATGGCGAAAATCTCGGCAATACAACAAGCTATTACATTCGATGAATCTATTGCACATTATGAAATACATGGACATCAACCGTTTGCATCATCAACCTTCAACAACAATGATGAAATCGTATCGCTGTGTAACATCAGGATTTATGTTTATTGCCAAGCAAGAGTTCATTACATTGTTACACCCTACGGCGCAGCAACCCCGAATTATTGGGAAGGGTTGATACGTATAGGGGACAAAGGTGGTAAGTTCGAGTTTTTAGGTTTTTATTACTGGCCTCGTACCAGTAAGTTGGGCGCCACTTGGATTTTAATTCTCAAATTCAAGAAAACAAGCCACCCAGCAAACACAACTTGGATGATTCTCGCAACTTTTATGTAACGAAAAATATAACGGATATGTCATATAATTGTCATCACAGGATCGAAACTTCGCTGTCGGGCACATAAATAAGATGGAATTAATATGATTGAGCGATATGTATTGAATATGTTAATGAAAAAACGTAAATTCGATGCAATCAAAAATCCTCCACGTTACCTCCATTTACGTGACGAAATAAATACAGAATATTATGTATGTAACAAATATATAAGATTGGTATATAAAATTTACATCTCTCGATCACAAGATTTTTATATGTACTCAAGACTCATAAAAGTGTTATGAATTGGCTTCGTAACTTTTACAGAACATTGGTATATCATAGTTTAATAAGATTGAAAACGCAGCCATTACGTATAATTTGGCTCATAAATGTTACAAGGCATTTGTAAGTAACAAATTATATGTATTTATTATGTGTCCAATTCTCCTCAACAGTAATATACCAATGTTCTGTAATCATTACGGATCCAATTCATAACATGCTTACAAGTTTTGGGTACATGTAAATATCTCGTACTCGTGTGACGAAGTTTCTGTGGATAAGTGTTACATACTTGTGATGTCCATAATTTTCTGTTTTTCCCACAAGCATTTTCAGGTTATGTGTGTTGTGAAGAAACATTGTGAGAACGCGTGAGAAAGAAACAATTAATCACATACAAACAACGTGAAGTGAAATATTGCATGACCAGTATATATTTTTGAAGGTAAGTTCAAACGAAACAACTACTTTTGATTCAATATAAATATTCACGAGTATGTGTCGGTAATGTTTGAATTTATTTGCATAGCCTCTCTTTTTGGTTACTGGCAAAAGTCGTCAAATATTCAAATTCGATTCATTGCAATAATTGAATTTGCTTTTATGTAATTTTTTGTTATTATATGTTTTTTTCCAAATGCACAATTTTACAGTATTCTAGGATGCCGAAAGACTATGGGAGTATAACAAAAAGGCATTGGAAGCGACTCTGTAGAGCAGAAATCCAAAGAGTAAAAAATGACCTTACATCAAGATCTTCAGCTCCAACAGAATTTGTTTTGCAAACTGCCAGACCTCAACTCGAAAGAACTCAAGAATATAATGCAGACGAGATATCTGCGAGTTCACCAATGGAAAACCACCCAGCAACAAGAACTGCTTTCCGCAGTACACAGATTTTCACACAAGATCTAACAAATAATATGGCACCTACACTCGATGAAGACGATATTGCCCCCATAGATATTGCCAGTGAAAACGACGGAACTAGTCTCAGTCTAGCTACTGAGTTGCGACAATGGATCGTAGAATCCGATTGTAGTAAAATATGGGTGAATAAGTTGCTGAAAATTTTGCAAAAATATGGTCACGATGAATTACCAGCTGATTATCGTACGTTTCTTTCCACACCAAGGGAGATCACGTGTGTAGATATACAACCTGGTAAATATCATCATTTTGGAATAACGCCAGGCTTGAAAAACTCAATTGATCGTTACTTTCCAAAAAATGAAATGCCCAGCCAAATTTCGTTTAATGTAAACATCGACGGATTGCCATTAGCGAAAAGCAGCAGTGATCAAGTTTGGCCAATTTTAGGCTGTCTATGCGCCATTTTTCATACCGAACCGTTCGTTATTGGAATTTATGGCGGAAAGACAAAACCGTATGATAGTAATGAATTTCTGAACAGTTTTGTCATCGATGTGAATGCTATACAGCATAATGGCATTATCGTGAATCACAAACGCATCTCTTGTAAGTTGAATATTATTACATGCGACGCCCCAGCAAGAGCGTTTATAACAGGTACAAAAGGTCATAATGCATATCATGGCTGCAGTAAATGCATTCAAGAGGGAAGATTTGTTTCAAGACGCGTTACGTATCCTGATTCAAAGGCAGCATTGCGGACTGATCAGTCATTTTTTGAAAAAACTGATGAAGGTTACCACAAGTCGACATCAGTTCTTGAAAAAATTGAAAATATTAAAATGGTTAGCCAATTTCCGCTTGACATCATGCACCTTGCATATCTGGGCGTTTTTAAAAAAATGATTGCCTTTTTCGTAAAAGGAAAAAAAAATATTCGGATGTCAAATGAGAGCATTGCTACGTCCGATGAGAGTTTATTATCGCTTAAATCTTATATACCTAAAGAGTTTGCAAGATATCGCAGAACTTTGTACGAGCTCGATCGTTTCAAGGCAACAGAGTTTCGTCAAATCTTATTATACACAGGACCGTTAATTTTTTTCGACTGCTTGGATAGTATGAAATACACACACTTTTTATGTTTGAGTATTGCAATAAGGATATTGTCACAAAAAGAAACGATTACGCGTTATTTAGACTACGCGAGAATACTATTAACGTATTTTGTAGAGAATTATGGAAAAATCTACGGGTCTGAGTTTATATCATATAATGTCCACAATTTAATGCATATATGTAATGATGTGGAACGCTTGGGTCCATTGGATTCGTACAGTTGTTTCAAGTTTGAAAGTTATTTGCAAAAACTTAAAAACAAAGTAAAAGTTAGTGGACGATCTTTGCCTCAAATCGTGAATCGACTGATAGAAGAATCTGCTGTAATGAATAACCAATTTCGAATAATGAATTGGCCGATCATTACGTTTTTCAAGCATCATGACAAGCAAGCCGAAATTAAACGCGTGAAATCGTTACAATACGAAAATGTATATCTCAGTAGCAGAACCGGTGACAATTGCTTTTGTACAGTTTCTCATACGGTGATACTTATAGAAAGTATTACCTGTGATAGAAATAAATCGATTTTTTTAAGTGGCAAAGAGTTCACAATGGAGCGACCATTTTTTGTTAGACAGTGTGACTCTACAATTTTCAATATAAAAATTGTAAAACATGCACATTGCAAGAATGTTGTAATTAATCCAGAACAAATCAAACAAAAATGCATACGAATTCCCATTAGCTGCTCGGAAAGTCTTGTTTTACCTCTAATTCATCATTTATAAAATTGAATATTCAACGATCTTCATATTTAAGTTAAAAAATTAAAAGATTCAAGTGATAATAAAATAATATTGGTTTTATGTGTCTAACTGCAATAATTACCGTACCATTATAAGCAATTTTATTTTAAATGAAAAAACATAAAACGATTTTAACGATAATTGATGGCGCTGCGATCGCAAAACGTTGGTAGCCGGCCGGATCTCGGCGTTTCCAACATAACCAATAAGGTGAAAAAGGCGCGTAACACTGGAAATCACACAAGGTATAGCTGCATGCGGCTGTAGTTCGACGTACAAATTCGGTAAAAACAAACATTTTTTGTAATTAATTATCATTAACACCATGATTGATTTATATCGTTGTTCGTCGTATTTTCTTTATTTTTCGAAACTTTTTTCAACAAATTATATCTTTTAGATTACTGCCGGTACAAAACTTAACCTATCTTTTCATAACGGTCTTATCCATTTTAGAAAAGTGAATTGAAACGATGATGCTCTATGCTGTCGTCACTTTTTTGAACGAAGATGGAAAGGAAGGAGAGTCGGCATCCGAAGTACCGTCATGCTGGTTATCAGACGATCTGAAAAAGTGTTGGTGGCCAAATCTAAAAAATGTTGGGCCACATATTGTAAAACGAACGATTCCAGATCCGACCGATAAAAAATGGCAATTACACGACGTTAAACTCCTGGGATTTTACGGTAAACTGGCTTCTTTTTCTCAATTTTCTTTGCCTTTTTGAATGATTATTGTGTTATGATATGTATATTTCTAACAAACAACATTTCAAACGCACGGCAGAAGGCAGATGGCTTGTCAAGTGGTGACGAAGCCTCCGATTTACCACAAATACCAAAAAAAGCACACTAGCGACGATAAAAGAAGAGAAAATGAACCTCAAAGTCTGGAAAGGAAAACGAAAGGGTTTTCTGTTGGGAAAAACAGAATCAGGTATGGAAAAAGCATTGATTCACCTTTTGTTTTAATTTCCAAGTACAGTGTATATGTAGCTTAAAAAAAATCTTTCTATCATCTTGGTGTCGGGTGATTTTTTTACGGAAACAATACAATGTCTCTTATATGACGCGAAGATCCTTCGATATGCATATCGCCATAGAAAACTTGGAATTTCGAGCAACATTTCGAGAAATTTTTTTTCATTTATTTTCTTTCCAAATTTTCTCATGTGCAAAAATGTTTTGCAGATGATTATGCAGCTTCAGATGAATCTGAAACTGCCAATGATACCGCAGTTCCGAGTCCACCAAAATTGAAAGGATCAACCGATCAAAAAATTAATGCAGAAAATGCAATGTCAAACGCGCCACAAACGAGCCACGCAACAGTCACAAGCTGTGTCCCAGTCACCTTAAACGTCAATCATCTTAAAAGTATGTCGTCAAGTTTTCTGCAGAACCAAGGTATTCATTAATACGAATGTATATTTGAATTTTCTTGGATAGCATAATTTGCGGAGATTAAATAGTTTTTTCTATTCTAAAAGGAGAGCTTAACTCAAGTCGCGTTGGAAACGATGTGGATGATAGTAACGGAAATTTCCTGTCCTTACCGTCATTGGACACAACTATGAAAGATTTTTTCATTGGTATGTATTTGCTTCAAATTTGTCTTGACAAGTATAATCTTATGTTGAAAAAATAATTACTGCGATCATAATTTATGCTTTTTCAGATAACAAATCGATATTGCTGCAGCTCGAAAATGGGTCAAATAATTTTTTCTATGCACTGTATAGAGAACAGATTGGATGGGATTGAACAATTGGTAAATGCCAACCAAGTACAGATCCATCAGAATGCATATGAAGATTTGGCGGCACTCTTGTCTTTTACAACCGTCCAACAAGTGAAGGAGTTCGAAAATCACCTGACGGTGGGCGATGTTAGGACTCGCTTGGTGAGTACCGTTTCTTTTTCATTTAATTATGATATTCAATCATCTGAAACTATATAAATAATTATGAAGTAATATTTTTCTTGTAGATTCTATATTTGGCCCAAATTAGCGGTACTTCTGCCAAAAACTGTATATCTTGCATATTGAAAAAAGTTTTCGGTCCTGAAGTGGCCAAAAAATCCTCCTGGTGTAGTCTTCGAGGCAATTTTAAAGTCGGGGATCTGATTCTCATCGCCGTTATCAAAGGTATATACATATATATATTTCATACTGCTAATTTGCCTTAATCTATATTTTGTTTAATCTAATTCTGAACCCTAAATGAAGTCTTCTCTATACTCTTTTTTCATACATTTCACATTTTCTCTCCGTTTTATTTTCTTCTCCCTTGTCTCGCGTGGACCTCCGAACGTTCTCCCATGCTCTTTTTAATGCCATTCCTCTCACTCTTTCTTGCAACTCGTCTATTCTTACATAAGAACCAGGTCAACATTTTTTCCTATAATTGAAAGATCAACTGTTTATAAAGTTGTATACCTCAAAATTATAGAATTTTTTTACAAATGCGTCCTGCTTACGAGGATAAAATATCGTTTGCTCTACTTCCCCTGATAGCGGTGACCCTGCCACTTCCCCTCTTTGCGTAGACATCGCTGTATGAGTGCAAGAAAGAGCGAACATTTTCTTTTTCGCTTCTCCTGTTCAAATAATGTTTTACGAATTTTTTTTTTCCGCCACTTCTATTATTCTCACTATTTTTACTATTGTGTAAAATAGAAATTTTTCATTAAGTACATCTGGTTGGGTGTACAAAAACATGAATTGAGAAAAAAAAAATTTTGAAATTACACTTACAAAATTTGAGCGTGTTTTTGAAATAATTTCAAAACATTCGTGTTCGCAGACAATTTTGCTCTAATCTACAGTTTGCGATAAAAAAATTCGTCAAGTTTCGGAAAAAAATGTTTCATTCTGGCCGCCAATTTGACCCCTCGAGGGAGACACGCGACGACAGCCGCGGTGGTAAGCAATAGTTCATGAAAGATGTAGCATCGATAACGGAGAAAAGAAGAAGAAGCCATTTTCAATATTAACACATGTAATTTATGTCTGTGTAGAAAGCACAGGACACCACAAGGGCCAAAATCACGCGGCGGGCGGAAAACCCCGGCCCGCGCATCGCCGAACGTATCAACGTCGACGAGGTCCATACCAGCTGCACGAGCGGACAGAAGCGCGCGATGGTCCACGGGGGCCGATGGATCGAGCCCAAAACAAATGATATTCATTCGCAATAAAGTATTTTTCTGTCATACAAAAATCATGTTTATTCCAGAAAACTTCGATTTTAATTAAATCCAAAAAATATACTGTTACTCCCGTTATATATTTAATTCCATAAATATTCTTGCATTCACAAATAATTATAGTAATTGAAAAGCATGCAGACGTCCTCTATCGTAATTTGTTGTTTAATGTGGTACAATATGGCTTTAAGCAGAGATTCATTGGGGAAACTTAATGCGCCATTAGTGGAAGATCACAACTTGCAATTTATTTTTTATTGAAGATTAACATTGATATCTTGATATACCTATGCTTTTTGATATTTATTTCATTCTATTATATTTCGATAATGCCGAAAGTATTCCTGAAATCATGCAAAAAACAACGAAACAACAAAACACAGTAGTATGGGGTAACTCGACTCGCAAGTTGCCATATTGTTCGCGAACACGCTTCCAATGTGTTAATAGAGCGATTAGTGTGATGAGCCCAGCAAAAATTATATGAACTCGGACCACCCTTGCCTACACTTGGCATCATCGCATTATTTAAATATTTTCCCAATACAATTTTCTATTTAATATACATATGAATATATGAATCTTTCATAATGGCGAATTAATGGAAATTCGGTGGAAACATTATTGCCATCACAATACTCATATTCAATTTTAACCTGAAATCATGAAATTGAATCCAAGGGTTCGCACATAGGTCTTTTACATAATTTTAATATTCTTTCAATGTAATTTTTCGGTTCGATCATAATTTTATTCATTTTGATTATTGATTTCGATAAGGTTCGTCCCGTCGATTGCCTGACATCGTTCTATTTAGGAACTAGCTATATCCAGTGTACTGAATTCACAATATTCGTGGTAAAAATTCGAAACTCGTGAGATGTTGACTCACTTAAAATCTATATCAAGGCGTTGAAAAAATTGTAGAAAATAATCCACACTGAAAATAAAAAAAGTAGGACTTTGAGGTGACTTGAACTCGGAAGATACCAGATCGCTTGCAAGCACGCTACCATTGTGCCAAATAAGCGAATAGTGTGAGAAGTCCAGCAGCAATTATACGAACTCGGACCACACTTGCCTACACGCGGCATTGTCGTATAAGTCTCTTACATAATTTTAATATTTTTTCAATGTAATTTTTGGGTTCGATCATAATTTTATTCAGTTTGATTATTGATTTCGATAATGTTCGTCCCGTCGATTGCCTGACATCGTTCTATTTAGAAACTAGCTATATTCAATGTACTAAATTCACAGTATTCGTGGTGGAAATTCAAAATTCGTGAGATGTTGACTCACTCAAAATCTATATCAAGGCATTAAAAAAATTGTGGAAAATAATTCGCACATTGAAAAAATACTGTCTGGATTTTTGTTATATTCCATGTAGAAAAATTTGGAAATTGTGGAAATAAAAAAAGTAGGACTTCGAGGTGATTTGAACTCGGAAGATACCAGATCGCTTGCAAGCACGCTACCATTGTGCCGATAGAGTGCATAGTATGAGGAGTCCAGCAGCAATTATGTGAACTCGGACTACATTTGCCTACACATGGCATCATCGCATTATTTAAATAATTTCCCAATACAATTTTCTATTTTATATACATATGAATATATGAATCTTTCATAAGGGCGAATAAATGAAAATTCGGTGGAAACATTACTTCCATCTCAATACTCATATTCAATTTTAACCTGAAATCATGAAATTGAATTCAAGGGTTCGCACATACCCTTAGGTAGATGTAGCGACATAGCTTCGTTCATCTTCGGCCGAATTCGGTAAGAAGAGAGATATGGATAGTATTTCTGCCCTCTTCTATTAACCGAACCACGAGCCGAAGTGCGGGGCTCACACCAACACGGCCTGTGCTTGTGTGCGGCACCCCCTCCACGCATGTATATTTTAGTCTCTGAGGCGGCTGACGCCCACATTTCAAAAATGCATGCTTAACTATTACTATATATTTCGTTGACCAATGAGAAAGTGGGTCCAGTTCGAGGCTTGTCCGATAAGGTAGCGCCACTTCGATCCAGTAAAAAATGCGTCAAGTTTTAGCCGGGCGTTGGCAATCTCTCTACTCATCTCTGTACCAGTGATGCCAGAATGATGATTCTGGCAACAAGCAACATGAGTGGAGGGGGTGCCGCACACAAGCACAAACCGTGTTGGTGTAAGCCCCGCACTTCGGCTCATGGTTCGGTCAATAGAAAAAGGCAGAAATACTATCCATATCTCTGTTCTTACCGAACTTGGCCGAAAATGAACGAAGCTATGTCGGTACATCTACCTGAGGGTATATGCGAACCCTTAAATTCAATTTCATGATTTCAGGTTAAAATAGAATATGAGTATTGAGATGGAAATAATGTTTCCACAGAATTTTCATTTATTCGTCCTTATGAAAGATTCATATATCCATATGTATATAAAATAAAAAATTGCATTGGGAAAATATGTAGATAATGTAAAAGGCCTATACGATGATGCCACGTGTAGGCAAGTGTGGTCCGAGTTCATATAATTGCTGCTGGACTTGTCAAACTATTCGCTCTGTTGGCACAATGGTACTGTGCTTGCAAGCGATCTGGTGAATTGCGAGTTCAAGTCACCTCGAAGTCCTATTTTTTTTTTTATTTTCATAATTTCCAAATTTTTCTACATGGAATATAACAAAAATCCAGACATTATTTTTTCAAAGTGCGGATTATTTTCCACAATTTTTCCAATGCCTTGATATAGATTTTGAGGTAGTCAACATCTCACGAGTTTCGAATTTCCAACACGAATACTGTGAATTTAGTACACTCAAAAATTGTATGTATGTATATTAATAAAAATAGTGCTCTTCCACACCACCTCTGAGGTTTCACCAATGGCGCGTTAGATTTTTTGAAAGTGGACCTTCGCCTAGAGCCCTATTTTACCACATTAAACGAAATATTTTGACTTTTTCAGGATGTTAAGGACAATAATGACAGGCATTTCTGCACAGTTTACAGTTGTTTCATAATGTGAGACTCGAAGGCAAAGATTGAGTTTGCAATAAATGTTAAAAGCTGATATATGCACAAGAAGTGTTGAAATATCTTGGTTGCACCCCGTCATTAATGGATATATAAATATTGGGGAATGGTGTAATTAGGGTTCTCTTTCAAGAATATGTATAGGACTGGGGAATCCCCAAACTTTTTATCGTACCAAAATGTTGGAAGTTGTACAAAACTACATCATATAGTTACGCAATTGCATAACAGGGCTTGTACACAATTTCGAAGGGAATATATTGAGAAGAAACCATTAGTCATGGATAAATCCGGCATTTGTTTCACCATGCTAATTCCACGAATATTTTTGCATGCACAAATAATTATAGTCATCGAAAAGCATGCAGACGTCCTCTATTAAAATCTGTTGTTTAATGTGGTACAATATGACTTTATGCAGAGATTCATTGGAGAAACTCAACGCGCCATTGGTGGAAGATCACAACTTGCAATTTATTTTTTATTGTCGATTAATATTAATATTTCGATATACCTATGCTTTCAATATTTATTTCATTCTATTATATTTCGATTATGTCGAAAGCATTCCTGAAATTATGAAAAAAAAAAAAAAACGAAACAGCAAAACACAGTGGTATGGGGTGACTCGACTCGCAAGCTCGCAAACACGCTTTCAATGTGCTAATAGAGCGATTAGTGTGATGAGCCCAGCAGCAATTATATGAACTCGGACTACACTTGCCTACACGCGGCATTGTCGTATAGGTCTCTTACATAATTTGAATATTTTTTCAATGTAATTTTTGGGTTCGATCATAATTTTATTCAGTTTGATTATTGATTTCGAGAACGTTCGTCCCTTTGATTGTCTGACATCGTTCTATTTAGGAACTAGCTATATTCAGTGTACTAAATTCACAGTATTCGTGGTGGAAATTCGAAACTCGTAAGCTGTTGACTAACTCAAAATCTATATCAAGGCATTGGAAAAATTGTGGAAAATAATCCGCACTTTGAAAAAATAATGTCTGGATTTTTGTTATATTCCATGTAGAAAAATTTGGAAATTATGAAAATAAAAAAAAAATAGGACTTCGAGGTGACTTGAACTCGCAATTCACCAGATCGCTTGCAAGCACAGTACCATTGTGCCAACAGAGCGAATAGTTTGACAAGTCCAGCAGCAATTATATGAACTCGGACCACACTTGCCTACACGTGGCATCATCGTATAGGCCTTTTACATTATCTACATATTTTCCCAATGCAATTTTTTATTTTATATACATATGGATATATGAATCTTTCATAAGAACGAATAAATGAAAATTCTGTGGAAACATTATTTCCATCTCAATACTCATATTCTATTTTAACCTGAAATCATGAAATTGAATTCAAGGGTTCGCACATATCCTCAGGTAGATGTACCTGACATAGCTTCGTGCATCTTCGGCCAAGTTCGATAAGAACAGAGATATGGATAGTATTTCTGCCTTTTTCTATTAACCGAACCATGAGCCGAAGTGCGGGGCTCACACCAACACGGGTTGTGCTTGTGTGCGGCACCCCCTCCACTCATGTTGCTTGTTGCCAGAATCATCATTCTGGCATCACTGCTTTGTACCAAGCATCGCTGTTACTGACAGAAGCTATGAATGCAGCGGCATAGCTAAGACTTTCATGTTTCGGTTTTTGCTTAGACTTGCACTCTGTGCTTATATGGCCATATCTGTTGCATTTGAAACAACGTGAACCTTTTTGAAATGACTTTTTAATTACCTTTTTCTTTGAATTGGTTGCAAAGGCATTTGTATCACTATTGCTCATTTTTACATCCTGTAGAATTTTAGCTTTAACTGAATCGGCACTTATTTCCATACCGGAACTCTCGATCCATGATCATCCGTTTGTATGTCTCAGGTAGACCAGAAAGAACCAGGGTTCCCAGCCACTCATCATCCACTTTAAATCCGATATTGCGCAGCTCATGAGCTGTTGTGACTACTTTACTAACGTATTATTCTACATTTTGAATGTCTCCGCGACGGTTGTGGTACATGATTCATGAAGTAAACCTACTCGGCGTGATAGCCCTGAGTCATCGAAAGCACTTGTCAGGTTGTCCCAAACTTTCTTTGCTGTCTTCGCTTCTTGAATGTGAACATAATTCACGGAGTCTACTAACAAGATTATCTTAGATTTTGCTTTGAGATCACGTTTTTGGTCTGCCGCGTCGCCGGTTGGATTTTCTATGCAGTCCCATAACTCCTCGTGTTCAAGGTATGTTTTCACTGCAAATCTCCATGTGGAGTAGTTATTGCACGTTTGTTTGATTGACTAACGACTGTATTATTTAGAATTGTAAATCAATCTAATTCTGATTTCCCAGGATTTCTTTGTTATCGTTTTCTGTGTTCGTCTTTATATGCTCTGAAACATTTCAAATTTGTAAAGTATTTTCTCCGGAGTCGTAGCAATTTTTCCATAAAAATTGATGGATCTATTAATTGATTAATTATTCCTACCATATGGACTTAGCATTTTCGCACTAATAATTGGTAAGTGAATGAAGTAATTATCACGGATTTATTCTTTCTCTCTAGGAATGGAGAAATGCATCGAGGCGCATCGATTGTATTTCGAAATCAATTATGTTCAAGACTGAATGAGATGAAGAAATTCGTACACATATTTTCAATAGGAATTATTATAGAAAACTTATTCTCTGTATTTCTTGATAATTAGAAATAAAGTATTCATGTTTTTGATTTCATCTCAATATGTAATAATCTTTTGTTTAATAATCTTTTAAGGCACAGCCAAGACGAGCTTCATATGCTTGCATTTGTTAACAATTAATACTAGTTACATCACCTTAAAGCATAGTCTTTTCTCTTAACATATATTCAGACAACTCGGCTGATGCAGTAATCGTTCGAAGCTCCAATTGGTATTTCTCTTTGCGATATTGAATTTCCATGCCTTGCTTCAATTTCTCGTATTGCAATTTAGTCTCTGATAATTCCCTTTCTTGATTCATTAAACAACGAATTCGTTCCAATTTGAAACTTCTTTCGTCTGCATCTTCTTTATTTTGCGAAGATGGATTTCCCTTCTTTTTCTTGTGTGCAACAACTGTTCAAAAAAAGAGGAATTAATTATGATGATATTATTTAGTTGTGCGCATCTTTCCCAACATTAGGATACGATGTCAATTTTTTACCAATGGTATCAAGATTTAGCGAATGCTTCCGTCATCTAGGGGTAACAGGGGTGGCATTTCCGTTTGCTATGATTGCATCTGCTTTTTTGTTTGAGCTATCTTGGGGTTCCTTTTGTTCAAAATCGGTGGTATCATTCGAAATTCCATCAAGATTATTCATTTTTTTATAATCCAGGGCTGAATATGAAGATTCATCAAGATCTTCCCTGTCTTCAAGTAGAGATTCTTCGAAAATGAATTCATTATCGAGAATCTGTTGTCGCCGTCCTGTAATTTTTAAATGATACTAAGCAGGGTGTCCACTCTTCCTGTGCAATTTGAGAAACATCTATCCCTAATAAACGTGAATTTCACTGCTATCGACTGGTACATATCTCTTTTTCATTTGTCAGATTAAGATGAAAGAAGGGTTCCCTTTTTAGGAAAAGTAAACAACTTTCTCATTATGAAGTAAAAAAAAATTATTCTTGGAATAAAATAGTTAAAAATCAGAATTTTTGCTATTTTTGATGTCTTGAACATTTATATGAACCATTCCAGCAGATTGGATAGTTCTAAAGATATGATTGCTTTTCACAAAGCGGTGCTACTCAATCAATTCTGGTTCTTCGTTAGTAATTGTTATTATCATTAATTACATAATTGTTTATCGTCAATATTCTTGGAATGCCTTGATATGAATGTTACCTTCTAATATTTGAGTGGAAATATTGGACGAAAAAATCGTGAGAGCTGTAACCATTAAATGAGGTGAAATGAGCGCGATATCTGGGTCCACTTCCGCGGATGGAGTTGTAGGACCGCCACCGGTTGCTAGACAAGATTGCTTTTCCCTTGTCAAAACATCACGTTGGTCGGCTTTTGAATTACTCCAATTCTTCTTTAATTGTCTGACATCTCTCTATAATTGTTAGAAAATTATTTGAAGTCTTTTGCATCAAGACATAGATTCAATTAGGTAATGTAATCTTAATTTCGTAAGTTCATGATGTTACAGTAATTTTGCTAAATAGTGTAAAGATTTTTTTATGCAAAGAAGTAGCAGAGTAAGTAATAATCAGTTTTGGTACGTTCGATGAAATACCTGTTGATGAATTATATTCCTCACTTATTTGTGCCCATGCTTCCTCTTTCAACCTCAATGTCGTAATATCACTCTTTTGTTTTTCTATTATGTGTGAATATTTTTGGAGTATTTGTAAGAATAATTTTTCCTCCACTTCTGTGTAATGTTTTTTACCGAACATTTTTTTATTACTTGCTATGAATGATGATAAATGAAGAAATGATGCTACACAATGGAAGTGAGGGGTGTCTGACTGGAGTGTAAACAATTATGAAGACCAACTTTCGCAGCTGTTTCTCATTGGTCAATACAGTGGAAAGAATACGGAATTTGCCGAACACGAGATAGCATTTGCTTAAGCATTTCCTTCACTAAGCAAATCTTAAGTATCATTTTCTCAACCAAGGTGATCTTAGTTCTTGACTATGAATACATGCGACCTTAAGCTGAACTTATTCGAATAAGGTGAACTTAGTTAAGAATTTCTTGAGTTCGTGCTTAAGTCGCGACTCTGAATACGGGCCTAACGCACCGTACCGCACTGGGCCGCACAGCGCGACACCGTGCTTCTTAATTGGAAAAGCCCCAATGAGGAGACGTTTATTATGTTTGTACTAACTGCAAAAGCTGTTGAACATTTCTTTATGAAACTTATATCATAGGAATCAAATGTTCTACTGTTATCTACATAATTCTAACAGAAATAATTGTTTATTCTATTTATTGATATCTTCTTTACATCATGAATATGAAAGTTTGTTTGTAACAATATATCGATAAATAAAATGAATAATTATTTCTATATAATATTCACACAATAGTATGAGTTATTAATAAAAGTTTTTTAAACACCGATGTCATCAAATTCATAAAATTATAAAACTTTTGTAATATAGATATCATAAGTGCGAGATTGTGATCAGGGAGTTAATCTCGTATTAGGCTTCTCTATTTCTGTAGAAAAATAAGTTTATGAAAGATTTTTTATTAATAATTATTTGAAGCACAAAAAAAACATTTACCATATTATCCATAGTTAAATTGGCAAGTAAAAGGACTGGATGTGCACCTATTATTGTATGTCCCTTAGGAAGACTATCTTTGTGTAAAACTATAATTAGCATTTGTACAATAGATTTGAATAATTGTTTTTCAGTTAGCAAAATATTCATACAAACAAGTAAATTTATTCCGTTTGGCTCCAGTTTCGATTAATTGTTCTGATGTCTTTGCAGTCAATATTATAATTTTTTTACTCTTCACCACGTACTATTTCTTCTTGTTTATAAAATAAATCAAGAAGTACATCAACGCAACCTTCTTGATCTACATGAATAAAAAATTTATATATAGTGAATAAAATAATTTTTTGTTAATGAAATTATTAAATTAAAAAACTTACGATCTAATAAATCTTCTACACACAGCAGTACCTGTGCATTTATATATGAATGAGATTTAATGTACAATTTGTTGGTATCATCACACGATTTAATTAAATGAATCAACGATATGAGTGTCAATATCATTATATCAAATCGTTTTTCTTCCGCTAATAAATCCAGTACTGGTAATAGGAGATTGAAGCTACAGTCTAATACATTACTCGGCGATCCAACTGATTCACTACCAAAACTGCAAAAAAAAAATTTTTTATTTAAATAAAATAATATAGAAGATAAAAACAGCCCAATATAATTATGTAAGAAATGGCAATTCATTCATAAAAAAGCCCAGATAAATCCATTCCACATGAATAGAAAGAAGCACCTTAACCTCACATTAACGCAGCGTGAATATAATTTAATTAAGGATCTTATATTCACGCGGCGTGGATTTATCGAAACTTTTTGTTACGTATAAATGTAATTGTCTGATTCTGAAACTTCATTCCCCGGATAATTTTATCTATTGCAAATAAATAAATTGAATATCTTTTTCAGATAATTAATTACGAAGGATATATTATTCATTCAAAAGTGGATTAAATTCTCTATAACTTGGTTGACAAAAAATATATATACACTCGTCGACAATAGTTCGTGAACGATCAAAATTTGATATCGGTAATCATAATGATGAACTCGATTGCCCTTCTGGTGAGTGAGGCGTCACGGTAGTTCATGGTCGAAATTGATTGTGTGAAACGGTAGGAACGGCACCAGATGTAAAGATGGCGAAAATGAGCGGGAATGATTTGAATTGAAGTATGTTGAACAGCAAGGTTAATAGTCTATAATCAATGGAAATCTTGGTGGTGCAATAAGGTATTTGTTAATGCTGTGGAATGTGTTGAAATCATAAGGGTATTGTATAAAGATAATATATGTGCGAATTTGTATTACCTAATATGCATAGTGATTATTTTCAATTGACAATTAAATATAAAACAATGCCTACCGCACCATTTCATTTAGATATAAAAAAAAACATTAGTGCACAGTACCTGTCAAAAACTTTACTCGAATTATTCTCAAAACTCAGGAAAATGGGGTGACACCTGCAGCGATAATGACTAGGATGGGAGTGCTGTTAAAAGGTGTATTGCCCAGTGATTTGATGAAGATATCTCCAGGTAAATCAAAAGAGAAAATCATTCTTGGACCTGGTCTTCAACGTGATGGCGATATGTCATATATGCTTGCGATTACGTATTGTGACAATAATTAAAGCTTTGAGACAAATGTGCATTCTAAACAAAAGCTTTGAACGCATTGTACTGTTTGAAATAGCATGTTATGATTCATACAGGTCAAAAACCGCATGCCTGTGTTAAGTGTGATCATAAATTGATGCAAATAGGTAATTTGGTGAAACATTATACGAGAAAACATCTGGTTTACTCGTATGAGGCGGAAAAAGAGGATGATGATGATGATGATTGCCATGAAGAGGAAGATGAAGAAGGGGAAATCAATCCAGACGTTGGAAAATCGGTGGCTGTTGACGCTGTGAAAAATCAAAATATTCAAGTCGATGAATTGATAGATCCAATTGTTTTGAAAGAAGTGGATGATACTGAATTAGAAGTGGATAATGAACATATATTGAATCAATAATTGTCTTATATTATGAATGAAAGTACATATATGCATATATAAATAAAAGAGTAACTATCAGCAGATTCGTTTTTTTTACTTTCATAATCTATATTTATAGAAGTCTAATGTTGGTCTATTTCTCAGTAACAGACAAGTTGATAATGAGCAATTAGTGTAATTGAGAGGAATAAACGTATTCTTCTCATTTTGAAGCTGATAAATGCTGTACAGTCTGCAATTTTTGAATCAATGTGAATACTATACAATGCATCGTTATCAATAATTTATCTTCTTTTCTGCGAAATTCTCGATTTTCATTTTTTAACAAAAAACATTTGGGGTTCGGATGAAAATGCCAAAGTTATTGAGTTGTTGAAAATATCATTGGAGCAAGATCAAATGTCATTAGTATTACCGATAACACCTAACGGGTTGTTCGATCGAGACAAGCACTCGTAGCTGATAGGACCCTTCTTCTGCACAGCAATATTCTACAGTAGTGTTCACAGGGGTCAGGAATTGTTTAATGAGCTATCATTCCGCGCGTTCTATATCCGTTCGGAGCAGTCCGTCATCCACATCATTCCACGCGTTCAATCCCCACCATAAACGTACTGAATTGGATCGTCACAAAGAAGATGGGTCATCGACTGTGTTATTTCGGATACCGACCGTGCACAGGAATTTTGATCGTTCACGAACTATTGTTGACGAGAGTATATATCAGATATATAACTGAAACAGAAAGAAACATTTTTAGCACAAATAATAAGACCATCTTCTTGGAAAATCTCTTGAAAAATTTGATACTTATCCTCCAACATTGTAAATAAATTGAACTAACAGCTAAAATAATACTTGAATAAATTCATCGAGTAAGCGTTCATTGAAAAGCTAATACGAAAGATTTTTTGTAATCTGTGATCATACAAAGATTTCATTCGAATATTTTTAAATATAAATTGTACAATAAATGCATATGGGGCATTCCATGCGAAATCAACCAACCCGTGACCCGGACCATTTTTTATTTGGTTAAGAATTTTTGACTTTTTTGTACCTACTGAAAGCTATTTTTCGAAATTTTTTTTAGATTCTTGTTTCAACCCGTTCAAGCACAAAAATTTTTTCGAAAGATAGCTTTCAGTAGGTACAAAAAAGTAAAACATTTTCAACAAAATAAAGAATGGTCCGGGTCACGGGGTTGGTTGGTTTCGCATGGAATGCCCCATATCTATGTTTACAGCCACATAACTATAAAAGAATTATTAAATAAATTTTTCTTTTTTTTTCCCGTACTTTTTTTGGTACACTACTCTTAAAACTGTTCATTGTATTTGGCTCGTCTCTTATTCCTTCAGCACCAAGTACTACATGGTACACAAATAAATTGTATTGACTTGTTTTGTGATAAGAATGACCATATCCTTCTATGCTAACTGGTCTTTTGAAATTGATCATATAATAATCATAATTAAAATTATAATGAGTTATTCATTTTATAGTCTAATAAATAATAACTAGAATTTACCTTTGTGGTATAAAAATTATATCTTCCTCACAAGATGGCGATTGAAGACACAACTGATCTGGTTCATACGTTGGTTTGTTTATAATTTACAAAAAACATATAGCCGCATGACTTTTTCTAAAGAAAATATAACCTAAAATTAAATCAAATATCACTTAAATTATGGAAAAAATTAATGAGTAAAGAACTTACTATATAATTTAATTTCATTATTTTCTGATGACTTTTTGATTAATTGAAATATTTAGAGCATAAATTTCAATTATTCAGTTGACAATTAAAAAAGTATCCATTTGATTGAAATTAAATTTAAATGATATATTTGTGAAATAGTTAATTGTAATTATTTCAGTTTCAATTGAAATTTATTTTTGTACTGTTGTGATTGTTGGTCAATTTTTTTTAAATATAAAGATTGAAATTAATATTATAATAACAATAAGTAACTATTATATTTAATATTGAATCGATCAGTAATATTAATAAAAATTTTCAGAATAACATAAATATATTCATGTATAGCTGCACTATAGTCAAAAATTTGTTACTCACATCAATGATAAGATAAATAACAACTTCCATTCGACGGAAATGATATAAGTTAACCAAGATGTTAACTAAAATACCCATGTCGTAATTCAGCAAATAAACCTAATTTTCTTCATTCACGTGAGTTATATTTTTTAGTAACCTCGAACACCTATCAACTTTTTTAAGTTTATCAAGCGGTAATTCTGACCAACCAGTTCCTGTTATTATTTGCCTTGATAAAATGATAGTAATCAGTGATGGCCTTAACAATATGTTTAAGTCTTTCGCGTTTTCTGGGTTCTTCTTTAAACCATCCATCGGCGCGTTTCGACGTCAAACTCATCAGCATTTCCATACTCAGCTGTCCGACCGTGATACCATTTAAATTGAGATGCTTAGCTGGTGTTTATTCCACTGATACAGAATTCAGTTCTTTAATTTGAATTTCTGTTTCTGGATTACCACTGATAGCGTCACAATCTTGGCTTCCAAAAAACAAATCCTGATCAACGAGCGCTTTCGCAGCTGATCGTTCTCCATTATGCTCATTGTCATATTTCGGCGCAATAGATTTTGTTAGATTTTTTAACTACCAGCGATATTGATACTGATACTGTAACTGATGAATCCGTCTTCGGATTAATGTCAGTACTAAATAAAAATGAACCGTTGTTTTCTTATTCATTGTAATTTCTTGTGTATGTTGTATCGATAGTCGTGTGAATTTCATCTTTACATCCGTAATAACAAAGTCAACTTAATAATTACTATTATTCAGATATACTAAATAAATTTTATAAATAATTACCATTAATATTTTGCTCCGTATTACATTGAATCTCAATGTATTTGCAGAATTAACCTCAAAAAATAATTGAAAATAAAACCTACACCACGAGTTTACAATAGGCCACAACTTTTTCCTTGTACTTATGTACGCGACAGGCGAGTCCCCCCTCCCCTCTGCCATTCATTATGTGCGACGTCATCACATAATGGCGATTCGAATTGTAATTGAAATGAATTTGATTTATGAATAAAAAGCATTAGATATCAAACGAACTAAGCGGGTGAAATTGATTCATCGCAAAAACGTAAAAAAAAACCATTAATTTGCTGAGATATAAGAAAAACAAAATTGGTATTTTCAATTTCCAAGGATTAATCAAATAATTATCCAATGATTGGAGCAATTGCGGATTTTAATAGAGAATTTTAGGAGCAATTATTAGGAATTTTGTTTCATTAATTTCATTCAAATTTCACGCTAACTTGATTGCGGTCACTAAAGGGGCAAAAGACAGCACCTCGATGCGGCCTCACTATGGAATGTGCCGATCCGGTTGAACCGGAATAACAAATACGACCATACAATGAGGTCGCAGATCGAATGCCAGCCATTACTTATTATGGCATTGGCATATGTCAGCACCTTCACGCGTACGCCACCAGAAGGAATGTCTTCTGTGACACAATATACGTTCCTCCAGCCACGGAAGGAAAGGATCTGACCATTGCGGAATTTTCGCAAGGCCTATTAGAAGCCAACGCTCTCATCGAATACTTGTTGAGAGACAGACAATATTTCCGTCCTTGTTCCGAACGGTTTACTACTCGTATACCAGCGCAGAATCCGCATGGACTATTGGGAGAATGGCGTGGAATATACACGTCTGTGAAACAAGAGCACAAGACTCGTCACGAAGATGATTGGACAGCCAATCTCCTTCGTCCATGCCCGTAGGATTTACCGTCTTCCACTTGGAGGATAATCCCGTGCGGACATATGATCCCAGAGCGGTGAGGACCATCGCCACTCAAAGTGCCCGAGGCGCGTATTTCAAGGCTTCCCAAATTGCCACGGGCCGCACACCTTCAGGAAGTGCATGGTGCCTTTTGGTAACCATTTCTGTCACGTGTGCGGGGCAGATAGCACGACCACGGCCACATGTCCGTTCACATATCACCCGAAGCTCGCCTTGATTCGTGACAGATGCATCGGCTGTGGAAAGCCAAACTGGTTGAGGGACTACAGGCGTCCAGTGCCGCCGGCGATATCCATTGAGTTATTTTAATATCCCAATGGAATTACCAACACCGGTAATTGCGCCGCCGATTCCGTATCCACCAAGATTCCTCGAGGACGAGGAACTGGACGAACGGTTCACTCGGCCAGGTGAACCACGATATCACGAACTACGTATCCATGAGGCTCCTTCACGAGATAACGAAGGTATTCTGCTATCGCCACCTTCCAATGCCTAACGAAAGAGTGAGAATGGATCCGATGATTCGACTCCATCATATGACCCTGTCGTGAGACGGATTGTGTATCATATAAACAATGATAATGTTGAATTACAAAGTGCTCCACCAGATGAAAACATTCTACAAGTGATGCGTCATCTGCGAGTACGAAATTGTACTGGGATCTTTGTGAGCCTAGAGTTGATGGCCACTTTATTAGTGTGGTTGTCATATGTACTCAGTGTAAATTATCGCAGTTCTACACAATCTACTGTTCACTCCGAGGTTTATAATTACCTTCGTGTCAGGAGTACTAAATCTAAAAGACTTGACTTATCACTTAATAGTACTGTAAGTAATGAACAAAATGTGACTGTGCAGAGAACGCATGCGAGTGTGGGTAATGACACAATGGGACGAAACACTGTGTGGCCGAAACCATTGTAGTGTGCGGAACACCTCGCGGGAACACTGTATAATTCCCGATTATGTAACCACTTATTATCATATCTCATGAAAGTTGGATTGGACGTAATTGAGAGCCAGAATGGGCCAACATATAAGAAAATCAATCGCGTTTCCATTTCGAATGTCATAAATGGAATAAATCCACCTTTCATAATTATTCCGACTACTATTGTTCACCAGGTATCATATATCAGATAAAATAAATGTACTCGGTCAGTATGGACTACTCCTTGGAAATTAGAGTGCATTGTATTCGCATGTAAAATACGAATTATTCCATATCTTATATTCCTCAAGGGTATGTGAATTCAAACTTGAGAGAATTTCGCTTGTATGCAGGGTTATCAGTTAACTAAACTCAATCTGTCATACACAGCTATCGAAGTACCCAAGGGAGATACTACCTATTTAGTCAGCTGACAACATCTGTGCTAATGAAGTATGGAGGAACTTTTTTTTTTCTTCTCTTCCTCCGAACCTCACAGGAATCACTTCCGCCTAGGGGAGGAGTGTAGCAATTGTTAGGTCTTGAGCGACCTCTCCGCTACACTTTTTCGCGTTACCGACGTCACCCATTCTCATCAACCGCGATCACACATGCTGACGCATTAGAAACGTTCATTAACCTTTTTCTTTCGCAATGGCCGCACGCGCAAGCGCGATCGCCAAACCGCGAACATTCAACTCAAATTCTCCACCGATATGCTGCGTTGCGGAATATGACCATTTAACAATTAAGTTAATATTAAGAACCATTTGCATAAACTTAAGAATTGCCACTCAGCATGTAATACTATTGTATAAATAATATTTCAAGGGTATTTCACAATATCAAGCACCGAGAACCAAACTTTAGAGTCAATAACCTGAAATCGCCAACTCAGCCCTCAGCAATAAATTTTGTCAACTAAGAAGTCACCCACCATCGGACCTTCTGTCCAATGGCGGGCCAGCTAACTTCCAAGCAACAAATCGAAACATCAATAAATAAAAAAGACCAATCAGAACCAGTCCGCACGAACTAGGAACCACGAATATATAGACAACTCCCTGGCTCTCGAGTGCAATTCAGTATTATTCTTTCACTCATTATCAGTAGTTCTCAAGCAGTGTTGTTTATTAATTATCAGTAGTTCTTGAGCAGCATTAGTTAGTTTTTGAGAAAACATTTTCATCCATTATATTATATTACATCATTCTACGTGGTTGAAGCACTCTTGACTTCCCATTAAACAATTATAACATTTCTTCAGTGTCAACGCACATTGTGTGCTCATCGAACAATCAACCTAAATGATTATAAATCATATAACTCAAGGGAAACAATAAACGAATCGACATCGATATCAACAACTGTGAAGTGTCTTGTTCTACTGTCTTTATTTCATTTTAATTCTCTGATTCACCTTGACCACCAATCCTTCGTCGACGCTTCAACTGCGAGTCGCAGTGGCAAGCAACGATCCTTCTACCTATTCGGACTTAATTCTCAATCTAATTTTTATATCTAACTGTTATATCCACCGGAACGTGAGGATCTTCTTCACCAAGTGCAATTAATCTACAATTCTACAATTCAACTCTTATTACAATCCCAATCTCTCACATTCGGTAGATCTGCCAAACCCAACCGCTCTTAGGACGCAATAGGGTTTACAGCCAGGTCGTAACAGTTAATATAATAAATTTGGTGGCAGCGGTGGGATCGCTTGCCGGAAGTTAAGCGAAGTGAAAAAGTGTAGCGGAGAGGTCGTTCAAGACCTAACACAATGTAGAGTATCATCAGCATGGTAATTCCACGTTGTTTGCATTTTTTTCCATTCTCTATCTGTTCGGCCTGCTTGCGCGCAGTTGAGGCACGTATAAATGCGGTCAAAGTTTGAAGTGCTAGAGAAGAATGCCCTACACGCATGATTGATGCGTCGATTTTCATAAGTGGGGACATTCTTTGACGGTGCCTCTTGACCCGCAGTAGTTGAAATGTGGGACTTCTAGACCAATCTGTTTTACCTACATAGTTAATATAATGTTACCTACCTTATCAACAGTCGATAGTTGATCAATAGTACGATCTTTGTCGATAAAAATTATTGGTAGTCGATATAGTTGGGGTAGTCGATGTTTTACCTATAGTACGACGATTTTTATCGATAAATATTATTGACAGTCGATATTTGTTGACAGTCCGTGTTTGATCTATAATACGATGATTTTTATCGATGAATATTATGATTGGTGATCGATATTGTTGAAAGTCGATGTTTCACTAATGGTATGAAGATATATATCGATTTCAATGATCGATAATCGATATTTGTTGGAAGTCGGTGTTTGATCTATAGTACGCGGATGAATTTTATTGGTTGTCGATGTCACTTTCACTATATCACAATTTTGGTGTATAGTATAATGCTTTAAGTGTTGCGTGCATGATGTTGTCTATCAACTAATGGGAGAACACTAAAAAATTTCATTATTGTATGATGATATGTATTCCCCCATCTTCAATGTTATGCATCGTTCAATGGTGTGCGACTCTGCCCTTCCGCGACTCCCGCCATCCAAGGGTGGAATTTTCTCCCTCTCAGTGAACATTGTTACGTCATTCGCAACTGACTGTGTGTAGGAATTTCCTTATCGTGAGAACGTTGTAAAAATTTTTTTTTTTTTATGATGCGGTTGAAATGTTTCTTATCTATCCCAACCGTCATGAAACATTATTCAATTATGTGACTTTTCTTCCCCATTTTTTTTATTTTTTTTTCGCAGGTATTATTTTCTTTCCCCATTTTTTTCTCAGGTATAATTTTCCATCCCCACACAACTGCGCAGTGAATTTTTAAGATAAAGATTAAATGTTTTTTATCTATCTTACCACTGCGAAACATCATCCGATGATGGGGCTTTCTTCCCCACAACTGCACGAAAAATTTTTCATAAAGAAATATACAGTATGGGGGGAATGGTATAAACATGCGGGCATTTTTTAGTATACCAACCAGTTTACTTCAAAATTTCTGTGAATATAAATGTTTTGAACATTTCGTGAAACATATCATGATCGTTCCCGACTCTCTTCTCACAGATGAACAGAAGATGTTAGTCTCATATCCACCACACACTCTCAATTATTTGGATGTGATGTATAAGCACTTTGGTAGTACACCTACAAAAGCTGCATATGACTTTGCTAAAGATATTATATTCTTCCATAACAATGTATTGAGGTTCTACGTATACGTGGGAAGACAGCAGAGCAACGAATGGGTCGACTGCTTGCGCAAAGTGTGAATATACTCATGATAGTTTTGATGTGATCGTAAGAATGGTTGCTGATATATCCGATAATGCGAATGACTTGATGATGAGTCTATATCATATGAAACGTGAACTTGAAGTGGAAGAAAAAGTGTTTCAAACAAATGTTGCTGATGCTGGACTAGATGAGCTGTTTTCTGTGGACTCCCTAGATGTCTCATTCGTTGATGAAGAAAATGTATCCATTATTCAAGACCATGTGTATACCATGATTAATGAATCCAATAGAATGATTCTAATAACTCAACAATTGAAGCAGATCATATTCGATAGAAGAGTGAGAAAGGAGAGTCATGTATAATAAGTTAAATAAAACAAATATTACAATTTCATATATATCAAATGTTATTCATTATACTCCTTCACATACTGGTTATATTTAATACATAACACAGGTTCAATTATTCTACCCATTTGCACAATTCGTCGATGAAATCGTTCTCGATTTCGAGTTGCTTCTCCCCAAGGACCACGACGTGCACTTCGGTATGCATAATCCCATACGTACATTACATGGATTTGTGGTGTATAGTTGAATTGAACAGGCATTCTCAATATCCTTATTATTACACTAATTTTCGAACAGTGACTCTAATGGGGTTATTTTTAATTATACGATCATGTAATATTATACAATAGGCTGAAGTATTAGCGGGGAAGTGATTGATAGACTCGAACTCAATTCTCACATCTACTGGTCCAGACTTTAGATTTTCATTTTGTTTGGAACAATCAATCACAATGAGTGGGGCATGTGATGCAAATTTACTTCTCGTGAAACTAGGATCAGAATCCTTACCATAGTATGAAGTTTGAAAATTTGTGTACATATCATATAACATAGCGTATTGATTATAAGCAAAGTTAATATTCAAATTTCTATATGGGTAAGATTGTGAATTAAGGAATACTTTCACGTCTCTCACATTGCAGTGATCAAAATGACTGCTATTTTCAGTTACAACATTTTTTCTTCCAGTTTGAAATCCTAGTATAATATATCGTGGTTTCTCCAGTTGTGTAGTAGTCTTGACAACCCAAACATTCTTCGATGATGATGGAAGTAGTGGGTACTCATATAAATCCCAAGAACGGAAACTCATGGAAATGGATGGATCCTTAGCCAAATAATTGAGGAGTTGAATTTTTTGTGTATCACATACTTTAATATATGGTATCAACCATTCAATTTTTTGAAGGGTGAGTTTAATATCTTCAGCTGCAGTTTGAATGAAGGCATTGGAATCAGTATTTGCTCTTGTGATAATCAATTCATGTTTTGCATTCACAATTACTTTTCGATAATCCTCAGCAAATCCTAATAATAAATTGAGTGAAATAGTGATATCGAAGTATCCATCACCATTGATTAATTGAATATTGTCATTCTGTAACCATCCTGCATTTTCAAACAGATGAGTTCGTCCTGAGCGTAGAGAAGCGTATCCTTTCATAAGTGATGTTATACCAACGTTTTTAGCTCGATCGATTTCAACGGCATTCAATTCATAACGTATTTCCTCAAATAAATGACATATAGCCATGTTCACTAGTGATGTTGTAGCGACCGCTGTGTGCGCGTCATTGTTCTTAGTTAATCTTCCGTAAATATGTAATGAGCTCCTGCTCGGTAACAGGCATAAGTCCTCATTTTGTACAGCAATACGAATTTCATCATTGTTGTTGAAGGTTGATGATGCATGGTTGATGTCCATGAATCTCATAATTTGCAATAGATTCATCGAAATCAATAGCTTGTTGTATAGTCAGAATTTTCGCCATGGTATCAAGCATACAAAGCAAAAGCAACAAAATTTTATGGCTTCCCACGTATTTTCAGACCTAGACTCTTCAGCAGTTGAATGTTCTGATGTGTTAGCTGTCCGCGTGATGTGCGACGACTGATGGGTTTTCGACATACTCCCTCGTCTTTATAATCACCACCAGTATGAACTATGGATGATGCTAGTGGTGATACATGTGTAATAGTATCTCTTGTATCATACACCACACCCATCACTTTATTGATTTTAAGTGTAACCTTATTGTTATAACTTCACCGCGGAAATTCACTAAATCACCGTCCTGATCAACTATCCTCAGCTGTAAATGATGTATTGCTTGTACGGTGACTGGCATGTAAATGACTTGTGATGGTACTTCAATGATCTTATATCCAGGTGGGACAACAGGAAAAAATTCATGGATTGTATGTGCACGACGTTCGTTGATGTAAGCATCAGCTACAATATTACACTCAACACGTAGATCATTAACTTTAAGTATGGTTACAGGTAAATCTGACTTGTGGAGTTATCCAGCTTTGAGTCCACGTCGCTTGAATCCAAGTAGTCTTCCAATTGAATTTGTTGCAGTAAAATCTATACCAACATCACATCTCATTTCACAACGTAACTCATTGTTATTAGGTTTGAGTGAGAGAGAGATATTGGGTAATGCTCTCTGTAGGAACTGTTCAATATCCACGATTTCATAGCTCCCAGTAGGTATAATCACCGCTCCAATATCTTTCCGGTTAACTAAGTGAAACACATTATTACTATCATCAATATTAGGAATTGAGTTGAACGATAGCAATTCAACGAGTACTAATACATAATTTTTCTCTTGTGACAGTTCAATTGGTGGAAAATATTGAGCCTCAAGTTTAGAGGACCTCCCCGACACCGTCAATGTTAATGAATCACTCATGACTGATGTCTAATCATCATATCACATGCATTTTATAGCTGCTTTATTAGAAATTTTAAACAAAGATGTCCGCATATCACTGTATCATAGTCTTGATATCGTTTATGATTATATTCCACCCTACCCACATCGAGATATTCCATTAGATATTTAGGAGATTGTAAATCACCAAAGCTATCGAAATATCTAACATTATCATTATTCTTCTCATATGCAACCCAATGTGTTCCAGGCCCATCCCTATCATCAAGATTGATAATTGCCGATTCATATTTTCTCGGACCACTTACTGGTAGATCGTTCCTCATGAAGACACCACGAAAATGTGGAATTTTCATGATATTCGCATATTTTATTATGTCAATGTCCGTTAGTGCTCGATGTGGTAGACTTACAAGTTTTTTGCCGGTTTCAAGTAGAGACCTAAACCTTTCTTATACGGTTTCAAATACAGACCTTTACCCAATGTGACCCCTTCAATTTTCATATTATGTCGTTTATTCTCCTCCAATTGTCGTTTTACTGCACTCGCATTATTCACAGCTTTCAGAATACCGGCAGCACCACCAGCTAATCTCCCAATAGCGCTGAGACCGGCAAAAATGGGTAAAAGGAATGGTAGGACACCACCAATTTTCGATGGAACTGGTAATGTCCGTGATTGAAAACGCACATTATTCTTTCCACCAGCTTTCTTGACAGCAGCACGAGCGCCATTCAACGCAGATTTGAACATGTCTCGTCCCGAGTGCATCGAATCTTTCGCTCCTTTCACGATTTGATTGAATGATGTTGCAGCCGTCTTCTTCTTCTTTTTCAAAATGCGTCTCCTCTTTATACCCGCAACCAATTTAGATTTCACTCCCCTGATATTGGTCACACCCCACGCTACAGCTTTTTCACCGATACTCACGTCTTTCGTTAGAACACGCCCCCAAGCTCTCTCAGCAAGCACTTTATCAGCTTTATTCCTCTCTGAAATGTTATTCGGAGACTTTGCATAAGCGATATGGTGATCTTTGCATGCAGAATCTAGAGGATTAATTCCAGGATCACCTCGTGCTGATCTCCTTGATAATTTTGTGCCTGGACCACAATATTGATATCCTGGAATGTGTGCTTCAAAGGGGAGTTTATTAATGATACTATTGATGAGTCCTGCACCATGAACACTGCGCTTCTTTTGTGACATGTGTACACAATGATGGTCTATCGACAACTAATGAGAATCATAGGTTCTTTGGTGTTATATACATATATATATATATATATTGTGACGTGGTGGCGACCCACGTCATGATCGCCACAAGCAATCGTAGGCTCGGCCCAAAAAAGGGCATCAATTTACCCTTTTGCTTATCATTAGAGTTATTCATCGATCGATAATTAATGATAGAATAGCCGCTGCCGCCTGCAAATAATCATGAGGTATAAATAAAGTATGCAAGGATGAATGAGTGAATGTAGGAATGAATGAGATGGCCTACCTGGCACCCAGCAACTACCGAATGGACCCTGGAGAATCCCTAAGTCACCCTCGCGTGGTCACACGTTTGCCGGCATAGTCGATTATTCTAATTATTGCATACATTATATAATTTATCGAACCCGCAGTGCGGCAGCAACAACGGTTAAGTACATTTAGCATTGTTCTAATTATTCGAAACAGTGTATACCCAATCCCTACCCACGTTTTTTGGCGTTATACGCCGCATTCATTTCTCGAATTTTCCACGCGTCCCCATCCGTGCAACAAGTGCACGTGTACCGAATCCTGCATTCTTGTGCCGCGCGGACAATAGCGCTTCCATTGTCCAGCCGCGTGCGACATATTACCCCCCACGCACCACCCCTGCCGTGCCGAATTATTATATTTCTTTTATCTTGCTGTTTTGAAGCATTTATCTTATTATTATATCATTTTCTCGCGTATATTATTGTATTTCTTCTATTGTCGATCGCCGTACCTATTGTAACTATTTTTGTATTAACGCGACTCAGGGAAATTACATCGTTGAGTCCATCATTCATTTTTATATTATTCAAAATTTATTAAAGTGTTATTAAAATAGTATTGCTGCTCTGTAGCGCAACAACATACCGTAGTATTGTGAAAGACTAATTATTATTGAATTAATCACCTTATGGATTGCGTTGTTGAATAAATCGAGACGATTGATTATAATTAAATTTTACGCGATACCCCTTTATTTACTCCCCCTATTATTTCCCGAATTCCCCTATTTTCCTTGTTTTCAGGTGAAAATAAATAAGGTGGCATCCCGACCCGCTGGCAACCGCCATAGAAAAGGCGACCGTCGCAATATATTGGTATACTTGAGCACATATAAATATAAGTAACGGTCTGTATACATCATAGTTAGTTGCAATTACAATGAAGTGCAAGAAACAACTTGTCAAAGTTAAGTTTGAGAAACAGGAGATGTCACCGCCAATAATGAATTTTGATGAGGAAATTCCACAACAACATAATAAGGAGAAGCGACATGGAAAATTATTGCCAAATAGCATGGGAGGTATTTTTTGTCGACCATCAAATTGTGGGAAGAGTAATGCACTTCTCGCACTCATCACACATCCTAATGGTTTAAGATTTGAAAATGTCTATGTTCATTCCAAATCACTTAATCAACCGAAATATAAATACTTGGAGAATATACTTAAGCATGCGGAGGGTATTGGATACTTCCTATTCAATGATCATGAGTAGGTGGTGAAACCGGAAGATGCTCAACCTAATTCCATTACGATTTTTTATGATGTAGCGTGTGAAAAGCAAGATAACATAAGAGCTATCTTTTGCATGGGTCGTCATAGAGACGTTGACTCATTGTATCTTTGTCAAACTTATACACGTATTCCTAAACATTTAGTACGTCATAATGCAAATTTGATGGTATTATTTCGTCAAGATGAAATGAATCTCAAGCACATTTATGATGATCATGTTAACACCGACATGTCATATACTCAGTTTAGAGAAATGTGTTAAAAATGTTGGAATTTTGGTAAATATGGCTTCGTCGTTATTGATAAGGATAGTGAAATTAATTCTGCAAAGGTATAACCCTAGATTGTATATCTCAGCCTCTATGCATAACGTCATTTTCCTTTCCCATCGTACCGTTTTTATCTCAATTCTCTGGAATGTCCTGTAATAAATATTTCACTCAACCTTAAAAACGTTTAGAGTGGGGACCAGCACTATAAATGGACTGTGAAATATTCAGGAGAGAACCATTCAATCCACGAGCTCAAGTGAAACAACGAATATATATATATTGTAGATTGATACGTTGAATATCTACGTGAATTTCAGGATAAATTCTTTGCTGATATTAATCACATCTCATTCATCAATTGATTTTTTTATATTCAACATGGATTTCACAAAACTCAATGAAGTTAGCCAATTGGTCAAGTTTCTCCCATTGAAACCATGGAGTGAGCTGCAATCTGGATCCGAATATAACGTGACTGATATGAAATCAGTTCAGACAAAATTTGGTGAGAGGATCGTGACGACTATGAATAATGAATTCACAACATTTCTACCAGAGAGGATTGTGAAATTCTTATTAAATAATGAGAAGGATTATCAACAGGCTATTGAAGCTGCAAAGAACCTGAAACTCAAGATTCACTACATTGGAGGGAAATATGGACTCTGTGAATTTTTACCTACAGATGATTAATATTATGAAACTTATAAATTAATGTGCGAGATTGAAATAAAAAAACATCGAAACAAAATTCAATTAAATTTTCTTTTATTCACAAAGTAATAATAAAAATGAAATAAATAAAGATAACTTATATGATGAAATATTTTTATTTTATTATACTTGAATATAATACGATATTAATATATTTATATATATTGTTATGCCGTGTGAGGTTGATGAATTTTCGAATAAATCGCGAACAATTCGAAATTAATAAAAAGAAATAACTTTATTTCATATTATTGAATTTAACACTATTGAACGATTAAAATTAGTTATTATATTATTTCTGTTCTATATTCTAGTTTATTCTGATCTTCAGTTCCGTTCCGAACTGTTCTGTGGTTTCTTTCTGACTGCCTTTAACATGCACATTTGTCCAGCGCATCAAAAATGATGCGCTTGACAAGAAATGATTTTACTGTGGGAATGAGGCGGTCGCAAGGTGCGCCTTGGCTACATGATTTTCGTGAGATCGTTATTTTGAAAGCCAAGCATCGGACATGGCTGTATTTCGATCGGAATATCCATCTGATTCCGTGAGATCGGAATTTAGAAATGAAAATGAGGTGCCGGCATAACAATATATATCCCGCGCTTTCGGGCGAGGTTGAGTAACCTACCGGGCGCGTCCTCAGGTGGCGGATAGAGGGACGGCTGCCGGAAACTCTGGTACTGGGAATTATATCTCGGAACGGAGGAGTACGGTGGTTACCTTTGGTGATAGGAAGCTGCGATGGTCGTAAAAAACCGGGTACGGCAACTAAAGCCAAGGCGTGGACCAGCTTCCCAAGCTAAGGTGGAAAACATCGTGCCGATGGCTGAATGGCACATGGGTAAATGTGTCTCGAACGATTCCCTTGGGGCACCAGACCACACCCCATTGTATGAAGTCTTACCCCCGTATATCGGGCTCTGTGGGTGTGGACCTTTATTTCCCGAGTACTCGTGGGACCAAAGTGGATATAAATACAAAAACAAACATTTTGAGTAGTGGAGATCCTGAGACATCTTCCGATGCCTCAGGATCTGAAGGAGACTTCACACCCCGAAACAGCCAACTAGACAAAGTGGTCGAGAATTTAACCTCTTAAACCGCGTCTTGCCTGTCTGTGGAGGAAGTGAGGCGTAGCGAGGAAAGCGGCGTTGGACAAAACCAGCCGCTGAACTCGGAGTTCGAGGTACTAAAGGCACAACTGAGAAAGGGGAAGAAGAGGATGTGTGGAGCGGAGAAGAAGAGGCGGCAGAAAGCTAAGCTTGCTGCTGCCACCTCGGATCCGCTCACGTAGCTTCCACCGACGTCCCTTACCATATCTGGAGGAAGCAAGCCCGGGTCCAGAAGGCCCAGACCTGAAGACACTACTCCCCCAGATGTGAAAAAGCAACAGAAAAGGAGCAAGGCCGCCCATGAACCCTTGAGGTTTAATCAGGTGGTGGCTGGCGTGAAGAAGGTAACAATCACGCTGCCCGATTACCCGGCCGCGGACCTGAGCCAGGAGGAGGGCAAAAGTGTCATAGCGGCGCTCTGCGAGGCTGTGGACCACTCCAGCACAACGGAGAGGATTCTGCGCTTCGAGGGGTGTCACTATGACAACGGCGTCGTTTGGGTGGCATGTACAGATGAAGCTACAAAAGCATGGTTGCTGACCTCGGTCGAAACGATGAAACCTTGGGAGGGTGACACGCTAATGGCGACGGAGTACCTCCTTAAGCTCACCAGGATGTATGCCGCCTTTCCAAAAACAGAACTGGATAGCGCGAAGGTCCTGGATAGGCTGAAGCGACAAAACCCTGATCTACACACTAACCATTGGAAGGTGTGTAGCAGGGTGGAAAAACAGGATCAGACCGTTCTGATCCTGGGCGTGGATGCCAGGTCCTTGCCGGTCTTAAAAGGTCTGGACCTTCACCCCCACTACAGCCTATGGAGAGCCCGATTCACGGATCTCTCAGGGCCAGCAAGGGCGGAGGTGCCGGACATTCGGGTACTGGAAAGTAAAAATACAAAGTCCAGGCGGAGATCAGCACCAAAAGTGACGATCACAGACCAGGAGGCGATGGAGACGGAGGATCCCAGCGCGGGGCCTGCGACGGAGGAGAGGGGAATTGATCCCAGACCTCTAGCGGAGGCACCCGAGCGGGGACCGGAAGTCAAAAGCTTAAGGCTGAGGGGGAGACCTCCCAAAGCCGAAGAGCTTTCGAAGCTCGGCTGCGAGGAAGTCCAAAAGGGTGCACAAAGTACCTTGAACGACAGCCTCAACGTCCGAGGAAGGGGATCGCGTGGAGGCTCGGACTCCGACGCGTCGTCAAGCGAATGGAGGTGGGCGGACGGCAGGAATGGCTAGCCATCCTGGACGTTTGCCCTCAGCCCTCCCCCGTCCTTCCCTCATATCCTCTGGAATGAGAGCTCGATGCACCTCAGCAAACCAAATTTTTGGTGAGGATATTGAGTTCTCACAGATTAACTTACATCATGCCAAAGCGGCTTCGGATCTTCTTGGGCGAGGCTTCCGTACGATGCACACATCCATATCCCCCATCCAAGAACCCTACATCATAGGAGGGAAGGTCATGGGACTTGGCGACGGGGGGTTCAATTTGCTACTCAAGCTCCTCAACTGGCCCTAGGGCCTGCATACTCATTGACAGCCAGTTCAAGGCAGTAAAGCTGAATCAGCTTTGCACCGGGGATCTGGCGGTCGCTATCATTAGTATTCTTCTGGGCGGGAAGGCTACGGAGCTAATAATAGCTTCGGCCTATCTACCGTATGATTCGGCAGAACCACCCCCCACTAGGGAACTAAGTAGACTAATAGAATATTGCAACGACAAGAGCCTAGAACTCATAGTCGGTTGTGATGCCAACTCCCACCACACCACGTGGGGAAGCACAGGTGTTAATACGAGAGGAACAGCATTGCTGGAATATCTCTCAGCCACCAATCTAGAGATCCTCAATAGAGGACACAAACCTACCTTCGTCAACGTAATGAGACAAGAAGTGATAGATGTAACTCTCTGCTCAACAGGGCTACTCAATCAAATAAGGGGATGGAAGGTGGACGACGAGGTAACCAGCGATTCCATACCGGAACCCTATGAACACCGACTGGAGTCTCTACAGAGAGTCTCTAGAGGATGAGCTAAAGGGGGACGGCAGACGCATCAGGACGCCACAAGGCATTGATGCTGCTGTGGACAAGCTACAGTCAAGCGTCATAAAGGCTCACGAAGCAGCGTGTCCACCAAAAACTTTACCCGGCCGGAAGAGCGGAGCGTGGTGAAGCAAGGAGCTAACACCCTTCGCTGCAACACACGCAGGCTCTTCAACAGAGCCATGAAAAGAAACACTGATCAGGACTGGTCGACCTATAAGGTCGCACAGCTCGAATATAAAAAACTGATTAGGAAATCCAAAACGGAAACATGGAAAAAATTCTGCAGCGAAACCGAGTCTTTACCACTCGTTGCTCGCATGCGGAGAGTGTTTACGTCAGGACCTAGGGTGACTCAAGAAAGACTGGTACGGCCTGATGGTAGCGAGGCGATCAGTCACCGGGAAATCCTTGAGCACCTAATAGAGACTCACTTCCCAAGATCAGGGAGCGCAGCACAGATACCTGTGACACCTGGACCTCGGGCTAGGATCAGTGCGATGGACTATAACCTAGCGAAGAGAGTCATATCTACGGACAGGATCAAGTGGGCTATCGACTCGTTCGATAAATTCAAAAGCCCAGGCATGGACGGCATCTTCACCGCCCTCTTAAAAGAGGGAGGGGAGAGGGCGACCTCACAACTTAAGGACATCTTCAGATCCAGTCTAGTAAGAGGGTATATGCCCTTAGCATGGCGCGAAGTCAAGGCCGTCTTTATACCTAAACCAGGCAAGGACAGCTATGACCGAGCGAAATCCTTCAGACCAATCAGCCTTTCGTCGTTTTTACTCAAAACGATGGAGAGGCTGGTGTATCTACATATCGAAGAGACTGCATTGGTTGTGAAACCAATCAGTTCAAACCAGCACGCATATCAGCCGGGCAGATCCGTTGAATCCGCTCTACACAATCTTGTGAGAGAAGTGGAGTGCGCTATGGATCGTGGCCGGATGGTTATGTGCGTTTTCCTGGACATCGAAGGGGCCTTCGACAACACGCCCTTTGAGGCGATGTGCAAGGCTACTCAAGAGTTCGGAGTAGACAAGATGATCGTGAATTGGATTGGCGGCATGCTAAGGTACCGGACGGTGACGGCGGGCCTAGTGGGAACGGAGGTCAGAGTGGCTGTTGGGAGGGGTTGCCCGCAGGGTGGAGTACTCTCTCCTCTTCTGTGGACGCTCATTGTCGACGGTCTCCTGACACGACTCACGGACCTCGGCTTCACTGTTCTGGGATATGCCGACGACGTCGCAATCTCAGTCAAAGCAGATCACATACACGCCATGTCGAGTCGCATGCAAAAGGCACTAGACACGGTACAGAAATAGTGTGCAACACACGGTCTTAAGGTTAATCCAAGTAAGACCGGACTGATGGTGTTCACCAGGAAAAGGAAGGTCAAGTTTGAACCTCTATCTCTCTCCAGGGTGCAACTCGTGCGCTCGAAGTACGTACGTTACCTAGGAGTTACGCTAGATAGTAAGCTCCGGTGGAACGAACATATTACCAGATAGACCGAGAAAGCTACGGCTACCTTCTGGGCCTGTCGCAGAATGTTTGGACAAACCTGGGGCTTAAGACCAAAGATGGTAGTCTGGATTTACAAGGCTATCCTGGTTCCTCAACTGTCCTTTGCCTCCATTGTTTGGTGGCCAGCCTTAAAAAAGGTCACCTACATGAAGCAGATGAATGAAGTCTTCAGACTGGCGGCACTGGGAGTCACGGGTTCTCTTAGGACAACACCAACCCTGGCCTTAAGCTGCCTTCTGAACCTGGAACCTCCGTAGATCCTTGCAGAAGCAAATGCCAAGAAGACGGCTTTAAGACTAAAGTCAAACGGACTCTGGCGAAACGCACATAGGGGACATGCGTCAATCCTAAGGGAACCCCGGGATCTCAACGAGATAACTGGTAGACCTATGGATCGATGCCTCCCAAAGCTCGAGTGCCACCCCAGTTTCGAGGTCCAATTTTCGGAACGAGAAGACTGGCAGGACGGCGGTGATAAGCTGCTGTCCCTCCGAGGTCTCACTTGGTACGTTGATGGGGCTAGGTCCAGGGGTGTAGCAGGAGCCGGAATATGGAGTAAGGGGCCCAAAACGGAGTTATCATTAACTCTGGGTTCGACGGTCTCTGCATTTCAGGCAGAGATGTTCGCGATTCTTACCTGTGCCGAAAGGGCGTTAGGTAAGGCCTATTAGGGCAAACACCTGTACATATGCAGTGACAGCTGGGTGGCCTTGAAAACTCTCCAGCAATTCGTAACTAGATCAAATCTAGTGAAGGAATGCAAGAGAAGATTGGACGAGCTGGGTCAGATCGACCTCGTCAAGTTGCTATGGGTGCCGGGTCACTGCGGCATTCAGGACAACGAAATAGCAGACAGGCTAGCACGACGAGGTGCAAGGCGGACAGCCCCCCAATCACCGATGGAATAAACATTGGAATCTCGGGAGAATTCATCAAGAGGACGCTGGAGGCCTGGTCGAACAACCAACTGACAGACCTCTGGATACACTCCCCAGGAATGTCCCATACGAAGGCCTTCGTGCAGAGAACCTCGCCCAAGATGGGCAGGCAAGTGCTCAGCCTCTGTAGGAAGAAGCTACGAGTGATAGTAGGCCTGATAACGGGCCACTGGTTCACTCGAGCACATCTCAAAAACATGAGGCTGGTAACCGATTCCACCTGCCCCAGATGTAATTCAGAGACGGAAAGTCCTCTACACCTAATCAGGCACTGCACTGAATTCGAAGTAGTCCGAGCGACAACTTTGGGTGTTCAAGGGCGGTCCAGTACAAATATCGCTAATATTGAGTTGAGTGGCCTCTTGCAATTTGCGGAGAAGGCCGGTATCGCAAAATATTTAGTATGAATCGCGCAGCGCCTGGTGGGGACTGATACACGGCATCGGACACCCGGGTGCCCGAGTACAATGGTCTTTATAGACTCAGTGCTCGGCTTGCTTTATTTAATATAGAAAAAAAGAAAAATATATATATATTGTGACGGTTGCCTTTTCTGTGGCGGTAGTCAGCGGGTCGGGATGCCACCTTATTTATTTTAACCTGATATTAAGGAAAACAGGGGATTCGGAAAATTATGGGGGGGGGGATAACGGGGTAACGCGATGAATTTAATTATAACAATTGGTCTCGATTTATTCAATAAGATCACACAATCAATCAATTTAGTTCAATGAATTACAATTATTCGCTATTGGAATTTCGATGGTTGCGCTAATCAGCAGCAAAGTTTATTCTCTTCAAATAATAGATACATCTCAATAATATTAATTTGCGTGTCTAGCGTTCGATAATAGAGATAGTATAACATGAAAGTATTTGAAGATATAATATAAATTGATTGACAATGGTAGTAATGTTATTAATACGGCGATCGACAAAAGAAATAAAATGAATTCTATGTAAATCATACGCGCGAAAGGGGAAATAATAGACAAGAAAGATTTCGGAACAATAGGGGCGATGCGCGGGGGGTAATAGGCGACGCGCGGCAGGACAATAGAAACGCTATTGTCCGCGCGGTACAAGAATGTAGGCTTCGGTACACGTGCACTTGTTGCACGTACGGGGATGCGGGGAAAATTCGAGAAGATATTGCGGCGTAATACGCCGACAACGTGGGAAAGGATTGGGTATACACTGTTTCGAACTAATTACAATAATGGAAAATATGGGGATCCGTTGTAGCTGCCGCTCTGCATTCGATAATTGGGCAAAGTAAATAATATGTAATCGACTACGCCGGCGAATGTGTGACCACGCGGTCCGCATGCACTAATGAAACGATAAGCTACTTACTGCGTTCTGGTGTGGCACTTATTCACACACACCTACGATTCGCACAAATTCTTACTCCCGACTATCTAGCTTCACACGAATTCAATTCACAAACCGTTTATCAATTAGCCGAGTCGTCACAAATCAATTTCACAATGTACAATAGCTTATTTCGTTCCGTTTCAATAATAATTTTCAGTCTTCTCACACACATGCGTCCGTTCAACTCGTTAGCCACTGGCGAAGTGCCGGAAAATGGCTGCGTTACCCTCTTCGCCCCTTAGCTGTCACCCCTTGCCTATGTTGTCTCCATCTCTTCCGGGTTCACTGGCCGATAGCGCCGCCGGTGTCATCAATCCATATTGATTTCCATTATCGACCGCTTCCCTTATGGTAATTCGGCCGAGGGTAGTTACCGACGATCTTTACCGTGCTGACCACTGGGTGACATTTAGGGTTATGTCGCCCATGGTCCAGTGTTGTTCGGTACGGTCGTGCACATGGTACTTCGGTATTGTTGTTTCTTATTTATTTTGCTTCTTTCCCGATGGTATTAATTCACCACGGTCTTTATTCGGTAGTTTCTTGTGTAATTCATTCGTTCGGGAAGCGTCGGTGGTCATTATTTTCGATGTATGGAGATTGGTTTACTGGGCGAGGGTGACTTCGGGATCCTCGTGGATGATTTGGTAACGTCAGGGTGCCAGGTAGGCCATCATCTCTCCTCTTATTTTCTCTCATTCATTCCAGTAATCTTCATTCATACCTCTTATTTCTATTTGCAGGCGGCAGCGGCTATTAATAAATACTCTTAATTGGTAAAGGTAATTGGCGATAAGGGGGTAAATTTATGCCCTGTTTCGGGCTGAGCCAAACGATCGCTCGTGGCAATCGTGACGTGGGTCGCCACCACGTCACAATATATATATACATAGGTTTTTATTCATCATCGGGGTTTATCTGAAACATAAAAATTTTTTATTCACATATTTATCATTATTATTCATTATTCTTTTTGGTTTTACTTACAAATCATCATCATCATCAGATGTGATCAACACTGTATCGGCATCGGAGTCGATTATGTCATCCTTCGTAAACATTGGCGTTTCAATGTCCTCATCGTTATCCTCCATGCCGCTGTCCACCTCCTCTATTTCGCGTTGATGGCGGCGCCAACGATTTTCAGGATTCTCCTCCGCATGATTCAAATAGTGGATGAGGCTCATGTTGATTGTTCTCAACTCGTTGAGCTCAGCGCGTGCCACCGCTTCCGCGACAGCGACACGCTCCCTCTCGAGTCGAGCATTCTCTAGAGCCTCTTGCTCCGTAGCCCATATCACCCATGTATCAGTTGCCTCAGCATGTATAATATTATGAAGCTCAGCTTCATGATAAACAGGAGGCTGTTCGGATGATGGTGATGATGGTGGTGATGAGGATGATACATCTGATGATGATGATCCGCAAGCCAGCGCTCTATAATAATCAATATCATCATCACAGTCCATGATGACATCTTCTGTTATAGATCTCTGACTTGCATCCTCATCAGAGTCATCCATCTGTTCATATTCGTGTACGGATGATGTTGGTGATGGCACCATTGGTGGCATATATCCGTCACGTTCTTCCCAAGCGACGCCCTCGAAGTTGAGGCGTTTAAACCACCACATACATTCAACGTGGTCAACTACTAACGTAGTTGCCACGTTTTTATATGTGATGGTTAAACCATCGATAATTCCGCTGTTCTCCACATGGCTGTACACAGCTTCAATTATGGCATTGCACCATGAATCATCATATGCCATTTCGTTTGCATACCATTCAACGGGCATATATACTGTATAGTACATAGTCATCCTGTGAAAAAGAAAAAATTTTATTATTGAATGATTATGAAATATATATACATAAACGTTTAGAAAAAATTGAAATAATTTATAATATATGTTATTATTTTACTTACGTTGAGCTTCTTTTTTCGTTGTAGTTGAATATAATGCACAAGTACTGCTGTACGAGGTTGTAGAATTCGGAATGATATAGGTCCTTCACATCCTGCTTTATATACACGATACAACCCCCAATGAAAAATGAAAAAGTAACGCCTCCTTGATACATTAACAATTATAAAGATGTAATACATCCTATTACCTTGGATTCAATAAATACCTTTTCTAATATATAGAGCACTAATGTTTCTGTTTGCAAATGTGTAAATATTCGGGTCGCTGAGATAATAAAAGGAAACCATTTGTAGGGCTCATTATATGAGATTCAATCAATGTCCGCTTAAGGAAAATATCATGAAACTTTGATTGTCCCTTGTGCATACTAGAGGATACCGTCTCACATTATATGTTTACTCTACCTGAGCACTAATGATGCTCTTTGCGTGCATGTATGAAAAAAAATTCGACGTCGGTTGCATCATAAAAAGAGGAATCCTTATCAGACCCATTACACTGAATCCAAACAATTGTTTAAGAAAAATATTTATAGGACTTCAATTATCCCTAGTGTATACTGACAGATACCATCTCGGGCTATGCATTTACGCAATCTCTAGCACTAATGGGGATGTCTGCATGTATGAAAACATTTACGTCAGTTAAATCATAAAAGAGAAACACTCATCAGACTCATCATACGAGATTGAAGCATACGAAATAATCATTATAGATCATATCTTCATCCGATGTAGGTTCCTCAATCTACAGTTCTAATATTTTATAAATATATAGAATATTTAACGCTAGTCATGATAGGAAAAAAGGTTCATGCAAATGATAATAATTTATCATTCTATTTTATATAAAATTGTATTTATTTCATCTATTCATTACAATATATTTATTAATTTCTTTTTCCTTATTACAAAAAGAACAATTCTTGATCATGGGAATAACTCCATCAAAATCATCCGTATTACCAACACTCGAATTATAATGTCTCTGACATCTACGGAGAGATATTAGATCCTCATCACTTTGAAGTATTATTGGTAGTTTTTCCCAAATATCATCCATTTTCATTGCCGCAAATCTGAGAATAAAATTTTTAGAGCCATGCGCAAAGTCTTCAGGTTTCATATGTTCAATTCTCTCTTCCAGTTGATGATACAATCCAAACGATATGCTATTTGATGGATTATACACATTCATCCGTTCAAACCAATATTTCATTTGCTGAACATTCTCCGTTGCACATTGATATACAACCCCAGATTTTTTCTTATTATCATGATAACTGCAGTGCCTCACTTTAACATCTTTCAATGAAGGATATCCATGATCCTCAAGATCAACAATTAATCGTTGACTGAGGCTGGAGAGCCATTGTTTCTTCCCAAATCCTTTCGCATAAATACATGCATCATTCTTCAGGATATTGTCCAGAATTTCCGTGAGTTTATCATATGATACATCACCAGCATCCCAAGATATTCCATGATAATTGCGCGTCACCCATGAATTGATTGATTGATACTTTCGTGGTAAATCTTCCCACTTACACGGTGGTTTGAATAGAATATCATTAATTTCATGTGAATCCACAATCACATCTTGAATTGGCGTTATGGAGAGTTCTTTCACAATAAATTTTTAAACAGTTCGAATCACCCCTCGCCCAATATTCGCGGGAACGGGCGGGATGTTCGACTTCACGTCCCAATTGACGTCCAACGGAATGGACCTCGTGGTGGGCGCCACTCATTCCTTTATCGGTGCAATGATTATTGCTGAGAATGAGAAACAGCAATAATCTGGTTGATGTTACCTAGCTATGATGAAACTCCTCGGTCTCGCAGGTGGTGTGTTCTTCGAGAACTATCCCGCGATAGCCGCAAAAACCCGATGAAAGTTGAAATAATTATTGAGAAATAAATTTGTAAATTCGCTTCTATCCCAAGAAGACTTCTGGTGACACCATGAGCATATTCTGACATGCCTCATGTGTCGTGCGACGGATTAAAATATCCCGATGTCCAGCTGAGGTATCGCCACCAGGGCACCACGAGCCTTTATGTTAAACAAACGGGAGGCTTCCCATTTTGTCCTGAAGTTTTCTCCAGTCCATGGTACACGCCTTAGTATAAGAGCTATACAACGCCTTGACTCCAGTCAAGCGTGTATGCTGGTCACAAGGAAGAAATCAGTCCCTCTGATTTCCCTCTCGGTAAATAACAAACCACCAACAGGTGTGAATGTCCTTGACTATTCTCCTTGGTATAACGTTTCGCAGCAGTAATAAGAATTACCACGCCGTTGATACCGAGTACGCAATTTCATCCCAAAGATAATTAAATTCAAGCAAGAGAAACAGAGTTTTAGAGTTGATCAAGAGTTCATTCTCTGATCCAACAATAATTTATGAATAATGAGTAGTTATGAATTAAGGCTAACCCTGACTATCCGAATATTTGTTAATAAACAAACGTTAAGCAAAGGAAGGTAGGCAAGCAGAGAAGAAAAGAGCGAGTACTTACAGTAAAGGCGGTTTGCTTATTATCAAACGTGCCTTATGGTTCGTCTTTCCAATGGTTCTGGAGCCTTCTTCCTGTCTCGTCCCTTGATTTCGCTTAATGGCTATTGATGTTGTTAGCAAAGCAGGATAAGGATATCAGCAGTTATGTTGAGAATATGAGCTACACAAATACTCGATTTCCCAAACCAAAATCACAAACTTTTATTTACAGACTCTATGCTTATCTAGCTGAACAATTATACAATTATTACTTGTTCTGGTTTCGGAATATAATTCTCAGATGGTATGAGAATATGTACACCTTGAATAATCAAGTAGCAAATGAATGTCGCTAATTTTATTAAATGTGGACTGATGATGTTGAATGTCCAATATCAATTCTCAAAAATATCTCTCTAGTATATCAAAGAAGCACGTGGACTTATACGTCTTATTTCCCATGCGTATCTATTCAATTGGAATTCCTCTATCAATTCTCCTAATTGATCTTTTCCAATATTCGTTGTTTCCCTTGCGGAAACCAAAACCAGAGTGTGTCTTGAGACTGTCGCTACGCGGATCCTAAGTCTCATATTTCTCCTTGTTTGAATTCCCCTTTCGCGCGTGTCCACGCATCTTCTTTATGTGCCCTTTCCATTGACAAATTCTTAGCTCCTTGATTTGCGTATTTTATTATGTTGAGATAACTAGAATCATATATGGTAACTCGGGCGAAGCCCATGGTAAGTAAGGTTACTTCTAGTTACCGACAAGCAGTCCGTCATCGTTGTTATGCAAGGAAGCCACTAGAGGCGCGGAGAGCGGAAAAAATGAGATTATACTCATTCTTTTTTATTTAAATAAAAATGACAGTATTCATACTGTCACAATTTATTGACTGGACACTTAAAACCTTGTACATCTAAAAGAATTTCCATATTATTTCTATACAACACACGACTATGATTATATTGAGACATTGACTGGTGGTATACTAAAAAATTCTCACATGTTTATACCTTTTCCCCACTATATGTTTCTTTTTTATAAAAAATTTATTGCGCAGTTGTGAAGAAAAATGATGCAATATTACCTAAAAGTGGGAAAGGAAGCCAGATCATTGGATTCTGTTTCGTGGTGGTGGGATAGATAAAAAACATTTCATCTTTATCTTAAAAATTCACTGCGCAGTTGTAGGGATGGAAAACAATACCCGAAAAATGGAGGAGAAAAGCCTGCGTCATTAGATGATATTTTTTTTTTTTTTTTTTTATGATGATTGGGATGGATAGATAAGAAACATTTCAACCATATCATAGAAAAAAAATTTTTTACAACGTTCTCACGATAAAGAAATTCCTACATACAGTGAGTTGCGAATGATGCAATAATGTTCATTGAGAGGGAGAAAGTTCCACCATTGGATGGCGCGAGTCGCGGAAGGGCAGAGTCGCACACCATTGAACGATGCATAACATTGAAGGTGGGGGAATACATATCATCATACAATAATGAAATTTTTCAGTGTTCTCCCATTAGTTGATATCCAACATCATGCACGCAACACTTGAAGCATTATACGATACACGAAAATTGTGATCTAGTAAAAGTGATATCGACCACCAATAAAATTCATTCACGTACTACAGATCAACCACCGACTGTCAACAAATAGCGATTATCGATAATTGAAATCGATATATATCTTCATACTATTGGTGAAACATCGACTTTCAACAATATTGATCATCAATAATAATATTCATCGATAAAAATCATCGTACTATAGATCAAACACCGACTGTCAACAAATATCGACTGTCAGTAATATTTATCGATAAGAATCGTCGTACTATAGGTAAAACTTCGACTACCCCAACTATATCGACTTCTAATAATATTTATCGGTAAAAATCGTCGTACTATAGGTGAAACATCGACTGTCAACAATATCGACTACCAATAATATTTATCGACAAAGATCGTACTATTGATTGACCATCGACCGTTGATAAGGTAGGTAACATTGTATTAAACCATGTAGGTAAAACAGATTGGTATAGAAGTCCCATATTTCAACTACTACCCGCTCAACGCATTGAAAATACTTCTGGGTAGACCACCGAAGAGGCTAGAACCATAGCTTGCTAGTTGAGTTAAAAGTACAAACGACTATATTGAAAAGTCTTTTGAATTTGTACCTCGAGGCCACATGCTCGCGTTTATTATATATTAATTATTATACATAATAGTACAAGTTCGCCCAGAACAGGCCCTCTGCCAATAGATAGTCTTTTATTAATTATTGGTAGACGTGATGATCGTTCGGCTGTGAGGCGTGAGGCCAAGCAGAATAAAAGGTAAACGATATACTATATTCAATTGCTTATGCTTTATTTTCTTTCACCTACATTCGTTGCATAGTTTAATTGTTGAACCTCTAGGAAGCCGAAGTTCAGAAAAAATGGGAGTTTGGATCGTTTCTCTCCCATTATAATTAGAGAACACCCAATAATCGAATTGAAACACCTTCACGCGGACTGGTTCTTCGATTATAATATCTCTGTCTTGAAACAATCAATTAAAATAATCATAATTCGAATTATTAATATTCGTCAAGTTGACTAACCCGTATTGGGATCGGGAACGGTGAATTTATGACCTTGAGGAGTCTCATATGGGTGATTCCGTTCTAACTGTGATATTCAATGTCCTGTATTGTTTGTTCTCACGGGTCATTAATTAATAATCAATTAATAAAATTTTGTGTTTATTGGATAATTATAAACATATTTCAACATTATTTTTATATAATATAACTTGCCACTTAGAGAAAACTTACAATATATCACTTAAACGTCAGTACCGTGTCATGTCCATTTCTAGAATTTACCTATAAATTGTTAATTTTTTTTGTCGCAATAAATGATTTAAACTAATTACCTCATAAATTCTAATGTTTATGATCAAACTGAACAAAATTGACACACTTTTTCTTTAATGTATTAAGTTAACATTGAATTCCGGTTCAATAACTTTTGTCTTTAAATTTTAACGAATTTTTTAATTTGAATTTGTGTGCCTCGAGTGCCATCTACCTTGAGATTTATGAAACGTCTAGAGAACCACCTTGAAAGTACGTCACCTGAGTACTATTTACAAACATTGAGTTGAAGAAGTAGTGCCAAGAGTTTGTTTCATTTTCGAACTCAATTTCTACCGAATTTATTTTATGTCAGTACCGTGGATAAATGAGTCAGTACCGTGGAACGTAAAATTTGAAATTTGTGTCTCGTACTTGACACTTTGAAGTTGTAGTAAAATCCTTTCAGATTTTTATTCTTATAGTAAAATAGATAAATAATATGCATGAAAAAATTGAATAAGTTCAATTTCAAAATCTTAAAATTTTTAATCAAAAAAATCACAGTTAGAGCGGAATCACCCATATGCCTAGGTATACGATATGAGGGTGATACGATGAACGATATATGCCCTGAATGGTTCCCTGGAACCTCAAATCCAGTGGATTCCCAAGAACCTGATCTTGGGTGGCGCCCAACTTTCAGGTCTCAATAGTCGTGAACCAACAACCTCTTGTCCTACGTCCGTTGGATCCGTACCCGATGTAATTTAGGCGGATCTGGCGCGGCGAAGTGTTACAATATATGTCGAAGTATATACAAGAATATATGCAGAAATATGTGTAAAGATATATAGGAATAAAATATTGGCAAAAAATCATAATGAAATAATTATTCAACCAGAAGTAAGTATAAATTTGAATGAATCTTAATAAATAATATATTATGAATATTAAATACATGAACTTTCATTCTAGAAGTAATCTATTATAGCTTTAATCGTCGACTTTGTTCTCCTTCTTTAAATTAAATATATTATATTTTCATATTATTTATGATTTGATGTGGTTATTTTTCGCCATGATTATCGCTATATCTATCTTGTTCCTTCTTATTTGAGTCCTGTGAAAGTAATAAGAAAAAAAAATATTAAGAAAGATAGAAGAGACATCATCAGGAAGACAGAGTATGAGGCTGTAGCCAGTGATCAATTGTTAATAATACTTACATTCTTGGCCATGCCAAATTTTGTATCATCATATGTATATGTATATATATTAGTGTTTTTATTCCCTTTCGGGGTACACCGAACTCCCGCTCCGTTTACAAATTCCTTTCCTCCTCCACATCCTATTTACCATACTTTACATTTTAACATTTTTTGCCTTCTTCTCATCTTCCTTTGTACACTCTTTCTTATACTCTCACGTCCCTCCTGCCCTTCCTTTTATTTACATTCCAATTTCCTTCTTCTCTCTCTCCATTTTTGCCTCTTTACCGACTCATGTTCCCATTCCGCCGTCGCAACCACACGCCTCTTATTTTATCTTATCCTACTACAATATATACATCCTCTCCTCCATCCGTCCTCAACCTTCATTCCAGTTTCATTCATACTTCATTCTCCATCCTCCTCGACTTCCGTTTCCGCCGTTTTTTGAAGTGATAACTTCTTATAGGAAGGTAAACCGCTTCGTTACGTAACGCGTTACGGCGCCAGTCTGTCTGGCTTCCCTTTCTCTCACGCATACGGCAGCGGTAGGCGGGCTCCTCCTCTCTCACTCTAACCCACAGCGGTAGCTGTATTTCGGACAGACGCTACCCCCTCTCTCTACTCAGTGTTTAGTGTGCGATAGACATATACTGTTGACAGTGAGCATATAACCTAAAACTATCACCGTTTTTGAAAGTGATTATAAAAAATATGATGAAACAAGATGATCCTCGGAACATTACAGAATCTCCTAACGAAAGGTAAGTTTAATAATATAATACGATACGATTTATCAATAACAAGCATGCAACAAGTCTACCGCCGCAGCGTCTATATTTTGAATTTCTATATATCTTTAGCGTCACTGCTTCGATATATATATAGATATAGTGTTTATGATTATTATAAAAATCTAACCAGCAAGCACCTTTCTCACTCTCTCTCTCTTACGTATTTAAACGTTCAATATTCATTTATAAATTATTGTTCTAGCGCTATTCAAATGAAAGTCGTTGCAGATGTTCATCAGCATCAGCAACAGACGCAACAACAGTCGCAACGAAATATACAATCAACACAAACACGACCATATTCAAATGCTGAACGCCAAAGAAAGCATAGAAAATTATTACATGAACAACAACAGCAACAACAACGAATGGAAAATATCAATGCAATTACAGTGCTGAGTCAAAGCCTTAATGCTCTTAGTCTCGATCTTATTGATTCGGTCTCTCAACGCTGTAATATTCTTTTATTATGTGAAACGTGGCTTCAAAATGATGATACTAAAATTATTCCATCTTTTAAACGTATTGTGCAATTAAAGCGTCAAAATATAAGAGCAGGAGGCGTAGCAATTTATCAGAATGTTCATGATTGCATTAATATTGTCACTTCAAATATGGAAGTACAAATTAATAATGCTACAAGCTTTAATACGGCTGAACAAAACGATCTTGGTGAAATGCGTATAGTGGAATGTCTCAATGAAGCAAAGCAACAAATTATTATTGTCAATATATATATATCTCCAAACCAAAGTATTTCAAGTATTATTCAATTTATTCATAAACAGCTTTTAATTTATACACAAGAAGGTTCTGCTTTACTTAATGAAAATTATCATAAAATTCCGTTAATTTTAACCGGAGATTTTAATGTTAATTTCGCTGCTGATCGAGCTAAAAATTCAGTATCGTTCCTACAAGCAAAATTACAATTAAAAATGATTAATAAGCCAGAAGAAGCTACAACAAGTCATGGAACTGTACTTGATGCAGTCTTTGCAAGATTTTTAGATGACATACAATGTAAAAATTTCGTTGCTTATTATAGCTACCATAAGCTAATTGTAACTTTTATGGGATTAAATAATGATACTTGTTGACGCAAGCACCACAGCGGCTAGAAACTAGACACTCAACACGACGCCTGGCAATCGGGCACGACACTAAAATTCAAATACACTCGAACGCCGCCTGATAACCGGGCACACAACTCACTCAGGATGCACTCAAGCGCCGCCTGGCAATCAGGCAATTGAACAAGTTTGAAATTGTCCAATCAGCAGCGTCGCTGACGCCGTCTCGTTGCCGGCGGCTATCGACCACGCTATTGACCGGAACGGCAGCCATTGTCGAATCTACACTCTCAGCGCGAGCACACTCGTTCCGTTGTTAGTAAGTTATTCCGCGAAATTCTCCACCATCAGTGAAGTTCTAAAATAAATACTAAGTGAAAAGTGAAGTGCAACACTCAGTGACGTTAATTCAGTGACTATTTTTAGTGACACTCACATCAGACACTCGATTAAGTTGGATACAATTATACACACGTGGCTCGCGGCCTCGTGCACGTACATATCTCAATTATTCTCATTCAACACTCAATTCAAGTTTTTCTACACTCAATTTCAATCAATACTCTCCTACTCAGTAATTAACTAACAATTAGTAATTTCGTGAACACTCATTACGATCACCTATTGCTCTCCAAGTGCCTTACAACCACTTGCCGGTCGAGCGAGGTTACATATCTCAATCACTCACACTCGCCTATCATTAAGATAATTTTAGGTTACACTCAACAATCATACAATCTATAATATTTCCATTAAATAACTCATCATCATTAAGACATTTGTTACTATCATCATCATCTCACATTTGAATAAATTGTATTGTTGTTATTGAAACAATTTTCGTTAACAAGACCTTCCCAAAGATCCAGGCAATAATATACTTTGAGCTCTCACGCTACAATACTAATAATGTACATACACAAAATTCTAATGTACGTATTCAAGAACTGTAACTAAGAATCAAATATATCTTATAATCGATGAAAGATTTTATTAATAAATAACCTTTCCTTACATAATCATATTAATATACATAAAATTTACGTAATAACCTAAGGTTTTGTCAAGTTAAACAATTTCAATATTAAATAGCTCAACTGGGATTAGTTTAAGTTATCACTTCGGTCGGGCGTCCCGAGACGCACGCGTTTGTTTTGTTCATTTCTATTTTTCCTCTATTCCCCTCCACCTTTCTATCCTTTCCAACCACTTTTCTCCCTGTCCCCCTTCCCCCAGTACTTCCTCTCTCCTCGCCCGCCAACCTTCATCCGCTCCCCATCCAGCACACTCCTCCATCACGTGCTCCCACGTTTTCTCCTCCACCCCGCACATCCTGCACTTTCTTTTCTCTTCTCTCTCCCAGTACCTTCGTCCTCTCATCTCCTCCCCCAACCTAAACCTGGCCATCCTTTGCCACCTCTCTTCCTTCCATCCCTTTTTCAAGTACCCTAGTATCCTTGCACACTCTATAAATTTATACTCCTTGTTCCCATCGGTTCTCCCAATCCTTTCCCATCTCTCCCTTTCTTGCCTCCTCCTCTCCTCTCATGAGCCCTTCTTTCCGTCTTCTCTCCACCTCCTTTCCGCTCCACCCTACTTTTTCGTAAAATATAATATCCTTCTCTCTTTTTCCCATCCTTCTATCTGCCTTTCCTTTTCTCCGTTTCTTTTCAACTCTTCCCCCCCCCCCCTTCCTCCAGCCTTTTCTCATACCCCCAGACTCTCATCCCCGTTCTCTCTTCCAGTTTTTCCGTCGTCAACTCTCTCACCAAATATCCTGGGACCCTCCTCGACACCCCTAGCACCCACCTCAAATATCTTTCCTGCACTCTCTCCATCGCCTCCCTCCCTTCCCAACCCCACACCTCCACTTCGTAACTCATCACCGGCCATACCAACCTATCAAACAGCCACACTCTCCTCCCCGTCATCTGCGAATCTCCTTTTCCCCACTCCCCATACCTGCCCCATCACCCTTCCCGCCTTTTCCACTGTCTTGCACCTGCCCCCACTGATCCCCGTTACCTTTTATTATATATCCTAGGTAGTTATATTCTTTCACCTCCTCTATAATTCCCCCTCCCCAGAACCATCTTACTTTCGTCTTCCTGCCTTCTCCTTTTCTACATCTTATCATCTTCGTCTTCCCCGTGTTCACTATAAGTCCTTTCTTCGCCATATACCTCTCTAGCGTCCTCATCATCCCTTTCATTTCCTCCTCGCTACTTGCCATCAATACCAAATCATCCGCATACGGCAGTGAGAACACACCCCCCCCCCCCAGCACCCCCTTTTCAACTCCTCGTCTAGGTCGGCCAGCAGTATTATGAACAGCAAGGGACTTAGCGGGCACCCTTGTCTTACTCCTCTCTCCGTCCAAAATTTCTCTTCCAGTCCTCCTCCTACTCTAACTCTCCCCCATGTCTCCCCTATCACACCTTTCTACTAAACTTTCTCTTACCCCTCTCTCGTTCATACTCTTTATCACCTTGCCCCTATCCACAGAATCAAATGCCGCTTTCAGGTCCACAAATAACAATACCACCTTTCCCGCGTTTCTCCTTATTTCCCTGTTCATTATGTAGTTTAGCACATATATATTATCCATTGTGCCCCTTCCTTCTCTGAACCCAGCCTGGCTCTCCGGCAGTATTCCTTTTCCTTCTACTTCTTTCTTCAGCCTTCCTGTCAATACCCACACATACACCTTGTACGCTGTCTGTGTTAGCGTCACCCCCCTATAATCCTCCACTTTTTTCTCATCCCCCTTTTTCCTTCCCGGCACTATCACTCCCTCTTTCCAGTCTTTCGGCCACCCCTTTCCCTCCCACACTAATTGGCATCGCTCCTTCAGCCCTTTCATTACCTTTTCACCTCCATGCTTCCACGCTTCGTTTGGAATTCCATCTCCCCCTACCACTTTCCCTTCCTTCAGCCTCTTCACCCCCTCCCTTATTTCCTCTTTTCTTATCCTCTCCTCCTCCTCCCGCCCTTGCCCTCCCTTTATTTTTACCTTACTCTCCCTCCTTTCTGATTTCCCTCCTAGTAAGCTCCTGAAGTACTTATCCCACTCTATTTTCCCTATTTTTTCGTCCACTCCCTTTCTCCTTTCTCTCCCCCTGTTCACTTTTTTCCACACTTTCTCCTCCGTATTTGCTATCTTAACTTCCTCCTCCCATCTTCTCCCTTCCTGCTTCTTCTTCTCGCTGCATATTTTCTTATAGCTTCCCTTTTCCCTCCTGTACTCTTCGACCCCTATCACCCCTTTCTTCCACTTCTCCATACCCTCTTTCACTCTTTCCTTCGCTTCCCTGCACTCCTCATCCCACCGACCCTTCTGCCTCTTTACTCCCGCTTCCTCTGTTTTCCTTACCGCTCTCTTCACTTTATTCATCAATTACATTCTGCCTTCCTCCACCTCCTCCTTGCTCCATTCCCATCCTTCAACTTCATCTCTGAACAGCTTCACCCCTCCTTTGTCCATACCCCTCTATTCATCCTTTCCTCCTCTTTTCTCTTTCCCCTCCAACCCCCCTTGCCATTACCGTCACCACTACAGGTAGGTGGTCCGAATCCACCTTCGCCTCCACCTCCAGCCTTGTTATTGTTCCTCTCAGTTCCTCCCCTGCTACGACATAGTCGATCACCGACTTTCCTCTTCCCCCTATATTAGTCCACTCACTTTCCTCGTCACCTTCTATACATCCATTCACTATTCCCCAGCCCCGTTCCCTTAGGAACCTGCACGACTCCTTCCCCTCTTTGCTAATTTTTTTATCCTTCGACTCGTTCTTATCCTCTCTTCCCAGCCTTTCCTGTTCCAACCACCCCCCTTCCCTCCATGACCTAATGTTACCCCCCCCCCCCCCCCCCCAATCCATGATCACTCTTTCCTGCGACTCTTCCTTCACATCTCCCCATCATTTCCTTTTTTTTTTCATTCAAGTCTCCATTCACATATACTCCTACTATCCACCACCACTCCTCCCCTAGTTTCACTCTCCTTTTCATCCATTCTTCCTCCTCTCTTCCCTCTTTCTCTTTTTCCATACCTATTCCCTCTTTTATACCTATCGCTATTCGTCCCCTTGCTCTTCCTTTGCTTTTCTCACGCGTCGCCCATTGCAATTCCCATCTATACCCTCTCTTCGCTCCTCTTTTTATTCCCTCCCACCCTTTTTCGTCTGCCCACATCTCTACCATTACCACTATGTCCCACTTCCTTATCCCCTCCCAAAATTCCTCGTCCTTGTTTTTCACCCCTGCCACGTTCCAAAAAGCTACCTTGTACAAGTCTTCTTCCTCACCCTTTTTACTCTCCTTCCTCCTCTCCTCCCCTTTCCACACTCTCATTCGTTTCCCACCCTCTCTACGCAATTTACCTCTTTTTCATTCCATATCCTAAGTTTTCCCTCCACCCACATCTTTCTATACCCAATTTTTACCCTCTTCCCTGTGAACCTCTCTTTCTCCGCCTCCCTTTCAATCAACCACTACTCTTCTCTCCTCTTGCGATAGGTCGTCCTCTATTCTCTCCCTCTCGCCTCTCAGTCTCCCTTTAGCTTTCATAATCTCCTTCTTCTCCATTCCCTCCAGCTCCAGCTCCACCAACACCATACCTCTTCCCCCTCGTCCACCCTACTTTCACCATTTTTTTCCTCCCTCCTTCCACCCCTATTCACCTCCATATTTTCTCTACCTCCTCTTCCAATTTCCCTTCCGCCATTTTCACTCCCTTTATTACTATATTTTTTCTTCTTTCCTCCCGCTCTTTTTTCTTCATTCTGCTTTCTACCGCTCTTATCCTCTCCTTTACACTTTCTCCGGCTCTGTCCTCTTCCTCCCTCTTCTGCCCCTCATTTACTCTTTTCCTCTTCTCATTTTCCAACTCCCGCACCTTCTTTTCTAGATCTTCCACTCTCCCCCGTATCACCTCCCTTTCCTCTTCCAATTGTCTTTTCATCACTTCTCGTTCCTTTCTCGATTCCCTAATTATCTTTCCCATCCTCTCACACATCTTCATCAATAGCTCCTCCGCATCATCTTTTTTTTCTTTCACTGGCGATCTCCCTATCAATTTGCTTCTCTCAAAAGCCTCCCCCTCACTTTTCCCTCCTCTTTCACCCTTCCTTTTCTCTTTCCACCCAGCACCTCCAGTAAATCGCCGCAGCTTCCTGCTCTCTCCTTTCCTATCCTCTCACATAACCTCGGTCTTCCTCTTCGCTTTTCCTTACTCTTCTCCTCTATCCCCTTTCTCCTTTCCCCCCGTCCATACTCCGCTCTACTCTTTTCCTCCTCTCCTTTACCTACTTTTCCCTTTTCTTTCCCTGTCCCCACACTTCCTCTTTATCTTCCTTTACGCCTTCTCTTCCTTACCTTCTCCCATTTTCCAACCTTCTAGCCTTCCTTGTTACATTACCTCCTCGACTCTTCCTTATCAACCGCTCTACCTTTCCTCCTAGCACCTTCGCTCCTCCCTTTTCCCACTACTTCCTTCCTGACACCTCCTCACCACCTTCCCTCGCGTCTCACTTCGAACTCTTCTCCACGCTCCACTCTCTGCTTCCACTCTCATTGTCGCCGGGAACGGAAGTCCGCATCATCATATGTAAAAGTACGTAAAAGTATGTAACTTCCATTTAACTGTTTCTGTTGAATAAAAATCATCAATCAACATTCAACCAAACTTACAAACAAATAATCATTCTACACTAACCTTTGATCGCATTAATGGTATTTTTATCTAACGCGGTAAATTGTACATCATCGTTTTTTTTTTATCTTTGATTCACCACCATTCAAATAACCATTAGGGGGTCCCGGCAGTCTAGAGCTTGGAAATTTGAGGTTGTCTGAGATATGGTTGAAAATGAGAGAGCAGTGACTGAAACTGAATGTTATATTATTAAATATAAATTTCCGGAAAGATAAGATGGAATTTTGATGACGGATTAAGTTTGAATGCGTTTAACAAATCTAGATTTATTACCAATTCAATAACAAAATCACAGATCGTACAGTGAACTATTTAATACTAAGTGACACTGAATAATTGTTCTGAATGCATGAAAATTATCACTGACACTAAGTTTTTAGTCTGAAGATGATCAAGTGAATCAAGTATATAATGAAGATGCACTTTGATTTGATCTGAATAAATACATTTGAAGTTACTTGCTGAATACCACGCGGTCGCTTTGTGCACGCTCGATGAATCTGAATTGACTGTGTGAGACACTGACTTTATTTCGATTCGCACAATCACTATTCACATGGGCAATGATTTTCCGAACGAATTGTGTTGCTAATGAAGATGCACTGACTTTCTGAAGAAGACAATTATCTGAGCTGAACTGAATTGAGCGTTACTGAATACTGAAACTAAAACTAAGAACTGGAACAACACGTGTATGCACACTGATGCTCGTAGCTGAAGTGAAGCCGGTAATTTTCCTTCCGGCCTCGTGGTGGTTGAGCGGATGTGGTCTGACCATGACCGTGATTTTTCCGATTGGCCGCGCATCTCAGCATACGCGTGCACATGGTCAGACTGGCTCAAAGTGGTTAGCGCACGCAACAGGTGCGCCTACGCATGAGTCGCGCTTGCGCTATGCAAATTACTGCGCGACTCAATTATTATCCTAGGCCGTGCATAATTATGGTCACTCGACTGACTGTACGATTGACCCAGGAGGTGCTGTCACTGTGCACATGTGGCAGCAATTAGTAGTTACTGAACAGAGGTATATTGCGGAATTTTTTCTTTTCTCATAAATATGAATGAAAAAGAGACTTTAACGTTTCAGGCTTATTATTACATTAATTGTTGATGCTAAAAAATTTTTTTTGTAATTTAATAAAAATTGTTATTATTGTAAAAATGTCGCTGAAGTTGACCCTCCCGAAAAATAGGACCTGGACGGTGTTGTTGATTTTGGCTTTTCTATTGACATGAAAAATAAAAACCAAAGAAATTATTGATCAGTATAAGTGCAGTTATGGACGGGATTAAAAAAAAAAAAAATGGAAAATTGACGAAATGACGCGCTTTTGAAAGTGAAGGTCTGAAAATCGAGGTTTTTTTTACTAGTTATTTAATTTAAAAAATACGAAATTTTTGCAATGAAAAAATGATTCTATTCCCAACCATAGCCATTGATGATGTGAATGTAACATATCCAAATTTTAGCCGATTCGGTTGAATAGTTTTTTTTTTCTACAACATCATGCCGAAAAAAAGTAGTTTTTTGGTAAATGAGTTTGAAGTTTTAGGTACAGATATTTTCAAAGATTGAACAAATTTTAAATACTCACAGTTAGTCGGCGATTTCTGCACCATATATGTTATGATATTATAACTATATTATAATATTATAACTATAATAGTATAACTCGGAGAAAGGACGGAACAGCTACCTCGCTCCGAACAATACATCTATTGACGGAGCGAGCGAGCCGACCGCTCCCTACCTGCTGAACCGGGTGTAAAAGCAAGAATATTGCGAATATCCTTACGAAAATTCTACAGTATATTCTCGAAATACTATAGTTTCGTAATATAAAAAAAAAATTGATTTTTTGAAAATTCTAGACCACCGGGACCCCTTGAGTAATGTTTTCACATCAAATGCAGCTATCACTAATGCTATCCTCATTAATTTGAAAGTTGGTCGGTTTTTGATGGCATTTCATTGCTTTAGAGCAGAGGTGTCTATTTCGAAAAATCGACTGGACATTCAGAGAGCTGGCGTCGTTTGGGTATGGGGTTTTATGACGGTCGGGGATTATAAGGGTCAGTACATAGATACCCCGAAAATAAGTATATGTAATGGAGAAATAACTCGGAAATACCAATGTGCTCACAACTTAAATATAATTTCTGTGTGTCTATGTTGAAAGGACTACGCAGCCGCGACGACATAGTTGCTGAATTTCAATTCGCCAGTCCGCGTTCAAATCCCTGAACAATGATTTTTTTTTCCACATAATTTTCGCCATGATATAAATTAAATATTAAAATATCTCATGAGTGAATATATATTCTAAGACGCAAGAAAATCTGTTGCATATTTTTTTATGCGATTCCCCCAGAAAGGGTGTTTTCATTCCATATAATTGAGGCAGACAAAGTACACAAATATTCGTTCACAAATAAAACATCTAACATTAAAATTCCCAGTACATACGAATAAAAATATATAATCAATAAATATACATATGAATGAGAATATAAAACAGAAAATGGAGTATAAAAAAAAAATAGAATATATAACAAATTGACACGAAAATGATGAGCATTGTAGGCAAATAAACTGTTGAACGAACACACAATAATCTAATGAATATCGAAAAATCGTCTCTATATGATTTATACTTGATTTCAAATGAATGTTATAAGTTGATGTATATGTTTGTCGCAAGATAAGTTAAACAATATAATAGTGAATAATAATTGATTCACCTTGTATTATATATTGCCCATTTTACTAGAATTTTATCATTAGTTGTACTTCAATGTTCGTACATCACTGAATAGACATGAAAAAGCTGGTGGGGCCATTTTTAAACACAATTTTTTTTCATGACTATGTGGTTTGATTCGTTCAGGTGATTTTGCCGAAATATCTTCAACTTGGATCGATGATTCACAAAAAAAAACCATGTACGACCACTATATATAATTTTTTCCCAGCAGAATCTTCGCGGTGAGCAAGTATGTGCTGTACAGTTCAAATACGGAATATTTTACATTGTACAATTAATGAAAAAAAAAAAATTCTCATGGGGATCGAACGCTGATCGTCTCGTTAACGAGCAAGAGTTTTAACACCGCTGCTATGTAGCCCGATAGATCTGAATGCATTGAAATTATATTTAAGTTGTGAGCAGACCTGTGGGTGAGACTTACTTATTGCATTGCATACGTATTTGGGGTATAGTACTATCGGCCGTATATCTTGGTTTGACCAGGTATAAAAGCTAGGTTCACAGCTGATGAGCGTAAGTGTCCTCTCGGAGGCCACTAGGAAGACAAAGAAGACAGTTCGAACATCTCTGCTTTAGAGCAGGGATGCTTAGATCGACTGATAAAGGATAAACAAAAGTGCACTAGGACGGGACATCATTTCTTCGGATTCGGGTTTTATGACGGTCGGGGATTATAAGGTTCATAGGTACCCCACAAATCGGTATATGCAATGGACAAATAGCTTGAATACACCAATGTGATTAGAACTTAAATATAACTTCTGCGCATCTATATTAAAAGGATTATCCAGCCACAATGATACAGTTTTAGTTTCTCAGTTTGACGACCCGTGTTCGAATCCCCGGACGATTAATATATTTTTTTATTCCGCAAAATTTTCTGCATGAAATAAATATAATATTTACACATCTGATGGGTGAATATTTACAAACGCAAGAATATCGCTCGCATGTTCTTTTATTCAATTCTACCAAAAAATGTCTTCGTTACATATAATTGATGCAGTCACAGAGTACACGAATATTTATTCACAAATAAAACATTTTACGTTAAAATTTTAACAACAGGTCAATTTGACTGGCTATATTTGTCTCCTCTCGGCCAGTATACAAAATACTGCTCGATGAAAACCACGGGAATGTGGTAGAGGTCTTCCATCAGGAAAGTAGAAAAATCGGAAACAGACGTGGAATGTGGTAGAGGTCTTCCATCAGGAAAGTAGAAAAATTGGAAACAGACGTGGAATGTGGGATCCCTCAGGGTAAAAATGTGGAATTACTCTACAGAGTAAACAAATCTTGAAATGTTAATTGTACGAAAGTTACTTGTGATAAAATGGGAACAGACAAGAATTTTGAAAGATAACTGAACCAAATCTATATACATATAAATAAAAATATATAACCAGGGAATAACATTAAAACCAAATCACTAAAATTGTGTGTGAGAATCCATCCAACTTGCATTTGATATGGCCTATTTTATCGATATATAATTATTTGTTGTACTTTAACGCTTGTGCATCATCGAGTAGACGTGAAAAAAATGATGAGGGGGGTTTTAAACATTTACTTATTAATGTCTATGATATTTGATTCACATATCATAAAAATATCATAAAAAACATCATAAACAAAAGAGATTCCCCCAAATACTTTCGCTTTGTGGAATACAGTTTCGTCAAATGATAGATTCATGCATACGAAAATACGAAATATTGCATATTATACACAATTGATGAAAAAGAAGAATCAAAACAAAAAAAAAACATTTATATGGGAATCGAACGCTGATCGTTTAATTGGCAAGCAAAATTTCTGACAGCACGGCTATGTAGTTCGATCGATTTCATTGCATTGAAGTTATAGTTAAGTTGTGAGCACATTTGTGAGTAAGGCCGGCTTATTGGATAGCATTCGTATTCAGTGTGTAATACTGCTGGCTTAATCCAGGTATACGGTCAATGTCTTGGCAGTGGGTACATGGCACTCCCTGGGAACGTACTGAGAACGCAAAGAGCGCAGTTTTGTCATGTCTGCTGTAGAGTTATGAAGACTTGACTTTTTTCCCCAGGTCTCTCTAAAAATTATGGATAATACTATGACGCCTGTCACCAAATTAAATAAAATATACATAAGAAACCGAAATATTCTTCCACAAATATATTCGCCGTGAATATATCTTAGTATTATTCTGAAATCACCGCGAGAATACATGAATAGAATTTGAATCTACCGCTACGACTAGTACCGGATGCACCACTAGGTGGCAAAACGTTTCGCAACATACTATAAACACTAACAAGCATATCCACCGAAACACCGAAGCATTGCCACCCAGACATCCTCGCCGAGTGCAGACATACGACTAGGTCAGCCTTGTACGATCTTGACTCAGCTATCCTTGGAGATAGTAGGGGATGTTATCTGGGCATAAGAGCCGGCCCCTGTCTCTTTCGGGAGTTACGGTTGGAATATCGGAAGGCAATTTTCAATGCCACCGACATGCAGGGCTACCTTCGGGAAAGTTGTAAAATCATCGATCATACATTGAAAGCCAAGTATTGTATCCAAATGAAATATAAAATTCAGTACATTTCACGGCAGTTCAAGCCGGAATTAATATCCTGTTGAAGTTAAGGCTGTTCCAGCCAATTTATCAGATCTGTACGGCGGGATTGAATGATTACTGGATGAAACACTAAATGATGGCTTTCTATATAAGAGGTAACGACACGCTGCGACACTATGGGCCGTATTCACAGTCGAGTCTTAATGTAAGCTCAGCTCAAGGTGATCTTAAGATCGCATTTCGATGCACAGACGCACCTTGAGGTTGCCTTAAGGCAGAACTCAGATCTCTACCTTACCCAAGGTAGAACTGATTCACAGACGGTTCTCGAGCTCGTCTTAAGGCGACCTTACTGCGTGCGATTCACAGTCGATTCTGAGATGTCTCAAATGCCAACATAACCTCGCTTTTTGAGTAAAACAGACGGCATTTGTCAAGTCGACGATTTACATGACTTGAGACGATCTCAGATCTCAGAAACCAGTGTAGCTTGCTCCAAAATTAAGCGTGCGTGATCGTTTGTGATTTAAAGAGTAAAATTGTGATTAAAGAAGTGTTCGAATAAAAAACCAAGTGGTGAAAATAAAATTTTGAAATCATCAAAAATACTCTGCGAAAAGTTATTGTTGTGGTTGAGGTGTATAGATTGGTGCGAAAAAGTTAGTGTGGTTAAGTGAAATCGAAAAAACTATTGTGGTTGAGTGGCCACAATGGATTTTCCCAACGACATTGACTTTATCGTCATTGACAATGAAGAGGACTTCGCCATCGAGAATAACGCACGCGTTCCCAGGCGATACGTGCGTGATGGTCTTAATCCTTTCGAAAACTATAACGAAGACGAATTCAAGAGGCGATTCCGATTTGGGAAAGACGTCGTAAAATTTGGAATTCTGCCCCCAATTGAGGTTTATACCGAGGTTTACCGATTCCTCCCATCTTCCAACTACTCGTAGCACTCCGATTTTATACCACCGCAAGCTTCCAGGTCAGTGAAATTGTTTTAATCAATATCTCGTTATCATCATTCTCATGGTTATCGCTAAAATTATAATTAATACATATTTTCGATAAATAGCTTCTTCTTGGAGATACTGCTCCAATCTCTCAGCCAACAGTATCAAGAATCCTTTTTCGGATAAGCACGCTACTGGCAAGTTTATTGCGAACGAAAATAAAAATGCCAAGTAGTGCCGAAGTACGATTCGAAAATCGACAAAGCTCGGCTATGGGAATGGAGTAATTGGAATCCCGGGCGTCGACGGTGCCATCGATTGCACGCACATTCGGCTAGTGCATACGAGGTTCCACAACATCGACGAGGTATTTCGAAACAGAAAGCGATATTTCTCCTTGAATGTGCAGGCAAGTTTTTATTATTTACTTTATTAACATTGAAATAACTACAAATTCGCATGAGAGAATAAACAATTGAACTTTTATTTTCCACAGACTGTCGTTGGGCCAAGAATGGAGTTCTTGGACATTGTGCCAGAATGGCCTGGCAGTGCCCACGACAGCCGGATATTTCAGAACTCGTGCATCTATGCACGGTATTTTCGAGGCCCTCTCGACGGGCTGCTTGTTGACGACGCCGGGTACCCATGCTTGCCGTTCTGGATGACACCGATACAAAATCCGCAAACGCCTAAGCAGTAGAGGTAAGTTTTTAATTTATATAAAATGTAAAAAAGAGCCTAAAAATAATTAAAAAACGAGTCTCTTTTATTTAAATAAATTTTTTAATCAAAATAATAATTATCTGAGTATATCGACCATAATTCTATAAATGTCTGAAAAAATATTTAATTTTACTGGCAGCGAAATAATGTTTCCACTGATTTCTAATTTTTCTGTTTCAGATACAAAATTATACAGGTACGAATGAGGCGAATCGTCGAGAGAACGTACGGCGTGTGGAAACGTCGATTTCCTTGTTAGTCGAGAAGCCTGACAACAAAACTCGTTTGCTCGACGGCAATCGTCGTGGCTTGTGCCGTGTCACAACCTTGCTCTGCAGTTCAACGACGTATTAGCTGAAGAAGGCGAGGTGGATGCAGTCGAAGCAATTCCTGCCATCGCACCTATCAGCCTGCGGACGGGCCTGTAGTCAGATATGGCCTCATCGAAAGGATGTTTCGCTGAGTGGCTAATATGATATTTCAATTTTTTCCATGAAAAAGATTAATTGCAAAGTAAAACGAAATATATTTACGATTGTACGCGTGTAAAAACCCAAATGGGTTTGCACACGAAACTCCCACATTATTATTTATTTACGATTTTTTTTTTTACATGAGAATAAAAATGAATTTCACAATTCATAAAAATATTCAGTGATAATAATGTATATATGTTATAACGGAGGCTTGTCGATAAAGAGGAAGTTTTTGAAGCATCGTTTATGACAATTTTATTTTTCAAAAAATTTTCCACGTTTGTAAGGAGCATGCTATTTCATCTCTTTTTCTTTTTCTCTCAAGATTGTCATAGCACACCCGACTTATAGTCGTACTGGAAAATCGTTACCTAGTACTCAATCAGTGTACGTACATTGTACTCGATGAGGCCGATAGGATGATAGATATGGGTACCGTATTTTCTTTTCCGTAACTGCAATTCCGCGCGCTCGTTTATTCACACAAGATTTTACCTTTCAACAGATGTTCAGAAAATTCTCGAGTACATGCCGGTTACGAATTTAAAACCGGACAACGAGGATGCGCAGGAGGAAGAGAAACTGCTTGTGAATTATAATACTAAGAAGAAATACAGACAAGTTAGTCATTCAAGTAAATCGAGTATTTCTTTCAATATTCAGTAATTTAGTAATTTTTTAGAAGAATTTTCAAAAATTTTCAAATTTATTCATTCTCTATTTTCCGATATATGTGAGTAACATTTAATTGTATACCAATTTTTACCGTACTATAATGTAGCTATAATAATCATAAAAAAAAATATTTCATCATACTGTGATGTTCACCGCGACGAAGTGGCGGAGAATCTGCTCTCGGTTCCTTCTCGTGTAATCCGCGACCTGAACTGGTGTCCATCCGTATTTCTGTGTAAAAATCGGTATGAATTCGATAATTGTTTCTTTTTTCAACCAATAGGATTTTTACCTCGATCAGGCAACGAGTTTGGCGCTTCGTCTTCCGGCTTTCCAGTGGAAATCCTTGCGTCCATCGAAGCGTACGCCCCGACTTGTTATGCTGAACTGTGTCTGCGAAAAAATAATTATAAAATAAAGTTAAATATACCTACAATTGTATCTTCACTTTTATTTGCATTATAAGATAAACATAGACTTACTTTTACATGCTTGTATTTTTTTCTTTCGCCAAACTCATTTCTGCCAACTCCGCTCCTGCTTTTGCCTTTCTCAAATCAAATGCACTTTTGGCTTTGTTGATCTCGTATACGCCTGTTCGTGACGCCTCTTTTGTTTGAATAATGCCGTTTCCTGCTCGATGATGGACTGTAATCGTTGAATTTTCCAATCTTTTTTTTCGTCGTCGTATAATTAAAAGGCAAATCAAAATAACTGCAATTTCAATTAAAAGAAACGATTGTTATTACCTGCAGGTGTTGACGACGTCGATCATTTTCTCTTTGCATTCATCTCTGATCGATCAGTACCTTAAGATTCTAGCTGGCTCATTTCCGATGAACCTTGTCCAACCGGCAGATCGTCAATCTCTCTCAGGGAAACTTCTATGACCTCACAGAGCTCGTCGTCATCCGCAGTCTCACTAAGTATTATTTGCGCGTCATCACAAATTGCAAGATACTCCCGCTCTGTGATGCCAAGAATTATACATTTAATAAATTATTTTTATGAAATATGTAACAAGAGAAGATTTATTCTAAATATATATTTAAATATAAGTTCTTACCTATCAGCGTCTCTTCGTCGAGAGTCGATGTGAACAGCGCTGGTGCAGTCGTCCTGAGGTTCGGAACTATAGCACTGATTTCTGGGTTGATGGTCGCCGGAGCTGCTGATGGACCCCCACCAGTTAAGAAACAGCTATGTCTCTCTCTCTCTAGGCAATGCGTCTCCTTGAGACTGTTTTAAATTAGTCCATAACTTTCGAAGCTGTTTCTCGCATCTCTGAAACATTGAAAATTTTGAATTAGATTCATTTTCGAAAAAACCATTAAAAACAAACAAATATGCATCAATTGTTTTTCACCTCTTCTTCAATTATCGTCGACACGTTATACTCGTCGACGATCCTCTTCCACGCTGCGTCCTTGTCTTGCAGACTGACTGCCGAATTTTTTTTATTTTCTACTACATGCGGGTATTTTTTAACAATCTCTATGAACAGTTGTTCCTCTTTTGCGGTATAATTGCGGGTTTTGCCCTTCGTGGCCATTCCCAGAAACCACTGCACACTGCTTCACAATCACTGTTGTCACTGCACGCACCGGATAAAATGTCGGATAATAAACAACAGATCACTAGAGCATGGGTTATACATCTTCAGTAGAACCGAAACGACACGAGATTCCGTGGCAGCTAAACGTGTTTTCCGCTAGGCGATCCTGAGATTGATCTTAAGACTTAACTGTGAATGCGGCTCTATGACCCGTATTCAGAGTCGCGACTTAAGCACGACCTCAGGAAATTCTTAGCTCAGTTCACCTTATTCGAATAAGTTCAGCTTAAGATGGCGTGTATTCATAGTCAAGAAATAAGACCACCTTAGTTGAGAAAATGGTGCTAAGGATTCGCTTAGTGAAGGAAATGCTCAAGCAGATGATCTATCTCAAGTTCGGCAAATTCCGTATTCTTTCCACTGTACTGACCAATAAGAAACAGCTATGAAAATTGGCCTTCATAATTGTGTACACTCCAGTCAGCGACCCCTCACTTCCATTATGTGATAACTTTTGTTTATTTATCTTCATTCATAGCAAGTGATAAAAAAATGTCCACACATAATAGAAAATAAAAAGAGTGATACCACGACATTGAGGTTGAAAGAGGACAAGAAGCATGGACACAAATAAGTGGGGAATATAACTCATCAACAGTTATTTCATCAAAAATACCAAAACTGATTATTACTTACTTTGCTACTTCTTTGCATAAAAAAATCCTTATACTATTAAGCAAAATCACTGTAATATTATGAACTTACGAAATTAAGATTACATTACCTGAACGACTCTATGTTTTGATGCAAAAGACTTTAAATAATTTTTTAACAATTATAGAGAGATGTCAAACAATTGAAGAAGAATTGGAGTAATTTAAAAGTCGGCCAACGTGATGTTTTGACAAGGGAAAAGCAATCTTGTCTAACAACCGGTGACGGTCCTACAACTCCATCCGCGTAAGTGGACCCAGAGATCGCACTCATCTCACCTCATCTGATGGTTACTGCTCCCACGATTTTTTCGTCCAATATTTCTATTCAAATAGTAGAAAATAACATTTATATCAAGATATTTCAAGAATATCGACGATAAACAATCATGTAATTAATGATAATGACAATTATTAGTGAAGAACCAGAATTGATTGTGTAGCACCGATTTGTGAGAAGCAATCATATCTTTAGAACTATTCAACCTGCTGGAATGGTTCATATAAATATTCGAGATATCAAAAATATTAAAAATTCTGATTTTCAACTATTTTTTTCCAAGGATAATTTTTTTTTTACTTCATAAAGAGAAAGTTCTTTTCTTTTCCTAAAAAGGGAACCTTTTTTTCATCTTCATTTGAAATGAAAAAAAAAGATGTGTACCAGTCGATAGCAGTGAAATTCACGCTTATTATGGATAGATGTTTCTCAAATTGCACACGAAGAGTGCACACCCTGCTTATTATCATTCAAAAATTACAGGGCGGTGACAACAGATTCTCGATCATGAATTCATTTTCGAAGAATCTCTACTTGGAGACGGGGAAGATCTTGATGAATCTCCATATTCAGCCCAAACAGAAGTAGATGCAATCATAGCAAACGGAAATGCCATCCCGGCTACCCCTAGACGAAGGAAGCATTCGCTAAATCTTGATACCATTGGTAAAAAATTGACATCGTATTCTAATGTTGGGAAAGACGCGTACTACTAAATAACATCATTATAATTTATTCCTTTTTTTTTTGAACAGTTGTTGCACACAAGGAAAAGAAGGCAAATTCATCTTCGCAAAATAAAGCAGATGAAAGAAGCTTAAAATTGGAACGAATTCGTTGTTCAATGGATCAAGCAAGAGAATTAGCAGAAACTAAATTGGAACACGAGAAATTGAAGCAAGACAGGGAAATTCAATATCTCAAAGAGAAATACCAATTGGAGCTTCGAGCGATTACTGCATCAGCCGAGTTGTCTGAATATATGTTAAGAGAAAAGACTATGCATTAAGGTAATGCAACTAGTATTAATTGTTAGAAAAACAAGCATATGGAGCTTGTCTTGGCTGTGCCTTAAAATATTATTAAACAAAAGATTATTACATATTTAGATGAAATAAAGAACATGTATTCTTCATTTCTAATTCAAGAAATACAGAGAATAAGTTTTCTATAATAATTCCTATTGAAAATCTTTGTACGAATTTCTTCATCTCTTTCAGTCTTCAACATGAGTGATTTCGAAATATAATCGATGCGTCTCGATACATTTCTCCATTCCCAGAGGAAAAAAAATAAATCCGTGATAATTACTTCATTCACTTAGGAATTATTAGTGCGAAAATGCCAAGTCAATGTGGTAGGAATAATTAATCAATTAATAGATCCATCAATTTTTATGGAAAAATCGATACGGCTCCGGAGAAAATACTTCACAAATTTGAAATGTTTCGGAGCATGTAAAGACGAACATGGAAAACGATAACAAAGAAATCCTAGAAAATCAGAATTGGATTTATTTACAATTCTAAATAATACAGTCGTTAGTCAATTAAACAAACGTGAAATAAGTGCTTCACGCGCAGCAAATCCATCTACATTGTGTAAATTATACACATTTGGTTCCTGTATTTCTTCTTCTTCAGTCAGATCATCATCGTCTGGTAATACATCATTAAAAATTAATGCCATATTATGTAATACAGCACATGCTACGACCACCGCGGTAGATCCTATAAGCTTTGTTGTCAATCCTCTCGACAAGCATCGGAATCTTCTTTTCCAAACGCCAAAAGTTCGTTCTACAATATATCTCGTTCTTATTTGAATCGCATTATATCTTGTGACGTGGTGGCGACCCACGTCACGATAGCCGTGAGCAACCGTTGGCTCAGCCCAAATTAGGGCATAAATTAACCCTTTTCAGAATACCAATTACGTATATTAATAGCCGCTGCCGCCTGCAAATAAAAATAAGAAGAATGAATGAAAAGAAGTATGAATGAATGAAAGCATGCAAAAGCGATGATGATGGCCTACCTGGCACCCCTGCAATTACCGAAGGAGAATCCCGAAGCCACCCTCGCCTAGTAACCTACACTCCACGTACCGAAAGCAACTAAGACACTTCCCGAACAAACTAATTAATGGAAAGAAATGAAATGGGAAACGGCGTGAAACTGCCGAAACACAATTGGTGAACAAATATCAATTGAACAACGAGTAAAACAAGATCGTACCGAATTATCGAAGTACCGAACAACCAATGCACCTCGTGCATAAAATTACCGAATAACACTGGACCATGGGCGACATAACCCTAAATGTCACCCAGTGGTCAGCACGGTAAAGATCGTCGGTAACTACCCTCGGCCGAATTACCATAAGGGAAGCGGTCGATAACGGAAATCAATATGGATTGATGACACCGGCGGCGCTATCGGCCAGTGAACCCGGAAGAGATGGAGACAACATAGGCGAGGGGTGACAGCTAAAGGGCGAAGAGGGTAACGCTGCCATTTTCCGGCACTTCGCCAGTGGCATACCCAACGAACGGACGCATGTGTGATTTGGAATCGATATTATTGAAACGGAACGACTCGGCTATTGTACTTTGTGGATTTGATTTGGAACGACCAGGCTATTGTATATGTAAAATTGATTTGCGACGACTGAGCTAAGTGAAATTGGACATTGAATCGAAATCGAAGTGTTAGATAGTCGGGAGTCAAACGTGGTGCGAATTGTAGGTGTGTGTGAAAAAGTGCCACACCAGTACGCAGTAAGTAGCTTATCGTTTCATTAGTGCATGCGGACCGCGTGGTCACACATTCGCCGGCATAGTCGATTGAATTGTATATATTTTGCCCAATTATCGAATGCAGAGCGGCAGCTACAGCAGATCCCCATATTTTCCATTATTGTAATTAATTCGAAACGGTGTATACCCAATCCTTTCCCACGTTGTCGGCGTATTACGCCGCTAAATATTCTCGAATCTTCCGCGCATCCCCATACGTGCAACAAGTGCACGTGTACCGAAGCTTACATTCTTGTACCGCGCGGACAATAGCGTTTCTATTGTCCTGCCGCGCGTTGCCTATTACCCCCCGCGCATCACCCCTATTGTTCCGAATTATATTATTTCTCTTATCGTATTATTCTCGCGCTGAAATTCCATTGATCTATATTACTTCTCTTGTCGATCGCCGTAGTTATTATATTACAAATACTATCGTCAAGTCTCTTGTTGAAAACATTGTTTATTACATAATTTATTCACATCTATTCTGTTCAAAACCGAGATCCGCATATAATACTATTGCGCGTGAATTGCTGGTGTATTAAATAAACATTGCTGCTGATCAGCGCAACAACACTAGGATAACAAACAAGATATTATAAAAGATCGAACCATTTGCTATTTCCGTGTTATTTGATTGAATAAATTGAGACATATTATTATAATTAAATTCTTCGCGTTACCCCGTTATTTTCCCTCCCCATAATTTTCCGAATCCCCTGTTTTCCTTATTTTCAGGCTAAAATAAATAAGGTGGCATCCCGACCCGCTGACTACCGCCACTGAAAAGGCAAACGTCACAATCTATAACAGAGGAAGATCCAATAATCATTCGGTTATCAGTTTTTTCTATTTACACAACGTGTTATATCAACTTACGTGATTTTTTTCTCAGTTATCGGATTCCGTATTGGCGTCATTAAAAAAGGTAAAATGGGATATCCAGCATCTCCAACAATTATTCCATCTGTTCTGCCTCCCAAGTAACGCATATGAATTGCAGAGTTTTGAAATATCCGACTATCATGTGCACTACCTGGCCATTCGGGTATAATATCCAAAAATTCTATTTTTGGCACAACAATAGCCTATAATAAAAAACCAAATTTCTTCTAACAAAAATTAGGATTCAATATATAAGAGATATAAAAATAGTTTAAGCACATATAATAAGGCAAATGTAATAATTTGATCATTGAGGAATGGAAATACGTACTTGTACATTAAGTGAGAAGTATCCTTTGCGATTTCTAAAAACTTCGTCTATATTCTGAAACCTCGTTGAGACTGATCTAATATGCGTGCAGTCAATTGCTCCATCGACTCCAGGAAGACCAATTGCACCTTCTCCTCTTCCAAGCACATCGGAGAGATGATGATTCTCACGACGCCTTTCAGGGTATGTCGGGACCTTTATGTTCCGAATAATCAAGAAGGCTAGTAAACACCTAACACGAAAAATAATTCGTGATACTGTTGGCTGAGATAGTTTCATAGAGTCACCTAGAAGCAGCTGCAATTTTTTTCATGTATTGATTAACTCTAATCATGTCAAATAATTTTTGCAATGTTAAAAATTCAATTTTATATCTGTAAATTACCTGAAAACTTGCTGTTGCGTAATACCGTAAACACAAGAGTGGTTGGAACTCTGGAGCAATGGGTATCCCTCGGTTACTTCCTCTAACAAGTCCTTCGGAGATTTCTGGTAGAATACCAAAGCGGACAGATTCTTTAGTGAATCTGTAGCGTCTCCTAAATTCGACCTCATCATAAAACTCGGAAGGATTTTCGGCGTCACGGAGATATCTTCTAACATGGGGAACGTTATGTACTTCATCTAAATCATCAATATCACTAATGTCACTAATGTCTTCAATTTCGGATATATCACTGTAAGCCGAACCTGACGAGTCCATTTTTCTTCGTTTTTAATTTAATAAACTGTTCAATATTATTGAATTTTATGGTATTTCGATTATTTCGAAGAGTATCTAAAACATGTATTTAAGTCCTCTCCACCGTTGACTTGAAAATCTAACCTCACTTCTGCAAAATAAGACCGCACTCATTTCAACTGAGAAATTCATATTTCACTATGAATACATTCGCACTTGGGGTATTCTTAAGAACTGACTCTGAATCTAGCACAATAGGTTTTGCCAAGCAAATGCTTAAGTCAATGCTTAAGGCAGTTCTTATTTTGCGACTCTGAATCTGAACAACAGCTCAAGCATGCGCTTAAGCCAGTAACTGAAATGAGAACCGACTCTGAATACGGGCCTATGCAACACTGTGCCCGGGTGCTTGATGGAATGCATTTTAGTTCTGAACTACTCCTGTTGAGCTTGCTCATGTCATTCCTCAGGAAAATCTAGTGAAACATTATACAGTTGAAACTGAACGTTAAACAGTTAATAAAAACGTGTATCGACTTAATCAAATGATCATTTTTCATAATTGATACGAAAAATAATTTGAGAAAAATTTGCATATAACAGTGAGTATTATGATATTGATCCTTGAGGAGAGGGGGCTACTGTGCCACCGTTCACTTCGACGTCTGTGTTTTTAATTGAATAACAAATACTTTTAGTGATAAAATAGCGATGAAGTCGTGTTAATCCAATGTGTAACACCAAAAATTATATGGTCAAAGAGTGTATTTACTGTAAAAGTGCGTAAACTGTGCAAAATCTATCAAAATATTGTTACGGCCTGATGGAATGTTTTGATCGATTATTGAAGTTACAACTTGAATCTGGTTGTTGATGAAATTAAAGTTCGATTCGGATGGTTATTCTTGATATTGTTTGATGATTCCAACGTGGACGTTTTCAGGAATAATTTAATTTAGATTTATGTTCCAAAAATAGTAAGGGATCGTGTGCTTGCCACTGCTATGCGCAGGTGAATGATTTGGACTCTGGATGATGTGTTGGTGTATTAATTGGCCCCCGAATTGTCTCTAGGTGAATTTATCCGATCAGTTCCAACTGAGGTGACAGATTTTATTGATCTCTTGAAGTTTTCTTCACTCTTGATAAACTGAATTGAACTTTTTGATGTGGGTGATATACGAATTTTTAGAGAGCGTACGTGGTGACTCGTAGGACTTCCGCGTGAAGAATAACCGAAAGAGGAATAAATCACGCCATGCGGGAATCTTCTGGAACGTTCTCCGGATGTGTACTGTAAGTGCGACGTGGAGCGCCACGTGTGGTTTCAGTGTGACTTATGCAGGGCGCGGGAAGGTTTGACATGGTGAACTTTCCAACAGTTGGTTTAGTTTAATAGCGTAGATTGTTTATTTCGTAACTGACACTTGCACGTTGTATTATATTATAGAATTTACAGTTATAGAAATGTACGCTGATTGACAGATTTATGTTTTTTGAATTAGAGTCTGTCCCTTTGAATTTGTTCTCGTTACTGCTGATTTAAGTTCGGCTCTGAACTTGACCGATTGATGGCTAATGCCAAGAGTGTCTGCGAATCTGAGTGTGCCTGAGTGTCTGAATGTAACTGAGAGGTTCTGAGTGTCTGATGAGAGTGTTGCGAGTGACTTTCTGCAGTGTGAGTATTGAGTGTGGTTTATATATTGTGTTGTACGCTCTTGTCATTACATGTGGGCTGTTCCTCATTGGTTGATTTGGTGTGGTTCGATTGATTTCGCAATGGGTCAATGCCTCTGTATTCGGAAAGAAAGCCGAACGTTGAATTTTCCGGGCATTGCACTCAGCTCGGGTTTGCAGTGGCAGCTTCTGTCTCGAGGAATGTGCTGAGACTCTAGGCTTCAGCAGGTGTCGAGGTGCTGAACGTTCAAGTTCAGTGTCTTATAAACTATTTGCTGATGTTAAAGATTAAATGAAATGTATTAAGTTGCAGATTTGGTTTGCGAAATTTTGCCCAATCCAAGGTTATTGACTTATAAACTAATGAATGTTTATTTGGCATGATCTTGAATCAAAGCGTTAATTAACATTATTTTCATAATTTGAATGGTGTGTGTGTATGTGTATATGTGTGTGAATTTTGGGGTTGAAGGTTGGCTATGAGGTAACAATATCAAGTTTTTTTTTATCAAAGTGCATAACCTCGAAATTGAATATTTTAGTGTAAAGCCAAACGGAAATTCCGCACAAGAACGGATCGGCGCCATCTAGCGACGAGTAGCTAAACTCAGAAGATAAAACTCCATAAACTCAACATAACACATCAGCAATTGACATTCTTAGTTTCGCTACTGTTCACAAGAGGGCGTTAGCAGTACTTTTAAGTTATAAAAATAAAAAAGACACCAATTTTTTTACACAAAAATGGATGAAATCAAAAATTTACTAATATGTATGCAAGAAGAGATGAAACAACAAAAGGCGGATATGTCAGATATGAAGGAGGAAATAAAAAATACCATTATAAGTAGCATAAATGAAAAGTTTCACGGACTTGAATTAAAAACGGAGTTGCTTGAACAGAAATTAGAATTTCAGAAAAATAAAATAGATAACATGGAGAGATCAATGAGGAAGAAAAATTTACTATTTTTCGGAGTTGAAGAACGTGAAAGATCGTATGAGGATATGGTGAAAAATGTGCTCGATATAATAAACAATTTTTTAAACATTGAATGCAACGAAAACAGCATTGAATTTGTAAGCAGAATTTGTAGGCATCAGAATCACCAGAATCACTGGGATGCTCCAGTAACAGTGGAAACAAAAATCAATGAACAAAAATTATTAAAAATAATAACATGTCGAACCACTTTATAAAAATCCAACGCTAACATTTCATGGGACTCTATCTCAGCCTGCTCCAGAACAAGACTTTAATAAAACAACCCAATAACAATTAACGCGTGCCCCTCTCATCCCCAATCTCCCAAGACGGCTGGTCACCTCGGGAGAATTAGACCAAAACCCTCCAGAGTTAAATGTCTTCCTAACGAAAAACTCAAACTTGTATTATATAGCCACATACAATGTAAGGACTTTATCGACTTACACACACCTCCTGGAGCTATTGGATGCACTAGAAAATACAAAGTTCGACATTGTTGGCCTATCGGAAGTAAGACGTCTCGGTAATACAATACAAGAATACCAAAACATAATACTTTACTACATAGGACAAACTCCAGGACTATATGGTGTAGGTTTTCTTGTAAAAAGAAATCTCAAACAATTTATTGAAAGTTTTATTGGCCTATCAGAACGAGTAGCACTCTTAAAACTAAATATAAACGAATTTAAACTAAGCCTGATACAAGTATATGCGCCTACAGACGGGGCCACAGAAGGAGCAAAAGAGGCTTTCTATGACACTATCGAAAAAGCTGTAAAATTATCTGATGAAAACGTTGTAATTATGGGCGACTTCAACGCGCAAATAGGACTACCGACACGCGAAGACAGTCAAGTTATAAACAAATTTGGATATGGCAAAAGAAACTGCAGTGGTGAACGACTGATTCAATTTGCAGAAGAAAATAACCTTAGCATAATGAATACTTTCTTTAATAAGAAAAGCAAACAAGGGTGGACATGGCGATCTCCCGATGGAAATTCCAGAAATGAACTAGACTACATACTTACCAACATACATAAAAATGTTCAAAATGTAGAAGTACTAAATATTCAATTCCCGTCAGATCACAGGTGCGTGAGGGCTACCTTTGATTTAAAATGCATTAAAAGAAGAAAAAACAACTACTCAGGTAACTCGAAAAGCACACTGAAAAATAAAGAAGAAATTTCAAAGTATATAGAAACATTGAGCAAATATCAAGAGGTTCTTAACCATCATGAAGGAGACACAGTCCAGATTTATAACAATAAAATAATAGCCGCTATTGAAAATAGTCTGAAAACAGCTCTACCGCCTATCAATGAACATTGTAGCGCTATATCAGATCACACAAGAAGATTAATAACACGTAGAATGGACCTACAAAAGGCGAAACCTAAATCAAGAGCTATGAAAAACAAATTAAGTGCCCTCTACAAACTTGTAAGCAAGTATATACGACAAGACTACAAAGATCACCCAAGACAAACCATAGAAAGACACCTCAACACATCAGGTAGCATTAAAAGAGCATACAACGTATTAAGGTCTCACAAAACAGGGATAGAAGGTCTTTGTGAATCGGATAGAGTCTCACAAAATAGAAAAGATATACTCCATATAGCCACTAAGTTTTACGAAACCTTATATGACGCCCCAGAAATACGAAACGAAAGCACTCTACATCCGCTGAAAGAAACTAATACCGGGACCGGACGGAATAACTAACGAAAAAATGAAAACGGCTCACACGATTCTTGCCACACCGCTGATGATACTCTTCAACAAAATACTAGACACCTCTGTAACGCCACAGCAATGGTGAGAGTCACACATTATATTGTTATATAAAAAGGGCGATCCCAATGATATAAATAACTACAGACCCATCAGCCTTCTGCCATCGTTATATAAACTTTTCTCGTCGATTATGAAAAATAGAATTAGCTTTACACTCGATTCATACCAGCCAGTAGAACAAGCGGGTTTCCGGAAACGTTACTCTACGGTTGATCACATTCATTCTGTAGAGCTACTTATTGAGAAGTATCAGGAATTCCGGCGACCACTCTACATAGCGTTCATAGACTACCAGAAAGCCTTCGACACTATAATTCATTCATCAATATAGGAAGCCCTAAACCAGGGGTGGGCAATCTTTCCACTTTGTCCACTCGATGTGCACAACCACGCCCCGAGCGGACAACAGCTGCGAACTCAGGTATACGGCCAGCCGTACTATACCCCAAATACGTATACAATGCAATAAGTAAGCTTTACCCACATCTCCATTCACAACTTAAATATAACTTCAATGCGATGAAATATTTTCGACTACACAACCGTGGTACTAGAACTTTTGCTCGCCAATTAAACGATCAGCATTCGATTTCCATAAGAATTTTTGAAGTGATAACTTCTTATGGGAGGGTAAACCGCTTCATTACGTAACGAGTTACGGCGCCAGTCTGTCTGGCTTCCCTTTCTCTCACGCATACGGCAGCGGTAGGCGGGCTCCTCCTCTCTCACTCTAACCCACAGCGCTAGCTGTATTTCGGACAGACGCTACCCCCTCTCTCAACTCAGTGTTCAGTGTGCGATAGACATATACTGTTGACAGTGAGCATATAACCTAAAACTATCACCGTTTTTGAAAGTGATTATAAAAAATATGATGAAACAAGATGATCCTCGGAACATTACAGAATCTCCTAACGAAAGGTAAGTTTAATAATATAATATAATACGATTTATCAATAACAAGCATGCAACAAGTCTACCGTCGCAGCGTCTATATTTTGAATTTCTATATATCTTTAGCGTCACTGCTTCGATATATATATAGATATAGTGTTTATGATTATTATAAAAATCTAACCAGCAAGCACCTTTCTCTCTCTCTCTCTCTCTTACGTATTTAATCGTTCAATATTTATTTACAAATCATTATTCTAGCGCTATCGAAATGGAAGTCGTTGCAGATGTTCGTCAGCATCAGCAACAGAAGCAATAACAGTCGCAACGAAATATACAATCAACACAAACACGACCATATTCAAATGCTGAACGCCAAAAGAGATACATAGAAAAGAGAAAAGCTGATAAAATGCATGCATGTATGTAGGATTAAAATAAAATAACATAAAAATAAACTGAAAAGAAAACCAAAGTGCGTTTATGATGGGTAAAACCAACGACGGCAAAAACCCAACAATGGGATTACCCTAAGATGGGAAAAACCAATGATGGGTTTTCCCAAAGATGGGGAAAACTAATGATAAGAAAAACCCAAACTTAGGGCCCTAACACGTGATATCGGCGAGTGGTGGGGAATTCAAAATGTTTTCCTCGGAGAAATGAGGCAAGGAGGGATATAGTTATTTGGCAAGAGGTCAAAGAGACACACTGGAATAGCCGGGTCCAGTTTTGCATGCCAGTTGGAAACTTAGCCGCTAGAACATTAAATATTCGTATCAAACATTAACATTTCCATCGCATATGTACAAGGAGTCCACTCCGTTTCAATAAAATATTATCAGGTTTTTATATTGTGTTATATCATTCATTAATTATTTTACCGACTACTCAAGCCAGATCCCACAGATTGGGGGCTCAACCGGGATCAAATATTAACATCAGTCGGACTTCAACATAAATTGAATCTCAATAAAACTCGATTAAAATAGCAACACATATATCAACGAAGACAATAATTGATTTTAAAAGTGCCATTTAACGAAACGACGAAGAGTTGATTCAACAGTGACAATTAACGCTATTAAAGTGAACGAAGAAGTGTCGATTCAAAGTGACGAATAGCGATATTGGGAAGAAATCAACTTTTAAAAGAGAACGAAAATGGAACCAGAAATTCAAGCGTCGGGATTAGATATTAGCAAGTTGAAGGTTGACGAATTGAGACATATGCTGAGTGAAATGGGTTTGCCCGTGTACAGTTCAAAAGCCGTGTTAGTTGCAAGAATAAGTCGCGCGAACAAGAATGAGATGCAAAATGAACGAAATGATGATAACATTGAAGACGAAGAAGAAGACTACGACTCATGGTCTGTGAAGAAATTGAAATTATACCTTGCGAAATTAGGCCTGAAGATAACGGGACAAAAAACAGTGTTAGTTGAACGGATTAAAGCAGCTTTAGACGGCGACGACGAGTTGTCTGAAAGTGTAGACGATGAAAGTATCGATGGAGTGGTGATTGAATCAAGACGTCAAACTTTTAATCATCAACAACGAGAACACGAAGAGACGATCGCAGGCAGACGGCCTATGACGATGAACTTAACATTCAGAGACGTAGAAGACGCGCTTTAAGTGTTCAGTGGTGATAAGAGTGAGAATGTGTCCCATTGGATATCAACATTCGAAGAAACAGCGGAAATGTGCGCGTGGTCAAACGCACAAAGGGTTGTTTACGTGAAGAAATTATTGCGAGGATTCGCGAAGTTGTTTGCAAATTTTGAGTGCCATGCGAAAACGTGGTTAGAATTAAAGGAGGCATTGATAGACGAATTTGCCAAGACCGTCAACAGCAAACAAATCCATGCGCAATTAAGTAGTGTAAAAAGACGTAACAACAAAACGTACCAAGCGTACGTATTGTTACGTCCTAGTTGTAGACTCGGTTGAGTTGGTTGGGTTGCCCCAAATATTAGGTACGAGATGGAAAAACACAGTTATTTATACCAATTAATTTTGAGTAAAGTCCGAAATGGTATTGGGATCGTTGCTTGTTATGCCGCGACCCGCGGTTGAAGGTTGAAGGAATGAACGGGTGTTTATGAATGAACTCACAAATAGTTTATAGAATAACACTTATTTCGTTGTTTATTATCTCACTCACAATAATATCAATATAACAATTTATACACTTATTCACAATGTTGGTTCGCAATTCAGAGATCTCGCAACCTTTGATTATTAGTTGTCGAGTTGAATTGATTCTTTGGGTGCGAACGCGTTAACTGTGGTTAGGTGATAATAACCTTAGCGAACTGGAATTATACCGATCGCGTTGGCGAGTTTGAATTGATAAAATAACGTGAGCTTTACTTCTAGAGCAGTTCTCAAAAGATTGGAAAGATGATTGAAAAGATTTTACTTGCAATGCTTGAAGCTGTTTTACGTCTGCTCGTTGGCATAGAAGTGGGTGGAAAATCAGAAAGAAGCTCTATTTGTTTCCTCGCTGCATAAGATTTGCGTCAGCGTTTTTGGGTCCGTGCGGACTGATTCTGATTGACTTAATTCATTCAACCCATTATAGTTTGTCTGAAAGAGTTCACTATTGGACAGAAGGTCCAAATAGTGGGGTTGGCTTCTAAGTAGTTTCCGATTTTGTTCTCAAAAGCTGAGTTGACAGTTTATGATTTCTCACGCTGAGATAAATGAATTCAAGAAGAATCTCGGGCTCTTAATATTGTGCACCGCAGAAATATGAGTTGATGATTATCCCGACAGAGTTTAACGGTTGGAGTTGAGATACAATATTTATTCTTAATGTTTAAATATTTATTACGTTGAATGATCATTCTTATAGGTTCATATTCTGCAGCCTAATGGTTTTGTGATCTTTTAAATGGTTTCTCACGCTTGTAGCGAGTACGCAAGTGCGCGGCTACAGTGGGAGAAAAAAATGAGAAAAATAATCCGATAATCGGTGTGAGATAAAAATGAATAATCAAAGAAAAGAAGAATTTCAATAATGCTATTTTGGTTAGGTAATAATTATTGTAGATAGGAAAGGAAGGTCACTCAGGACCTAACAGTATATAGAGTGCTGGAGATAGCCAGCCACATTCGAAATTGAGTTGGACGCAATAATCCAATATATTATTGATGGCATTATTGACGAAGAAGCACACAAGACGGTTCTCTATGGTGCATGATCAATAAAAGAATTGCGCAGTAGATTGGCAATATATGAAGAACATAAGAAGTCGAGCAAGTCCAAAGCGTATGTTAAACCAACGAGAAACGATACGGTGAAAAGAACACAAAATAATTTCAGTGGTGAAAGAAAAAAACGATGTTTTAACTGTGGCGGAACATCTCACATAAACGCAGAGTGCCCCGATAAATCAAAAGGTCCAAAATGTTTTAAGTGCGGCGAATATGGACACATGTCCAATAAGTGTACAAGGAACGTGAAACCAGCCGAAAAAGTCAGGTGTGACGCACTGCGATCGAGTGACAGAAAAACATATAAAGCAATAAAAATCTTAGACGAAGAGACCGTGGCCATTTTAGATACAGGCAGTGACTTGAATTTGGTGCGCTCTAGTTTTTATATTCGTTTAGGAGTGCCAACTCTTCGATAAGATCATACCATTCGATAGTGTCGGTGCAGTGAATCAACGCACACTAGGTCGCTTTGACGCAGAAGTCGTAATAGACGAACAAACATTCCAATTTTCATTTGACGTAGTACCCGATGAATTTTTGGGAAATGATGTGTTAATTGGTGGTGAACTTTCAGAAAAAGCAGTGATCGTGTTGGATGATAAGCAAGCTTTTTTAAGAAAGAAAAAATACGTGAATAATGTCGAAAGTGCTTGTGACGATGACGTGAGAGCAATGTGGAACATAAACGTTAATGAAGAACCAGAAACAGTGTGTGTTGAAATAAATCATATAAAAAATAGTGTAGTGCGTGATAAAGTTAAAAAATTGATAGAGGAATATACACCAAAACAAGCAAAGGACACAGGAGTCAAGATGAGGATAGTTCTCACAGACGACGCTCCAGTATTCCAGAATCCAAGACGCCTGTCAGCCGAGCAGAGGAAGCGAGTAAATGGAATGATTGACGAGTGGATGAGTAGAGGTATCGTACGTCCAAGCGTATCTGATTGCGCAAGTCCAATTGTATTAGTGCCGAAAAAAGACGGAAAGACTAGACTATGCATAGATTTTCGTCAATTAAATAGGAAGACAATAAGAGACAGAAATCCACTACCATTGATCGAAGATCAACTTGACCGTTTGCAAAGTGCGAAATTATTTACTACATTAGATTTAAAAGACGGTTTTTTTCGTGTGCCAATAGAAGAGTCGAGTATTAAATTTACCGCGTTCGTTGTACCGAACGGGCAATACGAATTTTTGAGAGTGCCATTTGGTCTGTGCAATGCGCCCGCAGTTTTTCAGAGACATGTCCGCGCAGTATTTCGTCCGATGATAGCTAATGGTACAGTGTTAACTTATTTAGATGATCTGATAATACCAGCAGAAAACGAACAGGAATCATTAAATAAATTAGAGTCAGTGTTGAATGCCGCGAGTGAATACGGATTGATTATAAATTGGAAAAAATGTGCGATTATGGTGAATAAAGTAGAATATTTGGGTCACATCGTAGAAGCAGGTCAAATTAAACCGTCGAAAAAAAGTGTAGACGCCGTTCGAAATTTTCCAGAGTTGAGATCAGCTAAACAAATACGAAGTTTTTTAGGTTTAGCTAGTTATTTTCGCAAGTTTATACCACAGTTCGCAGTGCACGCCAGACCATTGTCACATCTGTTGAAGAACAATATAAAATTCGAATTGGGCGAATTACAAAAAACCGCGTTCGAAAAAATTAAGACTTTATTGGTGAATGATCCAGTGCTAAAATTATATCGAGTAGGTGCAACTACTGAGTTACATACCGATGCGAGCATGGGTGGACTAGGAGCTGTTTTATTACAGAAAGATGCAGAGGATGGCAAACTCCTCCCTGTATACTATGCAGGCTGGAAGACGACACCCGCTGAAGAAAAATATACCAGCTATGAATTGGAGGTTTTAGCCGTCGTTAGAGTGCTAAAGAAATTCAGGGTCTACTTTTTGAATATTCCATTCAAGATAGTGACAGACTGTAACGCGTTTGTGTACACCATGAAATAGAAAGAGTTGTGTTTGAGAGTAGCCCATTGGATTCTATTAATAGGCGAATTCGACTACACCATCGAGCATAGGCCAGGAACGTCAATGAGACACGTGGACGCCCTGAGCAGGAACCCTATACAAGTTTTGTCAGTGCAGGAAGGCCGAGACGAGCTGACAATGAAAATAAAGAAAGCACAAGAGGAAGATGACGAACTGAATAAGATTATGGAATCAGTAAAGACTGGACGGAAGAATGCCTCGATGATATTAAAAAGAGCCATATTATTTAAAGAAGTAAATGGAACGAACTTAATGATAGTGCCGAAGTCCATGCAGTTCGACGTAATAAAGCAAGCGCACGAGAAAGGCCATTTTGGGTGGGGCAAGATCGAATATCAATTGCAACAAGATTTTTGGTTCCCCAACATGCGCGAAAAGATAATGAGAGTGATAGGGAATTGCGTCAAATGTGTACTCGTCAATAAAAAACAAGGCAAAGCAGATGGATGGCTCCACTCAATCGAGAAGAAAGCAATACATTTAGATACATACCATATTGACCACTTGGGACCATTACCATCGACGAGGAAAACTTACCAACATATTTTTGCGGTAGTAAACGCATTCACGAAGTTTGTGTGGCTGTATCCAACGAAGTCGACCACAGCTGCAGAGGTGATTGCTAAGCTAAAAATGCAAGCGACAACATTCGGCAACCCGAGAAGAATTGTTTCCGATAGAGGAACCGCTTTCACATCAGGTATATTTGAAAATTATTGTGCAGAAGAAAAAATAGAACACGTGTTAATCACTACGGGTGTACTGAGAGCGAATGGTCAAGTCGAGCGAGTGAATAGGGTAATCATTCCCGCACTAGCGAAACTGATAATAGACGCACCTGGTGAATGGTGGAAGTATGTAGATAAGTTACAACAGTTCCTCAATTCCACGCATCACCGGAGTATCAATCGTACGCCATTTGAAATTATGATAGGCGAAAGAATACGGTTGAAAGAAGATCTACATTTAAAACAAATATTGGAAGAAGTGTTAGTGAACGCATACCACGCAGACCGTCTAGACGCAAGAGAAGACGCCAGCCGGTGCATCCAGAAGATACAGGAGGAAAACAGAAGAAATTATAATCGGAACAGGAAGCATGCGAAAAAATATAAAGTAGGAGATTAGGTGGTGGTCCCGAGAACGCAGTTTGGTACGGGGCTGCAACTTCATCCAAAGTTTTTGGGGCCCTACGAAATAATTACCGTCAATTCAAACGATCGATACGTCGTTGAAAAGGTTGGAGAACACGAGGGGCCACGACGAACAAGAACATCCGCAGGCCACATGAAACCATGGACGCAAACAGCCGATGCGGAATTGGAAGCTGTTGAAAGTGAAATATATGAAAGTGACAGTGAAGTTAGTGTGAATAAAAAAAACAGTGACGAAGTAATCGCGAACGAGGAGTAATTAGGTATCAGGGTCGATACCTTATCAGAATGGCCGAATGTAGGATTGAAATAAAATAACATAAAAATAAACTGAAAAGAAAACCTAAGTGCGTTTATGATGGGTAAAACCAACGACGGGAAAAACCCAAGAATGTGTTTACCCAAAGATGGGAAAAACCAATGATGGGTTTACTCAAAGACGGGGAAAACTAATGATAGGAAAAACCCAAACTTAGGGCCCTAACACGTTTTATCGGCGAGTGGTGGGGAATTCAAAATGTTTTCCTCGGAGGAATGAGGCAAAGAGGGATATAGTAATTTGGCAAGAGGTCAAAGAGGACACACAAGAGGACACACTGGAATAGCCGGGTCCAGTTTTGCATGCCAGTTGGAAACTTAGCCGCTAGAACATTAAATATTCGTATCAAACATTAACATTTCCATCGCATATGTACAAGGAGTCCACTCCGTTTCAATAAAATATTATCAGGTTTTTATATTGTGTTATATCATTCATTAATCATTTTACCGACTACTCAAGCCGGATCCAACATGTACTACATTCAGTCAATCCAGCGACGTTCAGCCACAGCAAGAACAACCACAACATGATGTTCAAATAAATAAACGTCAACCACAGTCTAATGCTGAACGCCGAAGAAAGCATAGAAAATTATTATGTGAAACGTGGCTTAAAAATGATGATACTAAAATTATTCCATCTTTTAAACGTATTGTGCAATTAAAGCGTCAAAATATAAGAGCAGGAGGCGTAGCAATTTATCAGAATGTTCATGATTGCATTAATATTGTCACTTCAAATATGGAAGTACAAATTAATAATGCTACAAGCTTCAATATGGCTAAACAAAACGATCTTGGTGAAATGTGTATAGTGGAATGTCTCAATGAAGCAAAGCAACAAATTATTATTGTCAATATATATATATCTCCAAACCAAAGTATTTCAAGTATTATTCAATTTATTCATAAACAGCTTTTAATTTATACACAAGAAGGTTCTGCTTTACTTAATGAAAATTATCATAAAATTCCGTTAATTTTAACCGGAGATTTTAATGTTAATTTTGCTGCTGATCGAGCTAAAAATTTAGAATCGTTCCTACAATCAAAATTACAATTAAAAATGATTAATAAGCCAGAAGAAGCTACAACAAGTCATGGAACTGTACTTGATGCAGTCTTTGCAAGATTTTTAGATGACATACAATGTAAAAATTTCGTTGCTTGTTATAGCTACCACAAGCCAATTGTTAGTTTTATAGGATTAAATATTGATACTAATAATGTACATACACAAAATTCTAATGTACATATTCAAGAATTGTAACTAAGAATCAAATATATTTTATAATCAATAAAAGATTTTATTAATAAATAACCTTTCCTTACATTATTATATTAATAAACATAAAATTTAAGTAATAACAAAATTCTAATGTAATAACCTAAGCTTTTCTCAAGGTAAACAATTTCAATATTAAATAGTTCAACTTAGATTAGTTTGAGTTATCACTTCTGTCGGGCGTCCCGAGACGCACACGTTTGTTTTTTTTTCTCCTAACAATTGTATAATATCTAATATCCCGTATATTCGTATGTATGAATCTATCATTCAGCGAAACTATGTGGCACATTTGTTGCCCACTGCAATAATTCTGTTAGAAGTTGAAAAAAAGGTACATATACTGGTCGCGCGTATCACCGATCCAAGTTAAGAATATTTAGGCAAAATCACTTGAACGAATAGAACCACATACTCACGAAAAAACGTATGTTCAAAAATCGCTTTACCAGTTTTTTCCAAATCTATTCGGTCATGTACAAATGTACAAAAATGTTGAAGTACAATTAATGATAAAATATCAGTAAAACAGGTCGTATTGAATCCAAGGTGGATCAAATATTATCCACTATTATATTGTTTAATTTATCTCGAGACGAACATATTCATCAATTTATATTTTTCTGGAATCAAGTATAAATCATAAAGATATGGTTTTCAGATATGCATTAGACTATTATGTGTTCAATCAACAGTTTATTTTCCTACTAACCTATTACATTTTCGAGTCGATTCTGTAATTCGCTAGTAAAATCATGTATGATCGTAATTGAATCGATAATTGGGTCCCATAAATACTCAGTCATGGATTTTGAGAATTTTCGTTTCTTCATGGTTGAAAGTATGTATTTTATGAAATATTTGTTCACAAATGGAATATAAGATCAGGAAAACCGTTCAAATTCGCTATTGATATTTACTCTCAATCAACATACCGAATATCCAATCAAATAAAATATGTCAAACGGTTAAAATCATACTTCCCAAACAAAAGGGTTAGTGTCAATTTACCTCCGCCAATGCTCCACGAGCCAATTATCTTCGAAACATGAAAAATTGGCGTACTCTATGACATTAATTCTATGTAACGAAAATGCGCTCTTATCTAGAATTTAATAGAAAAACATCCGAAAAATATTCTTGCGTTTGTAAATATGAATTAACTCATCAGATGTGTTGATATTTCATGTATTTCATCAGAAAATTATGAGGAAAAAAAAAATTGATCGTCCGAGGATTTAAACACTAATTGTCAAATTGGGAAGCTCACATTATACCGTCACGATTACGAAGTCCTTTTGATTCATGTGCACAGAAGTTATATTTAAGTTCTGAGCACATTGGTGTATTGGAACTATTCGTCCATTACTTATACCTATTTGCGGGGTACCTATGGACTGACCCTTATAATCCCCGATCGTCATAAACCCCCTTCCCAAAATACGCCTGTCTTCCGGATTATCTCTCATTTTTTTCGATTTGCCCACCCCTGCCCTAAATTCACAAAATGTAGAGGCTAAATACATCAGTGTGCTAGAATATATTTATGAAAACAACACTAGCAGAGTAAAGCTGAAGAAAACTAGTTCCAGAACCCCCATACCAATAAAAAGAGGGGTAAGGCAAGGAGACTCTCTGTCACCTACAATTTTAATCTCAGTATTAGAGTCTATAATAGATAAACTAAATTGGAATATGATGGGCTTAGATATGAATGAACATTATATAAGTCACTTGAGATTCGCTGACGATCTTGTCTTACTGTCCGAAGACAGCGTAGAGCTAGAGCACATGATAGATTCACTACAAAAATCAAGTAGACAGGTAGGCCTAGAAATCAACTTTAACAAAACGAAATTGATGTCAAATACATTGAAGAATGAAATAAAAGTGGATAATACTCTAATAGGGTATGTCGATTCATACATCTACATAGGCAAAAAACTCTCTTTCGATAATAAAAGTAACGACCAAGAAATTGAAAGAAGCATAAAAGGAACATGGAAGAAGTTTTGGAGCCTAAAAGGAATTTTCAAAAGCCAAATGCCATTAAAAATTAAGAGAAATGTCATGAATACCTGTATATTACCGTCACTCACATACGCTTGCCGAACATGGAAATTCACGCGCAATGTTAATAACAAAATAAACTCATGCCAACGGAGCATGGAAAGAAGCATGATGAAAATTAGAAAAATTCAAAAAATTCGCAACTCTACTATAAGAGAAACAACAGGAGTAATAGATGCACTAAACTATTCTATGGGATTGAAATGGCATTGGGCGGGCCACGTAGCAAGAATGAATGACGATGGATGGACTTCTCGCCTGACGTCATGGGTAGGACCCAGGGGAACTAGGAAGAGAAGGCCTAGAAGTAGATGGGCAGACGACATTGGAGGGACTGCTGGCAAACTGTAGAGGGAAAAAGCCACAGATAGAGATTACAGGTCATCTCTGGAGGAGGCATTCACCCTCAAGTAAAGGGGTTCACGGCAATTTTAAAAACTTTAAATTAAAAAAATGTACTTAACAGAATCGATTCCAAATAACTAAAAAAAAAATGTTTAATTACAAGCATGATTATATTATTTTCTATATTAAATTATGTTGATCAATTAAAATAATTGATAAGATATCTTATCAATTCATAATATTACTATTTTTAATTATATTCATAAATGTATCAATTAATTATTAGTCGTGGAATAAAAGGCTTTTTATTTCTTATTTATTTTTATTATTACGATATTAGATTATGATTTATAATTCAACTGAATGACTTCTATTTAACCAAAATTGATACAAACATTAACGGAATCCTCACAAAATCTTAAATACATGAATAAATAAAGTCACTAGATGAAACATGATACACTTTTTCATAGTGTTATGTTACTCCGTAATAACTCTGTACCGATCGAAGCGAAAAATAATACCTCTATCCCAAGCTCCAGTAGTCCATAGCTTATTTCCTCCCATATTTTTCCTTTTTTTTTTTCAGATGGTCGAGCATTCTTCTATTTGCCTCATAAAGGCTTATGCAGGCCAATGTTGCCTTTCGATTCCAAATAAACGCTGTAACAATTAAACACATGGTATACATGTCCCGGCATTTTTTATATTACTCAATGATACCGCACCTCAAAAATGAAAAACCCCTACTCCAAAATTGTCTGCAACATTGGCAGCCATGAATTATATTCTGGGGATCTGAGTTCGACTCAGTACGACTACGCTCTGCAGCTGTGTCAGCCTGTGCCGTGGTGTGTCGTTGTTGGAAAGCTCCCGATATTTTTCATGGTTAGTCTTGGGGTCTCGATGATGGAGCCAGTTTCACTGTCTGACCAATAGCTGTGCATATTTGGTGTCTGACGAGCCATATCTAACCAGAGAATTGGTAAATGTGTAAATACATATGGATAGAGAACACCACCTAATCACTTCACAATTTATAGATAAGAAAAGAGTTCACCCAGAAATCATCCCCATTCATTCATGTATGTATTAAACATTTATTTACTCATTTTGGATCATTCATAATTTTTTTTGGTAATATTACATATCTATCTTCCTCTTCATTAGTTTCAAGCATCAACCGCTTTCCAAGAGAAATATATTAGTACTTATTTGGAAATAAATTTTTGTGAAAAGGAGCTTCGGCTCCGCTAAGAACACCAGTGAAAATAATCTTTGTGTATCACGTGTTATCCTCACACATCCCCGAACCCTGGCACCTAAACTTAGAGGCATTCACCGAGAGTCTTCTGTCAGCGGACAGTCGCTTGTACACGCTATAATGTTCATACGGAAAGTGAAGATTCATTACAATACTCAGCTTCACACAAAACATCAAATATTTTCTGAAATATCACAAACTAATTTACCAAATCAGGCTCAGCATCTTCATTCTCGATTTCGCTACTAGTGCCTTGACATCTATCTTTTTTTTCTTTGTTTTCCTCCATTGACATTCATTATCGCCGACAAAGCTGGCATTGAAGAAATGGTAATGTATATTTATGTATACGTGGAATTGAGAAATACTTCAAATGCTAAAAATTTTCTTCCAAATCTTGTTTCATTATCTCTTCCACTTCATTGCGATAGGGCTCGTATATTTTTGGTTCATCGCGTTTTATAAATCCACCCCCAGGTCCCGAATATGATTCCTCCTGCGAATAAGATTTCGAACCATCGTCCTGGAACAGGATTCATTATTGCTATTAAGTCACCACTTATTGATTCCATAGTTGATAATCCGTGAAAATATGAATGAATAATTAAACTTTATGAAATCACTTTAGTTTTTTGTTTTTTCGTTGAAAAGTTTTCTTTCTTTTTTCTTTGAAAAAATCAGGTATCAGAAAATTATACAACTGCCGAAATGTGTCAGTTGACCATGCTCGTTGAAGAATGTTGCCAAATAGAAAATAACTGTCGGTGTCAATTACCAGCGGAGCATTAAAAGCAATACCTTGAATCGCTGTTAAATAATTTACAATAAAAGAAATCTATCTAATTTAGCAATTATAACAAAAAGTAACAATTTCCCGCAATAAATAATTGCATATTCATATTTCTATAATTCAGATCAATCATCATAAACTATAAATCATACAGCTAAAGCGTTCCGCCAAAAAAGAAAACCGTTGAGTTGGTAGTAATGTAACTGAGTGCAGAGGAAACGACGAAGTATAATAATCGACATTGATTTTGATCGTGATACAAGTTCAATAACAGAAAGCAGTAACAGAAGCAAAAATAATATTCTTATTCTATTATTGGCAATTGTCAAATTCGAGAGTAAGTAGTATTTAATTTATTTACATTGATTTTTCGATTTTATTTCTAGCTATGAATAGCAATAAATGTGATTTTATTCAACGTGAATCATATGTTTAAAAGTTACGAACTCTTTATTATTTTCCTTTGTGTTCCTAAAGTATATAAATATATTGTTACGTCCTGAGTGTAGATGTTGCTATTCGGTTGAGCCACCAAATGTTACCCGAAAAATGATGAACACAGTTAATTATATTAATTGAATTTAGAGAATTGTCCAAAATGGTATTGGGATCGTTGTTTGCTATGCCGCGGCTCGCGGTTGAAGTAAGAAGGAATGGAATTAATTATGTTAACGAACTCACAGTTAAAATAAAAGTTGATGGTGAAACACGTGATTGATTTATTACTTCGTTCATTCATATAAATAACATTATAACGTTGATTACACAAGTCCACAATGATGAGTTAAACTATGATTTCCACTACCACTGTTTATTACTTCGACGATTGCGCTGCACCCGAATTGTTGGGGTCGCAACGCGAATTATGATCAGTTGGTTAGTTGGATTGATTTATTGACTATTATATGCTCATTGAGATCACTTGATGTTTATAATAACAGATGTTGGTATCGGTTATTTATGCAATTATACTGATTATGGAATGAATGATAATATCGTGATAGTTGAATCACGCTCGACGCGTACGAGAACGTTTGATATCGATTTTAATTGTCGTTAACTGACTTCTAGAGCAGCTTTTAAGTAAAATGTTTTTAATGATTGAAGGTTCTATTTATGCGTGGAAGACGTTTATAGTTTGTTCGTCGGCATAAGAGTGCTGGTTTGCAATGAAGTTGCTGGTTTGCTCGATGGCAAAGAAGTGAAGGTAAGAGAGCAGAGAGAAATCCTGCTTGGTTTCAGAGCTGCGGAAAATTCGCATCAGCATTTTGGGTCCGTGCAGACTCAATCTGATTGGCTTAACTTATTCAAGCCATTTTGATTTGACGTTAGTTATGAGCAAAGTCCACTATTGGTCAGAGGGTCCAAATAGTGGGGCTAACTTCTAAGTAGTCTCCAATTTTATTCTTAAAAAGCTGAATTAGTGATTTTAGGATTTCTCACGCTAAGAAGAGTGAATTTAAGAAGCGTCTCGTACGTTTGATATTGCATACTATAAAAGATATAAAATAATGATGGCACAATGGCGTTTCTAGTTTTAACGGTTGATTTCAAGATATAATATTTATTCTTATTGTTTAAAGCATTTATTGTCTTCAAATGATTATCTCAATGGGTTCATATTCTGCAACTCTATGGTATTTATTTGTTAGCTCGTTTCCCACGATTGTTGCAAGTGCGCATGAGCGCGGTAACGGTGAAAAGAATTAGAAAAATGATACGTGACTAAATTATGAGTGGGAAATTAATTGGACGTAATAAAAATATGATAATATTGATTTGGCGAAAGGGGAATCATTGTAAATAAACAAAGAGGTCGCTCAGGACCTAACAATATATTGAACTTGAAAATTGTAATATATATTTATCACATCAATATCTACAAAAAAAATGATGAAACGTATAACTTGATTATGATACGATTTTTTTGTGTGACGATTTACTGTAACATTTGAAAAAAAAAAAAATTATTTTAGCATCAAATCAAGAAAAACCCGATGTCCAAATTTCGAGAGTGGCGACAAATTAACGTTAATTAAGATAGTGAGCAAACATGCTCACATAATTGAAAATAAATCATCGGCGGGTCCCACCGAGATCGAAAAAATGAATGCGTGGTCGAGAGTAACGGCGGAATTCAATCGCCACTGCAAATCACGAAGCCTAGACAGTTTGAAAACCTGTTGGGCTAATCTCAAAAAAGGCACACGGTCGTGTCTGGCAACAGAACGCACAAAAGACAAACAAACAGGTATGATGAGACAATGTGTTTTTTTCTGAAATAATGAAAAGTGTCATGTTGGAACAAAAACTCAATGAAATTCTAAATTTAGGTGGAGGAGAAAATGATTTCGAAAAGAATCCAATGTTCGAAGAGATGCTGAAAGTAGTTGGCCATCAAATGGAACCACTTCCAGATGTGGGTGAGTTTCTAATTTATTGTTATTATTATGTGCATGTCCATAACGATAATTTATCGATCCAGATTTGCCGGAGAAGCTTCTCAAACGGCATGATACAGAAGAAGTGTACAAGGTCAGTAACGACGTGTAAGAATAATTTGTAATACATATATTATCGACATTCCATTATAATTTGTGTCTTTGAATCCATGACAGTACTTGGTAAATACCGGACAATTGGGAGATTGGTCGAGATGGGGCCCGACTAAAATGAAAAAACTGATCAGTGCCCCATTGGATGAAAGACGCAAACAAATTGACATCTTAACTCGGGAAGATGAGATTTTAGTCGATTTGCGGGTAAGTTTGAATAAAAAAATGCGATTGGTGAATGTCTCATTAATTTTCTTATTTTTAAGGATAACGATGAAGAAGAAGTTAGTGTACTCGAACTTGGTGACAGTGCAGATGAAATTATGGAAACTGAAGACGATCTGCTGCTGACAAGAGAAACTTCGGTACGTAGATGCATTTTCATTGTTCATTCCATGATTCATCGTGTTAAAGATTGAGCAATTGAACTCAACTCGTCGTTTTTATTTATTGTAGATGGAAAGTTCCAGAAAATCCGGGGAGAGACGTCCAAGGACAGAACAGAGGTTCCGTGTTCCATTGAAAAATTGGGCCGATGAGGCAAACGACGCGCTTCATAGAAATACGAAGAAACACCTAAAGAACGAAAGAAGAGAAGTGCAATTAGAAATTTTGAAAGCCAAATTAGAGAAAAGAAAATTGAAAAATAAGGCAATCGCCATAAAAACTGAACTATTAAGTGTAAAACTTGAACAAAGTCTAATGTCTTTACGTGCAATGAAAGAAAATGTGCCACTCGATGACAACTATTCCAAAGAGATTAATTAAGAGAGTTTTGATTTCCAAAATAAGTACTATCATAAAAATGTGATATTAAATCTTAACTTATATATTTTCAAGAACTTGCGCAGTTTCATATTATTAAGATGTTCATTAAATATTTGCTTAAGATACTACTCTAACATAAAATTTATAACATGTTGGTATAAATTCTGATACAAATGATGAATGTTTTCTAAAAATATAAATTAATATGCTCAATTAACAAAAGTGTATATTACAAATGTTTATCGTTGAACGATGTTTTTTGATATTCTATTAAAAAGGTAATCAAAACAATATATATATATATATATATATATATATATATACATTTATCGATATATCAATTTAGTTAAAACGTCCTCAACTTTGTATCAACAATTTGTTGGAATTACGATTATTGATTACAACAACTTTTATAGTTGTTAGTTGAATGGATAGCAGTCTGAGCTCCAAGTTCCTGGCAATCATATCAACCTAAAATTACATGAACGCAATTATTTAGCAAGACAATTTGTATACCAGTGTAATGGCAGTTAATCTACTTACTCTTGAAAGTATCCATTAATTAGTTGTCTTCTAATTGAACCTCCTTGACCCAACCGAACATCTCGATGAATTCTGTTGTACGCTGGAATATCCAACCTACGATGTCTTATTGGCCTCTGTTGAAATGCAATATTATGCACCACTGCACTTGCCACAATGACTGCTAAAGTTCTTTGCACTTTGCGAAATCGTGTTCCCCCTTTGCCAACGACGGGAAATCTCCTTGCCCATAATCCAAAACACCGTTCAATACAATTTCGTGTCCGAATTTGGGCTTCGTTATATAACTGCTCTTCTGCAGTCACAGGATTGAGCAACGGCGTCATTGAATAAGGCAACTCCGGATATCCAGAATCACCCAGTAGTAGGGCATCGCTGTATCTCCCTCTTTGAAAATCCTGGTAGAGTTGAGAATTTCGGAAAACAACGGAATCGTCGGTACTCCCTGGTCAACGAGCTTCAAAAGCCACGAATTCCAATTTAGCATTACACGCTCCCAGTACATTAATAGAAAATGAACCGTGGCGGTTTCGAAACAATTCAGCGTTCTCCCCACCTGGAAGCATGTAATTAATATAGATGTCACATTAAAAAATGAGGAATTTTGGCATGATTAGTAATTACCGTATGGATCAATTGGTACGTGTTTCCCATCCAGGCAAGCTAGTACTCGTGGAAAAGCTGAAATCCGGAACATTTCCGCTTGTGCTTGTCTAATTTCTCGTTGCGTCGACGGAAATCGAATGAATTCATTTTTAAGAGACGCAATCAAAGGAGATACCCGATGTACTATGGCCCAAACTGTGAATTTGCTGATTTTCCCACATTCAGCAATTACTTGCAGAAATGAGCCTGTTGCGTAGTACCGCAAGGCAGTTAATAATTGAATTACTCGCGTAATTCGCCCATTTCTGAAAAAAACATGATGAATGGTGTGATGTATGTTAAATGAATAAATGGATATGTGAAAAATAGAAATAATGAATAGACAATCATCTGAAAAGCACAATCATAAATAGAGTACAAATTAACGAGAAATACCTTCCATAAAGTCGCTCTAATCCATCGAGAGTCCTTCCCAGAATGATTAAAAAACCCTCCTTCGTCACACAATATCGTTTTTCGAAATCGTAGTCATCTAATTCTACGAAATGATTTACAGGTGCATCGATAGGACGAGGATTTAAACGACGGCGAGGCTCGTTTTCACTCTCGGAAGATGACATACTGTACACGTGTCAATAACGTCGCAAACTTCACAAGTTTAGAGACAATTACACAAAAATCACACTTTGTTAATAACTTGATATCTGCATAAAATAGTTAACACTTTGAATTTGAATATTTGAGGTTATTATGAATACGCTGGACTTGAAACAGGCTTCGAACTTCTGATTAACGCTACTATGCAGCGCTAGTTTCGGGATCTAGGTGGGGAAACTTAACTTAAACCTCGCCAGTTAACTAACTAGGTTTATCCTTAAAAAAACTGGGCCTCAGAAGTGATTTTGATGGAGAGTCCGGCAAAATGTATGTCATAGAGTAGCGTGATTCGAAGAAAGGACTGTTACGTCCCCGCATCATCTTACAGCTGTTCTACCAATTGATACCTACCTTACCATAAGTAGAAGTAAGGTGGTAAAATAGATGCATGTATAACCTACCTCATATATATTATTTTCCATAAACTAACAAACTTATGTAGAAGTATAAAACGTACATACATACATATATATACAGGTATACGCACCTCAGAAAACACTACAAAGATCAAATCAGCAAATGAAAATTTGAATTCAATTACATATGTACTCGATAGAAAATAGGCAAGTCAATGAATAAACAACCAACACTAACACAACAAAGAACCAATAAGTGATTAATACATAAGTAACAATAGTAATAAATCACCAATATTATAAATCACCAAATAATGCCAACATAAATAATTCATAGGCAATTTATGCATAAATGACATTATTTACCAATAACATAAATTACTCATTTATGCATAAATAACTACATCGACGAATAATACAAATTAAGCATAGGTACTTTACGCATGAACTAGAACAATAAGCAATAAATAATACACTAGTTGATAACCATAGCACAAGGAAGGAAGTGACTCAATTCACGATAATGACGAAACTCATGCAGTTGAATCAATAAATTCCCCTCGGAATGCATAGATCAATATAGAAAATAAGATAACAATACGTTCCCCCTGGGAATGCATAGATTAATATAGAAACTAAGATAACAATAAGTTCCTTGGAATGCATGTATTATTAGAGAAAATAAGATAGTCAAGATTCTCAAGAGCCATTATCAAATTCTGAGAAATCGTGGACCCACAAATAAGATCACGCTATTTGCGATCGGGGACTCCAATCACGTGGCCTCGATAAAAACTTGCGGGTCCAGCGCGAAGACGCCTAAATCAATTACCCCTTCTTTATAAAAAATTACGTCAACGAATACTATATAAAGTATCGCGTATACAGAAACTCTCTCACTCTAATCCGTTCGAGCTCTCAGTCGCAAGCTCACTCGTAATCAATTTACGTGACAAACTCGCTTTCGTGCTCGAACTCACTTATAGTCAATCACAGTCACAAACACACGTTATTATCCTCACAAGTTCTCATAAGTTATTCACTGCAAGAATTACTTCAACCATCTAATTCAATGGAAGAACATCAGACTCGTGTTTCTCTTTAAGAACATTCAAACTTAAACCAGAACCTCCAGACGAAACCAGTCATTAACATTCCATACATCATCGTTCTTGAGAATTCGAGGCATAAGACTATAATATCGAAGCAGTGTATTAAACGAAATGTAACATCGTTGTAAAGCAAGTGGCGTTGATAAATTCATCAATAATAAACTAAATCATCGTCTTTAAGAATCTTCATCAAATTCACCCGCGCGTAGCGGGCTTGATCATCCGAACATATACATATATGGGTGATTCCGTTCTAACTGTGATTTTTTTTATTAAAAATTTTAAGATTTTGAAATTAAACTTTTTCAATTTTTTTATGCATATTATTTATCTATTTTACTGTGAAAATAAAAATCTGAGAGGATTTTATTACAACTTCAAAGCGTCAAGTACGAGACACAAATTTCAAATTTTACGTCCCACGGTACTGACTCATTTATCCACGGTACTGACATAAAAAAAATTCTGTAGAAATTGAGTTCGAAAATGACACAAACTCTTGGCACTATTTTTTCAACTCAATGTTTTTAAATATTACTCAGGTGACGTACTTTCAAGGTGGTTCACTAGACGTTCCATAAATCTCAAGTTAGATGGCGCTCGAGTCACACAAATACAAATTCAAAAATTCGTTGAAATTTAAAGACAAAAGTTATTGAATCGGAATTCAATGTTAACTTAATACATTAAACAAAAAGTGTGTCAATTTTGTTCAGTTTGATCATAAACATTAGAATTTATGAGGTAATAAGTTTAAATCATTTATTACGACCAAAAAAATTAACAATTTATAGGTAAATTCTAGAAATGGACATGACACGGTACTGACATTTAAGTGATATATTGTAAGTTTTCTGTATGTGGCAAGTTATATTATATAAAAATAATGTTGAAATATGTTTATAATTATCCAATAAACACAAAAATTTTATTAATTGATTATTAATTAATTATCGATAAGAACAAACAATACAGGACATTGAATATCACAGTTAGAACGGAATCACCCATATATCATAGAGTTGTGAGGGACAGTCGATAAGTGGAGAGGGTGACTATTGAGACTTGCACCGACCAGTGGCATCCTGGTCGACATCGCCTCTATATTCACTTCAAACATAAGAAATACGAACGACCTGTCCCCGGGACGTAACAGAACCACTGGGCAGCCGGACTTATTTTGATGCAATTGATGAATCACAGATGATGATTATTGCAATATCAGGTAAAGTGGGCGGACCATCAACACTGCATAGAAACTGTGCATGATATTTTCAAAATTATAATATCGACTGATCAATAAATATGTTTCTTTTTTTCATAATTATTTTTTGTTTATCGCTTTTGATTAAAAGTTTTTCAAGTTAAGAAAAAGATACGGAGACAATTTTCCCCTAGATGGGAAATGCGATCATGTATCAGTTATGTATAAAAATTCTCATTATGTTAGTTTCATTTTTATTCAAATTCGATTAAAGTTTTGAATAAAAAACTTGATACCCTTGATGGGTTCAAATCACCATCACAAGTTGTTATTGATGATGATGGCGGTGATGAAATCCATATTTCAGGAAAAATTAATGAAAGGAAGTAGATATATACAGCCGGTTCTAACCCAGTACTGTTTTACCGACTGATTTTGATGGTAAGTAGTTTATATTTAAACTAGTTTATCGACAGTTGGGGATAGGTTGTTGAACTATGGTATGATAATTACTTAGTGATAGATGGTTTAATGATTTTATCGAACTGTGATATGTTGGTATTTTGCCAATGGTTAGGGGTTTGCTCTATTATCACCTAGTTGAACTATTGTACGTCAATGTATGATGGTAGAACAATTGAAACAATTTTGTAATAAATCGAGAGAGGGGAGGGATTAAATAAATGTCACAATTTTATAAATATATATTTGACAACTATTTATTGCATTTTGTTTTTTTCCACATATTGATTATATTTTATACATAGTATAGGTCCAATGATTTCATTCATTTTCTTAATTTTACGTTGAAATCGTTCACGATCACGAGCTGCTTCTTCCCATGGCCCCAGACGAGCATTTCTGTATGCATAATCCCATGCATACATTATATGGATTTGCTGTGTAGAATTGAATTGAACTGGCATTTCTGATCAGACCAATTTTCGTACAGTACCGCTTATGGGGTTGTATTCAACTATGCGATCATGTAATATTAAACAATAAGCAGAAGTGCGCACGAGGAACTGATTAGTAGACTCGAACTCGATTCTCACATCCACTGGCCCCGATTTCAAATTTTCATTTTGCTTGGAACAATCAATTACCATGAGTGGAGCATGTGTTGCAAATTTACTTCTCGTCAAACAAGGATCAGCTTCTTTACCATAGTATGAAGGTTGGAAATTGGTGTACATATCATACAATATGGCATATTGATTATGAGTGAAGTTGGTATTTAAATTTCCATATGGATAAGATTGTGAATTGAGGAAAACTTTGACATCTCTCACGTTGCAGTGATCAAAATGACTACTATTTTTAGTTTTAACATTTTTTCGATCAATTTGAAATCCCAGTATGATGTATCGTGGTTTCTCCATTTGTGTAGTTGGGTCTTGACAACCCAAACGTTCTTCGCTGATGTTGGAAGCAATGGGTACTCGTACAATTCCCAAGCACGGAAACTCATGGAAATAGTCGGATCCTTTGCAATGTAATTGAGTAGTTGAATTTTCTGTGTATCAGAGACTCTGATATATGGTATTAACCACTCAATTTTTCGAAGGGTCAGTTTAATATCTTCAACTGTAGTTTGTACGATGGCATTCAAATCAGTATTTGCTCTCGTGAGAATTAATTCATGTTTAGCATTCACAATAATTTTCCGATAATCCTCAGCGAATCCTAACAATAAGTTCAGCGGAATTGTGATGTCAAAATAACCATCATCATTGATTAGCTTAATATTATCTTCATGTAGCCATCCTGCATTTTTAAATAGATGAGTTTGTCCTGAGCGTAGAGAAGCATACCCTTTCATGAGTGATGTTATTCCCACATTTTTAGCTCGATCGATTTCAACCGCATTCAATTCATAACGTATTTCCTCGAATAGATGACATATAACCATATTCACTAGAGATGTTGTGTTTGCGGCTGTGCGAGCGGCATCATCTTTTGTTAATCTTCCACAGATATGTAATGAACTCTTGCTTGGCAATAAACATAAATCCTGATGTTGCACAGCGATACGGATATCATCATTGTTGTTGAAGGTTGATGATGCAAACGGTTGATGTCCATGTATTTCATAATGTGCAATAGATTCATCGAATGTAATAGCATGTTGTATTGCTAAAATTTTCGTCATGGTATCAAACATACAAAACAAAAGCACCAAAAAAATTTCACAATTTTCCACGTAGTTTCAGACCGAGACTCTTCAGCAGTAGAATGTTCTGATGTGTCAGCTGCCGGCGCGATGAATGACGACTGACAGGTTTTCGACATGTTCCACCGTTTTTATATTCACCACCAGTATAACCAGTATAACAAAAGTGCCATCACACGTCATTTACATGCAAGTCACTGTACAAGCAATACATCATTTGCAACTGAAAATAGTTGATCAAGACGGTGATTTAGTTAATTTCCGTGGTGAAGTCATAACGATAAGATTACACATCATCATCATCATCATCATCATCAGAGAGAAATGGACTTCACTGAATTGAATGAAGTCAGCCGTTTGGAGAATTTCCTACCAACGAAGCCGTGGAGTGAACTGCAAGCTGGATCTCAATACATAGTGACTGCTATGAAAATTGTAAAAACTAAATATGGAAATAGCATCGTTGTAACATTAGGTGATGAATTTACAACATTCTTGCCTGGGAGAATCGTTAAATTTCTATTAAATAATCAACAGCAGCAATTCAAACGAATGGATGAAGCTACCATCAATGAAAAACTTATCATGCATTACATTGGAGGGAAGTATGGATCATGTCAGTTTTCATGTGAAGAAAAATGAATATTAATGTATTGTATGGATATTATCAAATATGAATGAAGCTTAAAATAATATCAATGAATAAAAGAGAAAAAGTATATATGTTTTGTGTTTTTTATTAAAGTATTTAGTGAATATTATTAATATGAATGAAACTTGGAAAATATCAATATGAATAAAGAGAACAGGTATACACATATACATATATATATATATATATATATATTGTTTTTTTATTATAAAAACTTTAGGAATGAAAAAAAAAAAATAGCATAATATCACATTATTATTAAATATTATTATCATAAATAACGTTTATTATTATTATTATTATTAACGTTTTATTCTGGAATCTGAAACAAACAAAAAAAAACATTTTCCATTAATAAAATTAAAAAAAGAATGTAATACATATATATATATATATATACTAAAAAAAAAAAAAAAATCTATGCTCACCACAACTGCTCCTCCACGCTTTCATATCCACTATCAGGATCTATCGAACGCTGAATCCGCACCAGTAGATCAACTCCTTCTTGCCATTGTTGGAGATTCGCATTCATACCATCCAATATGCGATTTCTAATTTCATTGTTATCCATTTCCATCGCAAAATTTGGCTCTTCATTCCCGATTTCTGGTGAAAATGAGGGGATATACCCCTCACGTTCACCCCGTAAATCATCTTCAATCCTGATGCGTCGGCACCACCAAAATTTTTCTTCATCATTGATTATAATGTGTGCATTGATATTGTTCATCGTTATGACTAGACCGTCAACCGTTTGATTGTCGGCTTAGTATGATGCGATCATCTGTACGATTTCCCACAACCATGTGTTATCGTTGGGATCATGTCCCGCACACCACTCTATCGGTATGTGTAGTACATATTCAACGTTTTCTGCCATTCTATCAAAAAAAAAAAGAAATATATATATATATATTTATATCAATTTAATTATAATATGTGTGACACACATCATGAATATGGTGAAATTAAGTGTTATTAAAAAAAAAAAAAAAAATGAAACTTGTTATATCTTTTGTTATCTAAAATACATTGTTGAAACATTCAAATGTTCAAACAGTGTATGATGAATAATCAATCATATGACTTTGTAGTGGACAAAAAAAATAAGAGAAGATATATTGTTACAATACTTACATTTTATTTTTCTGTAGTTCTCCTTATCTCTTCCGTCACTGGATGCAAACTGATCATCGAAGAGTATTCATGGGTAAAATTTCACCCAGAAAACCCTTATATTTTTCCGACATATTCAAAATATATTCATGAACAACAGTATGTGACGCCTACTTCCCCCCACCATTCATAGGTCTCCAATACTTTTTGTATGTGAATTAAAAAAATATAACCACCTTAGCGCCGTACTGTTTGTACCCCCTATGCAGACAGTATACAGGCGCCAGTACAAAAAATAGTCCTTCAACGTACAGTATTAACTGTTTTGAAAGAATTCTAATGTAATATTAGTGACGTCATTCAGATGTACAGACAGTATGTACAAAAAAAAAAAAAAAAGAGATGTTAAATTACGTGAATATATTTATTGTTCATTTTTTGCTTGGAAAATATATAGCTACTTTTTATTTTATTTTATGAATCCCATTTCTACTTGCATATCTTTTTCATTTATTAATTGTTTATTCTTCTCTTTTTTCCTCACCAATATTACATTAGAATTCTTTCATAGTTTCTACTTGTTGAAACATAATATATATATATATATATATATATTATGAAAAAATATATATATACATATATATATATATATATTATGAAAAAAAATATATATACATATATATATATGTTATAGACCATATTTTTGTTACATTTCAAATGAGGAGAAAAAAACAAAAAAAAGCGCACAGATGAACATCCCCGATCACCTCAGCTTCGCGCGTGGGGAAATTCAAATAGTTTCCATAGATTCCCGTGGGGGTGCGCTCCATACGTTTACTCTAACCTTCATTCATGTATTCTAGGAAAACAAAAATGGCGTGCACCATAACACCTCGTGGTGATTGTGTGTATCATATATCATTTTGAATGGCGCTCCCCGCACTAGACCGCGTGGTGGTTATATGTGTATGTGTGTGTGTGTGTGTATACTATCATTCATTCATAAGTTTGAATAGTCAAATGGGTGCCTTAATGATGTAACGTAAACAATTACTGATTTAATTGATGAATGGGATCTCATTATTATAAATTCACAATGAGATTTTATTTAACGATAGGAAATATTAATTCTACAAAGGAACCATTATATTATTAAGCTTACGTAGAAATAATTATATATTGGATGGATGGTAATAGTCAATAATAACAGAAGGTGAATTGTAATATTAAAAATATATTTATTATTTTTGTTCATTATATATGTATATGTGGCGGTTGACCACACACACATACACGTACCGCATTCGATTTCGCTCGATCATCATCGGCGATCTCCCGAACCGTACAACGCACGCATTACATATATAATATAATTTACCTACAACAATGCGCCGGGCCTATTTCGCCCTAATCGCGTATTCCTTCGCCTATTATTCGCAGGCACTCACTCACGCTTAGACCTACGCGCAGGTACGACAATCGTTGAGTCGAGCCGAGAATGTACATGTACACGCGTTCACGTGCTAATAAATAAATGTGTAAATATAATAATTATTATTAATTTATGTGCCGCACCCGATCCTTATAAATAATCCCGTCCGCTACATATACATCCAATCTTTGTGTCAATATAATCATTTGTCTCTTTTTCATTTTTACACTCAAGACTATTTTTAATTATTGGAATGACTCCATCAAATTCATCATAATCAGCAGCACTTGAATTATAATGTCTCTGACACCTACGGTCAGACAATATATCCTCATCTCTCTGCAATTGTGCTGGTAATTTGTTCCAAATTTCATCAATTTTCTTCGCTGCGAACTTTAAAATGAATTCTTTTGGAAAACACGCAATGTCCTCGGGTTTCATATCTTCAATTCTTTCATCCAGTTGATAATACAATTCGAATGATCTACTAATCGATGGATTATGAATCTGTGTTTGTTCTATCCAACATTTTAATTGTTGAACATTTTCTATGGCACAGTGATATGTAAGTCCAGATTTCATATATACATGATAACTGCAATTTCTCACCTTGATATCTCTCAATGATGGGCATCAAAAATTTTCAAGATTAATGATAGTTTTGGATCGCCCAATGAGGTTTGAAAGCCACAGTTTCTTCTCTGTACCTTTCACATAAATGTAAGTGACATCTTTCAAGATTATGTCAAGAACATCATTCAGACGATCATATGGTATATCTCCAGCATCCCACAATATTCCATGGTAATTCCGCATCACCCATGAATTCATTGTTTGATATTGTTTCGATAAACTTTCCCATTTGAATGGTGGTTGAAATAGCATGCGCGTCAATCCATGTACATTTTCTGTTCTATCATTGATGAGAATCATTGCAAGTTCTTTCACAATAAATTGATTCACTGGACACTTGAAACCCTGCACATCGAATATCATTTCCATTTTTTCCTTCTTTTATTGAACTCACACTTTCACTAGCAAGTCTGAACTATTACTGAACAAGAATGAACTTGCACGTTCAGAAATCCCCTCCCCATCATGATTCTTTGTCTTGAGAATGACGTCATAAATGTATGGGTGCAAAACATTGGAAGTATGGTAGAATCAAATCGCATTGGGTAATATGTGATGTTAGAACAAGAACAATTGCATACAATCACATAAACTACAGTGAAAAACAAAAAAAGGTGACGTACTATAGTTCAAACTAGGTGATAATAGAGCAAACCCCTAACCATCGGCAAGATACCAACATATCACAGTTCGATAAAATCATTAAACCATCTATCAGTAAGTAATTATCATACCATAGTTCAACAACCTATCCCCAACTGTCGATAAATCGTCATACTATAGTTCGACAAAATAGATCATCCCACCCCAACCGTCGATAAACTAGTTTACATATAAACCACTTATCATCAGAATCAGTCGGTAAAACAGTACTGGGTTAGAACCGGCTGTATATATCTACTAAAGGAATCTAAAACGTCCAGCAAATCCGGTAAAGTTAATAAATTTGTTCGCCAAAAAATAATTGTTTAAATTCATGTGATAGTCTCGTTCTATTTGTCATGAAATTTGATTAAATAATGATATAAAATATCCATAAACTAAATAATTTCTATTTGCAGTTGATGGATACGGATGATGTAACAAAAAAAATGTTATTTGCTGATGCTACTCAATGTGATCAGGATGTATTGGTAACCAATAATAAATGATTTATTATTTCATTTCTCCCCCCAAATATAAATCTACATAAGTGACTTCATAAAGTTTAATTATTCATTCATTTTTTCATCGATTATTGACTATGGAATCAATAAGTGGTGACTTAATAGCAATAATGTATCCCGTTTCAGGGCGGTGGTTCGAAATCTTATTCGCAGGCGGAACCAGATTTAGGAACTGTGAATGAATTTATAAAACGCGATGAACCAAAAATACACGACCCAAAAATACATTGTAATGAAGTAAAAGAGGAGACGAAATTTACTACGGCTGGGTAACAAAACTTTGAAACAAAAGAAGAGTTGAAAAAAGGTTTTTAGCATTTGAAGTATTATGAAAGTTCTACGTATACATAAGTATACATTACCATTTTTCCAATGCCAGCTTTGTCGGGGATAATAAATGTCATTGGAGGAAAAGAAAGAAAGGAAAAGATAGGTGTCTAGGCATCCGCAGCCAGATTCAGAATGAAGATGCTGAGTCTGACTTGGTAAATTAATTTGCAATATTTCAGAAAATATCTGATGTTTAATGTGAAGTTGAATATTATCCGTAATTTTTAGAAAGAGCTGGGGAATAAAGGCAGCGAATCTTCATAATTCTAGAGCAATGGAATGCCATCTAAAACCGACCATCTTTCACATCAATGGGAATAGCATAAGTGATAGCTGCATTTGATGTGAAAACATTACTTAATAGTAATATAAAGGGTGATAAAACAAAGATAAAAAAAATTATGTACAATTTACCGCGTTAGATAAAAATACCATAAATGCGATCAAAGGTTAGTGTAGAATGATTATTTGTTTGTAAGTTTGGTTGAATGTTGATTGATGATTCTGGTTCAACAGAAACAGTCAAATCGAAGTCCAAAAGTACAGTAACAATTGATTACTGGCTACAGCCTCATACTCTGTCTTCCTGATGATGTCTCTTCTATATTTCTCAATATCTTTGTGTTCTTATAACTCTCACAGGACTCAAATGAAAAGGAACAAGATGGAAATGGCGATAATCATGGCGAAAAATAACTACATTTAATCATAAATAATATGAAAATATAATATATTTAGTTTAAAGAAGGAAAACGAAGTCAACGGTTAAAGCTATAATAAGTTACTTTCAGAATGAAAGTTTATGTATTGAACATTCATAATATATTATTTATTGAGATTCATTCAAATTTATAGTTACTTCTGGTTCAATAATTATTTCATTGTGAGTTTTTGCAAATCTTTGATTCCTATATATCTTTGCGCATATTTCTGCATATATTCTTGCATACATATTTGCGTATATTTCTACACATATGTTTTCGCATATATTTCAACATATATACTGTCATATATTTTTGAATATATTTTCAAACATACTTGAAAATATACGTAAAATATATTTTTTTCCAGAGTGGGTAGTTTCATTCAAACCTCAAAAACTGTCACTATGAGTAAATATACATATATATGAGTATAATATGTTAATGCTTGTTATCAATATTGATATATTGGGGGGGCGGACGTATTTTCAGATTTCCCGCTCTTGTTGAACTGATAACTATCGAAGAGTGCTCATTATCGATATTGATTGATTAAACCGACTAATATGAATTTTCCAGTTAAATAATAATAGTTATAATGTAATACCGTAGAGTAATCTTTTTACACTTCATAATAAACCACAATGAATGAACTCGAACAAAAACCAGCTCCGCTGTAAAAGGTGGCGCCAAATACGCGCCCGTAGTGATTCCCTAGAGCAGATACAATGATATTCAATCATGACTCATGATACAAAAAGAGATGAAATCATAATATTATTTATTATGTACCCAAACACCTGATTTGTACGAAATGCTATATGAGTTGAAACTTTTGGGTTCCACGTTCATTTTTTATTGAAATAAATGCTGATAATAATGTGTATAATTGTATGGAATTCCAAGAAAATATAATATACAGTGTGAATCCATCAATTTATCCACTAATGATGAAAAAAGTTATGAATTCTTCTCACTCTCAATACGAACATACTCGGCGCGTCCGACTACTAGATCTTGATGCCATTCGTAACATATCATTATTCCTATATCATTTTTTTAATTTATATCAAACAAAAGGAATATCAATTTTCATCGAAATTTACTTTTGTTCATATAGGATTTCGAATCAAAGGATTAGAAGAAGTTCCATGGGTGCGATAATGATTGGGGACTCGGTATTAGACGCGTACAGTATGTTCGTATTGAGAGTGAGAATAACTCATAATTTTTTCCATCATTGGTGGATAAATTGATGGAGTTACATTGCATATTATATTTTCTTGAAACTCCATACGATTATATATTGTTTATTGCAACTATTGTTTATGTTCTATTCGTAACGAAATAATTGAAATTCTACAAGTAGCGCCACCTGGGTTATGTATGACAACTTACCTTTTATAAGAGATAAAAGTCAGCCTGTCCAACTACTGTCCATGTTTTATTATTATAAACATTATTATCAACATTCATTTCAATCAAAAATGAACGTGGAACCAAAAGTTTCAACTCATATAGCATTTCGTACAAATCATGTACTTGGCAACATAATAAATAATATTATGATTTCATCTCTTTTTGTATCATGAGTCATGATCGAATATCATTGCATCTGCTTTAGGAAATCACCCCGGGCGCCATCTTCTACAGCTGAGCTGGTTTTTGTTTGATTGTCATTAGCATGATAATGGGTGCGTTCTGCCGAGATGATTCTTTTGCAGCGCTTTGCAGTGGTTGCTACTTTTGCAACAGTTGCGCATGCAGCGCTTTTCAGTTTAGGCTGGTTTTACCCACGCACCGCTGGACCGGACAACCTAACCAAACCTAACCACAAATTTAAATAACTCTCGTGCCTCTCGTGTCAAAAATCAATTCTGATCTACAGCATATTTTTAATCATTTATCCAAATTACCTGACTCCAGTTTTGCGTGAATATCTGGTGTTTCGTGTATTTCGTACATTTCACCATTTATTTCGTAATTTTTCGATGTAATCACTGCTTTCTCAGGATCCGTCATTTTCGAGTGCGTCTGTTGTGTACACACTACACACACAGTCTCAAAAATGGTGGTTTTTATTTTTAGCAGCGCGAGCAGCGCTTAGAAGCGGCCTGTCCAGCCGAAAAAAAATGAATCATGCAAGTAGCGCTGCGCAGCGCTGCAAAAGAATCGTCTCAGCAGAACGCACCCAATGTTGGCATCCCGTTAACTTGACCATGAAATATCCAATTATATAAGACGTTTATATATTCAGGAAAATGCACGTGAAATATTCGAACGGAATAGAAATTGTGTATTCATCTCAACTCGGTTATCATCATCGTTCGATGCGTATTTTGAATAATTTTCTGTGATATAAAAGAAAGAGTTCACCAATGATATTCCTAATAATAGAAATTGATGGCTGGAATTCATAATGAAGTCAATTCATTACTGTAATCTGTTTTTCGGAAATCAAAAAAATTATGAAAATCAAACACCGAAATTGTTTTTATTTTCTATTTCATGAGAATATATATACTAACTGTCCTACCCTACCTAATGGGTGATGAATATTGGAAAATTGAAACACATTTTTGATTAAATATAATATATACAAAATTCCAATCACATGCATACATTCATTATTTTTAATGTTGAAAAATTTCTGTATCAATAACATTCACGGTTTTCCCCCCATTGACTAATATTATCAAACTATTAGGTGTATTGACTCAAGAGCAAGCGACATAAAATTGTCCATGAGAGAAACAATCCTCTCTCAGATCGATTCCCACAACTTTCAATGACTGACCGTGTGATTTGTTAATGGTCATTGCAAAAGACACTCTCACAGGAAACTGTAGTCTCTCGAATTCAAATAGAAAATCAGATGGAAATAATGAGATTCGTGGTGTGAGAACCTTGAGCACTCTCAGTGAATATAAAGATTTCGATCACTTGGCCATAGAAGTGCTCTTACTCTCTATCTCGTTTCATTACAGAGTGTAGGCGGGTTGAGATTTCGTAATAACATAATAGGAGCACTTGTTTTCAGCAGAGGTTTATGAAATGATAAACCCGATCGGGTCATTGCATTCAGTAATCCAACTTATCCAGATTGACTGCGTCATCAATGTGTACAACAGAGTCAATGGAGATATACATCATCTGGATTTCATTAAATATTTGCAGCAAAGCATCATTTATATCTGCTACCCTGTCATTTATAGGGGTCAGTATGGCTTGTTCTCGAAACCTATCGATTCATTTCTATTTTATATTTATGACGCCAGGATATACTCTGGATATTCAGGCCGCCATTTCCGTTAGTAAAGCGCAAAGAGATGAGGGAATAGTAATCTTATTATCGAACTCAAGGATATGTTCGTTCTCTATATTGAGTGGAAGATCAAAGAATTGCCCGGCATTTGCATCCCCTTTCAAATAAACACACATATGCTCCAATTTTTTAATTAATTAATTAGAAATTATTCATTACTCCCCCCACCTATCCTCCCTTGACCTATAAAATAAAAAAAAAATCTGGAACGCTCCACATTTTATGCGATTACCGTTTCTGAAACGGATAAAAAAAAATGGTAGGACTTTAAATATGATAACTCAACTTGAGGCCGGAAGTAAGAAGATTTCACGCACGCCCACACTTCATCAACTCGAGGTTTTCGTAGTATCACTGGTAATGTCTGTCGGGTATCATTAGCTAGCAAGACAGTCACGCCTCCCATGTTACCATCATTGTCTGTGATGTCTTTTATGGTTTTACCGAGTGTTTCAAATCCATCTTCATGCGCCATTGTACCTTCATATTCATTTTTATCAACATTGAAATATTGACGTTCCGTGAACCAAACTTCATAAGATATCCAATTATATAAGACGTAAATATTTAGGTAAATAGTCGTAAAATATTTGGATGAAATAGGAATAGCGTGTTCATATTCACATTTATTATTATGATAATAGTTTTATACGTGTTTTGAATAGTACAATTTGTATAAATTGTATAAAAGAAAGCGTTGACGAATAAAATCTCCAATAACGAAAATTGATGGCTGTGTGTTTGTGTGTGCGTGTGTGTGTGTGTGCGCGCGCGCGTGTGCGTGTGCGTGTGTGTGTGACAAATTGATAAGAAAAAAAGGGGTGGAGAGGAGGGTGGATAAATCGCTATCATTTTTATAGACGCATATGGGATATTAAAAAATCCGTTCTTATCGTACGTACTCGTTGTTCAAAGAATATGTGTGATATTTCTAGTCACTACGGTAATTGGTTTGGGATGTGCGTTGATTGCCTATGAGGACACTTCTCTTTATATAATTGTATAGATGGATGAGTAGATAGATAGATAGATACAGATATGTATCGGTGGTAGTGGTATTCATCTCTATTCCGAAGATTTCTATGGCAAATTGAGACCAGTAATTGATGTTGCATTGCATTCACCACATTGGCGAGCCCCGATGGCAATAAAATTGAATAATTATTATTGTTTCAGAACAGGCAAATTAGAAGAACGGTGAAGTGATCAAATTAAGTACGGTTTAAAATTTTGGAAGATTGTTCAGAAAGATGTAGATAGAATAAAAAGTCATTATTATCTGCAAAAAATCTTGTGCGTCCATTTTGCATTAACAAGAAATGTAGTTCGTGGCGCGGCTGCTTCAACAAATGGCTCCAAAATAGAAACTGTCCATCGTATCGAGTTGGTTGCGAGCTTGCTTTGAAGGGGATAAATCATAATAATTTCGTACCAAGTTTCAAATCTGGATATTCAAAACTCGTCAAGTTACAAATTTCCAATGTCAAAACCGCGAATTTATAACTATAACGATATTTTGAGAATAAAGTGAGAATACGTTTCTTTTGAGCAGTGCTTGTGCTCGACAAACGCACAAGGTTTTTTTGCGGATAATAATGAGTTTCATTCTATTTGCATTATTCTAAATAACCTCTTAAAATTTAAACCCGTTCTGAATTTGTTCCCACTAGTACGTATTTGAAATCGTAATTTTTATGTACTATTATTCGATACGAGCGAATAATTTTTGAAATATTAGTATGTTTTCAGGCTGTAAGGTGACAAGTAGTTGGATAATTTAGCGGATAAAGCGCCTGAACTAATTTTAATGGTTCAGGTTATTGCTGGTTCAAACCAAGCCCCGGGTCAATATTTGTCTTCGGGCATTTTGTGTAATTGATTTATAATTCGTAAATGGTAACGAAATATATGGTTTTATTAATTGGATAGGTATCCCGAGCAAAATATAGTTTTTCGAAAAAAGAATGCTTACCATTACCATTGGGGTGTACATTCGCCAAATATATGTTCTTCGCGTGTGAGCATGTGAAGGATGTTAGTAACCGCAGAATGGTGTTGTGTTCAAGTATATGAAATTATCACAAGATATTCTAGATAAATCTACGTGTTCTGTGCATGAAATGTATGCATGAAGAAGTTATTTGTCTAGATATAACATCACACCACTGTTTTTCCGTGTGTATGGTCGAACTTCCTCAATCGCTGGCAAGGGTAATGTGTCGAAATTCCGGACAACTTATTGCTCTGTACTATCTCGGTTTTAACACCACAGAACAAAGTATTCGGTCCAATGAGTTTTCAGTTCTTTCATAGTTTATTTTTAGATCGCGTCCGGGATGACAACAGCTGCTCCCAGCACCACTCAAGAAAAAAAATGCATATCTCCACTCTTGCAAACGCTTACAAACGAATGAGCTACTGTCAAGAACTGATATTATATCGATTCATTTCTCGCACCTTACTTTTATACTCCATTGTTTCATTTTGGAACAGTGTTGTTAAAAACGTTGCAGATCAGACATAGCACTGTTATTGCGGAATCAGAATTTTATATAACTATCATCATTACACGTTTCTGAGAAATAGTTCTTTTATTCAGATATCATTAATCAGTTGATATGTCCTCACCTACCTATAGAATACCTTATTTACATTTGATCATAGTCTCCCCCAATGATCACCTACTCGTGCCAATAGGGATAAAAATTTCACATATGTTGATTCAATATTTATCGTGCATCAATAGCATTTCGAGCATGACATGTATGGTACACTGACAATTGAAATTTAACAATGAGTTATAACTTCAGGCCTTCATTCAACACGCATGTGCTCATTATGCCGAGTTGATCGATGTTACCTCGGAAGCATCTCCACCACTAGAAGCGGTTGGATGGTGGCGACACAAGTGGCAAGCCTCTATACTGCCACTTCAACCATCGGTGATAGACCATGCCCGATTGAGCAGCAGCAGCAACTCGTGTTCATTCAGTCCTTGTCTCGACGCATTTCAGTGCGCCAATGTTGATCATTCATACTGCAAGTGTATGAGTACCTGTTACGTTTGAGTAGTGGTATATGTGATCGAATTCAGTTTTACGTAGCAATACAGAATGGGAATATTCGTGTTTTCACGCTTCGAACCGTGGAAAAAATATTATTTATGAGAAGTTGATTGTTTTTGACAATTCTATTTCCTTCATAATTCGTCGCATTTCATGAATTTTGTTCATATCAAAAAATCTGCAGAGTATTGTTTCTGGTTCGTTTCCTAAAATACTTTTATCATTTGTTAATCAGCTTATCTACAACATTCTTTTTACCACTTCACAATCCATCACAGAAGTTCATATAGTTCTCAAGCAAATATAAGTATTTGTAGTTCTATTAAAAATCAGGATATTATAGTGGATGATGACCGAGGTATGTTATCGTTGCTATTAATAGCGGAGATTCTGGTTCAATATAGGCTAACGTAATTTGTGAGTTTATGCGGAAATATCGGGAAAACCATAGAAGCGTGCATTGATTTTGCAAAACAACAATTACATGACCATATATCATTTGATTCTATCTGATTCAGTTGTACCCGCTGCTTTTTCTCATTACTCTGTCATCGAATGAGGTAAGCTTGACAGAGATATTTTCCTTGCAGGAATCACTCCATACCTATGCATTTCCTCACGTTGAGTGAATATGTTCAATGTACAATATATAACTATTAGCTAATTCAATAGGCAATAAAGTCGTTTGTAATCATCTATTCCATGAGTGATATCACTGTTGTCGAGAAGTCATTCTCTTCCGCTGCCCGTATTCCTGTTGGATTACAATGAATTATCGCAATCAGAAACTCTTCACTTTTCACCATTTTACGAGTCTCGGGTCTTAGAAGGATATATCGGACAAGTGACAGGAACTTGAGACATTCGTACCTGATAGTTTTCGTACCATCACTATACCATTTTGAATTTCTTCCACAGCTCTGCATAACAACACTTCTCGCGATTCGGATATTCAATATTTCATACAAGTAATTGGGTGACGATGCATTTTATTTGACCGACGATATCTGGTAGATATCTTCAACCAATCGTTGATTCTGACCATGTTCCGTCTCGGCTGACTATCAGTGCAATTTGGAATAGTTGACAGTCCCAGCTTTGGGAAATGTCTAACATGTTATGTTATTGGTTGTGATGATAGTACTATCACAAATGATGATGTCGATTCTTTCATGTCAATGAAGCTGCCAATGATGTTCTTCGTTTTTTCATGATCCATAATCTTGACATCAGTGGTTTCACTAATATTCATGTTTGAGGAATAAATCCTCATATATTCAGAAGAAAAAAATTTGTATTCTATGGATGCGACAGAATGAGCAGTGTTCTTGAAATCCATTCGCATCAAGCATTATATGAACCATGTTGAGAGATCCATTGGTGGAAGTTCGGGATTATAATTGAAAAGGTTACAAGCTAATATGAACGACGACATACCAAGAAGTAGGAAAACGCGATCAGCTTCAATATGCGCGCCCGGTTTCTCAAGTATAGAACAGATGCTTGGCAATGTGCCACCGTCAGGCGAAAAAGACAAAGGGGATAGAAAAGAGCGAGAGTGCGGTAGCGGGAGTGGTACGCCAGACAGCAGCAGTACACCTACACGAAAACGAAGAGTTGCGACCAGGTCACAAAGTGCTAGAGTTTCTGGTGGTAACAAGAGTGTTCGACGGAAAGCAGCCGCTAAAGGTATGTTTGAACTGATTCTCATCGGCTTTTTTTACCATTTCCAGTACAATTCGAATGATGTTTTCATCATTGACAACTTCATGTTATAAGTATGATAAGTCCATCGGGAATCATTTAGAAGACCTGTTACTAGATGATCCAACATCCATTTAAGCGGAAAGTATTCATCATATTCTATGAGGTCAATGTTCGAAAACCTTGAAGCGTTTCCCCTGAAATTTCATCATTGTGGTAAATATGGATTTTAACAAATTCAAAATAGCCGCAATCCTCCGTCTTATTCACACAGCGTTTATTCCAAATATTATTCGGCATATGTAGTATGCCCCACAACGGATCAAATGTTATTCATCATTATTAACTTGAATATTCATAGATGGGAAAAAAGGTATATATTCAACACTTTTTGGTGTTATTAATATACTTTTTCCATATACTTTACACGAATCCAATGTTCTACACAAACATTTCAGGCCTCATTCACAAGTGATGATGAGATATCTCGCAGATCGAACTGTTCCACACATCGATTATAGCTTCTGTCTTCATATTTTGGAGACGTTTCGAAAGTCTCCTAGATTTGTCCTCACCTCATAATCTGGAGGATTTCATGCATTTATTAACATAGGCTGGAATTCGGAAGAACAAAGTTGATTCCATTCTGCGGAGTGTTCCTTCATTATGAGCATGTAGTCGCCCAGCCAGATACTTGCGTTTTCATAAATATAGTCTGCTATGATACAATTCGTAATCTGTTTGACCAGCCTGATTATCCAAATGTGGGGCGTTTTGAGGTCTGCTTCGGGTGATAACACCTTATTTCCAGAGATGTTCATGTCTTTATATTAATTTTTTCACTTCGACTGCCATCGATATATTTATATTGGTTGTTTATTCTTATTAGCGGTTCATGAATACATATATAAATTTGGAGATTATTTTCCAGTCATGGAAAGTGGCAGTATAACGGCACATGAGTTTCAAAATTACTGTCAGATTGAACGCCTCCCATACGTAATTACTGTCTCACTGGCTCAAAGTTTGAGATGCAAAAATTTAATTCCCCTTTCTCGATCGATTTCGATAGCAGACTTACAAGATAAGCATTCAATGAATCGAAATCGTTTGTCGAAATCTCGGAAGCATTGGAACAAAGTTTTCTTTCACTGCTTTATGTGACCAGCCGCTTGTGCACCCTTAATAAATTCTCATCGCCCGATTCTGCGTTTTTTGCAACGTTTTCAAACATTTATCATTATAATTAAGCTCGAATATTGAACAATATTCGTAATGCGGTGCAATGATCAACTGTACCTGTCATTCGGTTTACGACTCCAATTTTTTTCCAATTTTTTATGCAATATAGTATGCATGCTTTTCAAAAATGAGATTGTTGTCTATTATCATTCCTAGATATTTATTTCCGTCTACTTCTTCAATTGGTATCGCATTAATCACAATTTTATGGATATTTCTGTTGTTGTGTTGTATGTAATGTATGCAATGTATGCATGTATGTATGTATGTGTGTAGTCAAATATTTAGTTCCTATTATTAACACCATTTCGGACGCCATTCAGATTTTTTTTACAGATTTTATATCTTCATTACGAATTAAAGGCGGTTTATTCGATTTGTATATTAATGTATAATCGAACGTGTCGAGTTGCTAATTCAATGTCTTGAGATCGAATGCTTTGAATTGTCCGGAAGTTGGATTTCTGATAATTTAAATCATATCGCAATGAGCAACATCTTCATGGACATCATGCATCTCATCGACTTCATTATAGGTGGTAACATGAAAACATGATATATCATTAAATACATATTTCTCTTCGATACCAGTTTTAGATGTCATTCATTGCCATGTCCATTAGATAATTATTGACATTACTCATGGTCCCCGGTGGTAAATAGGTTGATAATTCACGTTCACTTTTCTGCATTTTACAAAATCGACAGTAACTATTGGCATTCATAGACTCAACATATCTCCATAGGCCGTGTAAACCTGGATTATCATCTTGTAACAAACCAAGAACAGAATGAACGTGTTTTATACGTTTACTAGTTTTTATATGTAGTCCGGTTTCCTTCAATTGTTTCAATTCTTTTACCAATACTTGGCAAATTTTTGATGCCTTTCTTGGCTCTCAATTATATGTATCCATGTGAATCCAACTATCAAACAACGTCACCAAAAAATAGCTATTCGATTGGAATCGACATTCAACTGGTAAATAAGATATCGAAGCGTTTACTGCCGTGACTTTCGAAGATTGGCCTCCCAAACCATTATTGATTTCAACATCATCAGCTGGAATAAATAGTGAAATGACGACGTCAGCTGGTTTGAGCTTAGCACGTTTTGTTGCCCACCAAATGTGTTGTATGGAATTATGAACAATAGTTGGTTCACGTTCGCGGCTTCCGATGTATTGTAAGGTGACATGAGGAACATTCGGTATCTCGAAGAAAAGCTTCAATGTGCCTTGCAATGCTATTTTTCGACATTTTAAATCACTATAATTTTTCCGAGCATGCCCTTTTCAGTTTCCCGTGTAACGTGAATATGATCGATTACAAATGATTGAGGCTTTACATAGTAGCTGGTTTTATCCAAAGTTTTTAATCGTTTGTATTCGGCCATTTGACCTTCGAGAAGATTCTCCAATTTTTCACACATTTCCTGCTTTGAACTTAATCTGTGATTTCCCAATTCAACTCGATTAAAGTATCATGCACTTTTGAATTCAAGATGACGACGAAACCTCCAGTGAAGAAAGAACTGACTCCTTCAATAACGTTTTCCACGGCTTTCCGTTTCAAACTATTATTTGTATTTAATGTATTGATAAACATTAGGGTACATTCATTCAAAATACTAGCGAACTCATCGACATCATCATGTAAAATTATTGTTTCAACTCCGGTGATTCTTCTATTATGCTTTTCGCTAAAACGTTTCTTCCAAAACCCTCTTGGCAGGAATTGCCAGACTTGTTGAGCTTCTTCTGGGTGTGGGGTATGAAGCGCATGGATGGACTTGGAAGTGCATTCCAATGCTTCCATGACTAAACAGTAAATGGGGCCGATTCATCCAATTCAGGACCCACAACGTCTAGGAAAGCCTGCAAAGTACACTCCTTTTGCGCTAGTATATTGATGCGCGCGTTGACTGAAATTTCCAAGTCAACATGTACCTGTTTAAAAATGTAGTACATTAAGAAACTGATTGACTTCTTATGACATGATGTTTCGGAACGATTCACTTCTGTTGTTGATTGATTATCATTTCTTATTCAAATAATGTAGAGTAGAGCAATTGAAGACGATAGGCAATTTTTTACTGTCGCTCCGGGATGTGTTCAAATACTATTCTATAAACGTATAAATTCCACAACAAGAAAGATATATAACTCTACTTGTATCCATTCTATATATTTGTCATCCTCACAGGATAAGAAGCACCGCCATACTTTTCAAAGGTGAAAATTTTTGGTTTTAACTTTCGTTCATATATTATTTGTACTTTTATGAAGTCTCCGAAAAATATCGAGGGGAAACAAAAGCCACTGGTGGGCCAATTATGCACGCGTGATGCGCAATATTCAGATAGATTTAAGGAAAGTAAATGTTCAATTGCAATCTTTTTCCTCGCGAGAACTGAAGTACAAAACTTCGGATGTATTTGGGAAAATGCGAAGACTCCAATTCTATGATCCAGAGACGCGGCAGCGTCCCGAGCCAAGTATAAGCCCTATACAACGTTCTGTGTGTGACGTTTCACTCACAAAACTCGAGGCCTACCGCCATCTATATAGGATAAATTAGTGTCCTCCCCTTCATTAATAGTCGAATCGCAAATAACTTTATAAACACAGCGGATTCACCCGAAATATCAATTATTGTATATATCAAACCGATGATTCCTCACAATTTGAACTTGAAAATGAATGATTTTATGCTTTCTTCGCTGAGACATGGATTCAGTATGAATACGCCACGCCCCTTACTACGATTTTGAGTATTTTATATTTCTCAGCTAATAATCATAATGATTAAGATCACTTCAGGTGTCCAGTACGTATATATTATGACAACAAAGTGAATTCCCTATGTTAATGCGGTTTGGTTTCTACATGCATGCACTAATAACTTTATGGTCCGGTGCACTCGCAGCGACACTACAATGTGCGCAACGACACGAAAATATGCATACTGTCGATATGCTACAGCTCCGTTCAGCTAGTCACTCTCATGAACTCCGGTCTTTTTTCTCATTTTCTTCACATTATAACCGCCATGAACGCAGGTACACAGCGCGTTCGGATCGGTCAAAGTCTGCTGAAACTCATTAAGCGAGTACGATGATGATTACCATCATTACATTCACGAGAATCAATATCGAAGGCGATGTTATGGTTGACATCAAGCTGATTAGAAGTCAGCGTTAAGGTTAATTTTCGAATATCTCTCGTAGGTTCTGTTTTGCGATAAATAGGCCACGCATATGGAATATTGCTCTAACAAACATCGCTTATGAAAGAGTTATAGCAACAATAGTATTGCAGTGATGGCTCTAAACTATAGGACAGCAGAGAAAGCATGAACGAGGTTATGTGTTCAGCTGATTATTATGAAAAAATTGATCGCTCCATTGAATTTTGTAGTTTTCCCTATGTATCATTACATATATATATACATCCCTCTCTTTCCTTTGTTCATTTATCGACATATCAACTTCATTAATTACATTCAGTCCTCAAAAACTGTCACTATCAGTAAATATGAATATATATGAGTATAATATGATATTGCTTATTATCAATATTGATCGATTATGGGGGAAAAGTCAGATGTCCTGCTTTTGCAAAACTTATGCTTACTATAATGTAATACGGTAAATCAATCGTTCCGCAATACTTTATAAGGACCAAAAACTAATGAAAGCAAACAAAAAACAGTTTCGCTGTAGAATGTAACGCCCAGTACACGATATCCATTCAAGGCTTATGACACAAAAAGAGATGAAATCATAACATTATTTGTTATGTTCCCAAGCCCATAATAAGTACGAAATGTTATATGAGTTGCAACTCTTGGTCCCACGTTAATTTTTGAGTAGAATGAATGTTGATAATAATGTGTATGATTGCATGGAATTCCAAAAAAATAGAATATGCCATGTGAATACATCAATTTAACCACAAATAATGAACAAAATTATGAGTTCGTCTCCTGCTCAATACGAACATACATGGCACGTCTAATACCGAGTCCCATTCATCATCGTACCCATGGAACTACGAGCAATCTCATTTCATTCAATCCTTCGTTTCGAAATCTTATGTAATTGTGAATGGAAACTGATATTTATTCTATGATATAAATTGAAAAAATGATATGGGTATCAGTTGAAGTTTTATTTAGTTTTTTATTGGGCATGAGATAAATTGTGTATTGCTCATAATAGGTGTTTGGATCAGTGATTTGATTTAATAAGGCGAATTTTTCTGAAATTCCGCACTTTCTAGTCACATTCTCATTTGATTCTAATTCCGGCGGAGACTTGGTAAATTCATCTATGCTGATCGAATGGTTGACAGGATTTACCTGATTTTTTGTTTGTTATCATACTTGAATCTGTTAGACCGTCGAGATCATGATGAAACACACCAGACCGATTTTCCGAATTGTTATCGATATCTACAAAAAAAGCAACTACGCTGTGAGAATACGAATTTGCAAAAAGATTTGATATCGCTCACTGCCGCCAAGTATAATGTTAATTATACTTTACGGTAACATTTACCATGTAATATTCTCAGTCTACTAATCCCACTATGCAATAGGATGAAGAAAATATGCAACAACGAAAATTTTTTGTTTCTTTCTGTCTCGATGTTGCTGAAATCAAGTAAACGATCACCGGTAAAGCATATAGAAGGTCACAGTAATAACTCTGAACGCAAGTCTGGTTTATGTAACATATATAATGTGTATTTTGATAGCGGGTGAGGTGAATAGTATACAAATGGCGTGTGAGGTTGTGAACAATAATCCCACACGATGAGGAATAATTGCAATGTGATTAAGAAGTAAGCATGAACAAAGCATAAGCTGAATGATTGATACGGTGAATTGATCGCGTAGCTTCTGATAAATGAAATCAAAGTGTATATGATTGCTTGCCACGTGGTGATAGTTACGCTTGGGGTGAATGAACAATTTTGAATGTTCTAGCCACTCGTTGAACACACTGATGAATGACGCTACTGGGTAGCCAAGAATGTATGTGATTTTCGAATGATAATGAGTGATTTGAACAAAATATGATTAGCACAACAATGAATGTGAACGCAAACAATAATGAACGCTATAACGACACAATGGCTGACACCACGTGTTGAATTGCACACCGCAATTAATTGGGAACAATTAATTGCTTGATCACACTACGGTAATGATTATAGTCCTCTGGACAAAACAATGAATACAATTCTAATTCATCCAGTACACTCACTACGCACAAGTACACTAGAGAATTTTCACAACGTTTAACAAACACAATTTTCGTTACCGGTCGAGAACACGTGCGAAGAATCGAGCTAACCAATTGAGAGTGAAGCACTTATGGCAGATCCTGAGCGTCGGCGGAAGCAGCATCCACTCACGGTGACTTGTTGATTGGCCTCGCACGTGTTGGGTGCGCACGCGCATGGTCAGACGGACATAAAGTGTCCAAAATGACAATGATTGGATGGTCAAGTCACTACTCGAAGTTATTGACCATCTCAATACTGAATCAAATTACCCCTAAGGTCAAGGTGGTAATTTGGTCTATGAGGTGCTGCCACCCCATGATTGCCAGGTCGCAACACTTTCTCTTTCCATAGACTCTATACATTACTATTATGTGTCACATTATAGCCTCGATCTCTAACTGGCATGATGAGAGAAACTTACGGTAATTTCGATTACGAAATATACTTATGAGGTTTATTGATGCATACAGTCATGGTATTGGCGTAAAATCATTGTTGATGTGACGTTGTGGTCACTATAGTACCTGGCGCGCCCGAAAATAAGATGAAAAATTTTGGCCTGGGCTTATAATGATCTATCATATTCCATATAGATCATTCGGATGGTGTTCTAGTAGACACAGCCACACTTTACGCAGTCAAATCTGTCGTGGATTTTCAATGATAATATTATAGCTAACTGATTGTACTGTTTCAAATTCTGATGTTCAGAAAAGTGATAAGATATTACACGATTACTGCAGTGTGAAATCGGATGATTCAATTTGAAACTCCAGAACATTTAATTCAGTTCTATAACACCGCAGTCACTTATAAAACGTTCATAAATGTTTCGAATACACTGTCTACGATGTTGAAAATACGTAATAAAAAGTTTTAAACTCAAACACTTGATATTGCACGGATTTGCAGTATGTAAGATGTTTCTTCTCTATCATTCATCATTGATTCTACGACATATCAAGCGCACTGAATTCGCATGATGACTCAATATTCATAGTTGAGAACTTTCAAACTATCTGTATCAGATTTTGTTCGAAATCATTCGAAGTTGCGATGTGCGCAGGCATATCACCAACATCTATTCTATTAAATATACATGTGGGCGGTCAATAATTCACGCGGAATTTAGAAAGACAGTGTAGGCAAACGTAGTCACTTTCCAAGTCTGGGTTTTGATCAACATATTGCAGTAAATCGTCCTAGAATTTGTTCACAATTCAATTACAAAGGTTCTTCATACATGACACATTTCTCATGACACAATTTTCTGCATGAAAAATATGTATGTGTCGAGTATGTGATGCGCGTTTAGTAAGAATAATGAATGCTATCTTATTCAGATTCATAATTCTATCCTCTTCCACACAAATTTCTCCATCAATATAGAATATTTTTCCTTCAATTTTCATTTCTGCAGATACTTTCTTAAATTTCTCAAGATCCAAAGCGTCTAATGCAACATAACCAACGATAATTTGGCACTCAACTCATTGACTTTATAGACTAGTCGTTTTATAGATCGTATCAATGGAAAATGGGGCGCTAATATCTCAACAACAACAAATAACGACGTACAAGGATTTTTCAACATATAACAATCTCGCGGATGGCTTAAAATTGTCAGAGAGTGCATATGGAACAGTTGTTCCAACAGTTTCGAAATCACTGTTTTTCTTGCTTCCCTGGCTTTTTTTTTCTACCGGCGGTAGAATATTGTGTGATTTCTTTTTGGAATCGACCTCTATGACTGTATCTCTCAAATTGAATGAATACATTGTTTCAAAGATTTGACAATTTTTGAAGTTATACTTCTTTTGGTGCGTTAGGGAAAAAATGATGACAGTGAATTTTCACGATGCGCACGTACATCGACATGAAATTAAAACCATGAAGTTGGTCGAGGAATCTCCCTTTAGTTAGTGTGAAGCGATATCTATTCCGGTATATCTATATACACAACACGTGTTTTATATAGATACAAATAAAAACTATTTATGTCTTTAATTATTACATACGGTGGTGATTGATATCAAATAACTGTGAATATCTTGAAAAACATTGATTATTCGTGAATATAAGTAATAAAAGTTGTTTTTATATTTATTTTTCAAGTATTTTTTTGTATCATTGAAGTTAACTGAGGTATGTATTATTTGTTTACATTATTTAAAAATTATTATTTCATTATTTAATAAATAAATAATTCATTTTGATTATTTTTTGTATATTGCTTGTTTATATGGACGTATTTATAAAAAATTTATTAATTTTCTACGGTTGCGAATTTTGCGGAAAAATTAAAAAAAATCAATACTGATCCACGTAAAATAACATGAAAAAAAATTAATTAAAAAAAATGTGAATCTAGAGAATTTTTAACACATGCTCTTTTAACAATTTAGAAATTATATTTTCAATATGAGTATTTTATTTTTTGAATTTGTCTGCTGTCTGTTAAATTCACAATCATAATGTTCTATTCTTTTTTTATTCACATTGAATACTGAGTGTTTATTTATTTATCAGACCTCAATCCTCACCTTTCGGCTTAGGATCTTCTACATTTTTCTCTTTTTCTCCTTTCTTCCTCATACCCTTCCAATATACGAATATTAATAAGATAAAATAAAGATTAGTATTACCTCCAATCAAATAAAATAAAATATATTTTTTTTTACACACCTTTATCTCTCGAACATCTTTAACATAACTTCATATCTTTTCTATTCTTTCCTCTGTTCCCTCTCCTTTTTCTTTTTCTCTCTCTCCTTTTCTATTTCTTTCATTACCATCAGTCCTCTTCCATCCTCATTCAGAAAGTCTTCTGCTCCTATACCCTTCCATTCCGTTCCGCACTCCTCTAGCACGTGATTCATATTCTCCCCGCTTTTTTCACATATTCTATATCTTTTCTCCTCCTCACTCTTCCAATGTTCCAATGTTTACTTTCTTTCGTTTCATTTCCGCACCTGTACCTTGCTATCAATTGTCTGTCATTTTTTTCTCTTTTTCGCTTGTAAATACGCCGGCAAATTTACTGTCATGATATTTTTGTACTCCCTGTTGTATCTCGCTTCACATATTTTCCTATGTCTCTCATCTTTTTCTTTAGTCCACAATTTCTCTATTAACGCCTCTCCCACTAGCCGGCTGCCTCCTTCCTTTTCCCTCCCCACCTCTCCTTTCTTTATTCCTATGTTTCTTAATACTTCATTTCTTGCCACTTCCCACGTGCTCTCCTCTGTTACAGTCTTTTCTTTTTCTAACTCCTTGATGCACTCCACTATTATTTTCTCATCCGATTGTCCCGCTTTCTCTTCATATCTGATTGCTCTTCGTCTCTTCCACTACGATGTGGTTTGGTGTCCCTCTGTCCAATCCTGAGATCCACTTCACATATTTCCCAGCTATTCTGTCTATTCTTCGCTTGTTTCGCCAATTCCACATTCCCGCTCCGTATAACATCACACTTCTCACTAAGGCATCAAACATCTTCATCCTTCTCCTCTAATTGTCTTTGAAAATCTTCTCTCCAATACTTCACGTCTTCTTCATCGCCACTATCCCCCTCTTCATGCCCTTCATCAAGTGTTTTTCTGCTCCTCCATTCTTCTGCATGACATACCCTAGATTTTTCATCTCCTTGACCTCTTCTATCATCTCCTCTCCACAGCGTCATTTTCTTTTTCGTGTTCTTCCTTTTCCTTTCTCGAACACCATTACTTTCCATTTTTCTGCACTCAATATTAGTTCTTTCCTTTCCAGATATTTTTTTAATCTTTTCATCATACTTTTCAAATCTTCCTCGTGCTTTGCCACCAATACCATGTCATCCGCGTATGTTATCGTCCAAAACTTCTCTCTTCCCACCATCACTCCTTCAGATTGCTCTTTTCATCTCCTCCTCCAAGTCCATTATATATATTAAATAGCGTCGGGCTCATCAGGCATCCTTGCCTTACCCCTTTTTTCGTCCAAAATTCTACTTTCCTCTTGTCCCCTATTTTCACTATATTTACAGACTCCTCATACGTTTCCATTACTCGTAAATTTTCCTGTATCTCCGCCTTTCGCTTTATTTCATCCAGCATACTTCTGTCTATCTTGACAAACGCTGCTTTCAGGACCGCGAAAAACGCAAACTCTTTTCCTCTTTCAGCCCTCATCATTAAAAGCAAAGGTGACGTCTGTATTGTACCGAACTTGGAAACCACATGACTAAATTCGGCGCCAAAAGCATTGGTTGAAATGAAAGTTACAGCCAGAAATTCTCACACCCGAATATACTTCTTCAAATGCTACAATAAATGCCGGTTCGGAATCTTCCATGAGAAGAGAAGGAGAAAAAGCCGGCAAACTTCGTCTCAAAACTTTCAAAAATTTTACATATGTACTTTTAGATTTATCCGGTGACAACAAATAGACAAGGGGAACAGATTTGCCATTCATAAAACCATGGATAGTGTATAATTGCGAAAAAATACTTGGAACAGTTCTAAAGGTCCCATCACTTAACTATTGACTGCATCTTCCCAAACAATTCAGATTGTTAAGTGTAGCAAAAACCATGAATCCCTTTTTATCACCGCCACTGTCGTGTAGTAAAAAGGCTCTCCCATGTATGTAGTTTTAAATACATCAGTTAATTTCAATTCACCTCGACATGGTGGATTCAATAATTGAGGATTTTCTTTGGCTCGAATACGATTGACAGTTCGAGTCATCGATGAAGGCATAGGCAATAAAGCCGCAACTGGCGATAACACGCCACGTAACGAACTAGATACAACAGTAGCTGGTTTCGCGTCATCTCTTTTAGCTTTCTTCACTATCTTAGCTTTTATAACTTTTGTTTGCACTGCAGCAATATTTCCAGCGTGCTCGTGAGTCGGTATTGCACCAATAATATTGCCTATATAATAATTTATTTATTCATTAAATCAAAATTGATTAAAACGAAGAAAAAAAGAAAAAAAATTTGAAATACCTGTTTCCAAATCAGTATCTGTGTGAATCAAAATATTGCAATTCACATTCGAAGCACAACGCCATGAAATACTTTTTTTGTTCACACTTTTTTTGCAATACTAAATTTTATCATGAAATAATAATTTTTGTCCTTTTTTCGATGGCATAAATTTCAAAGGCATCGTGAATGATAAATCAAATTATTCAACAACTCGACTATAAATTGATTTATACGAACTAATATGGAAACAACGCTTCAGACAAGGATACATACTACTAATGTTATAAGAAGTTTTGGAGTAATAACCGAAAATATAACTGAAAGTAACATACATACAAACGAAGTAGATGGCATATCTATCGCATCAACTATATGTAATTTAATAATCTATCAAATCTAACACTAGATAGCGTTACGAATATAATGAAATCCTGGCGCCAAAATTCAAAAAACCATATGACATTGAATGATGGATTGTATGACTGAAATATTGAAAATAAAATAGAAAATACACATGAGTAACACATGAGTAACACATGAATAACTTATGCCCGAAAAACAGTAAAGTATTTTGTCCCGGGAATATTTTGTCCCGAAGATATTTTGTCCGGGGATCAAAACGCCTATAACCATGAATGTGGGGTTATCTTTCAGTTTTTGATCCCCGACCATCGAAGTTTTATAGACTTCCTGAAGTATAGAAACCCTCTCAGAAATACCCCGTACAGCAAAAAGTTATCAGAAAGATATCTGAAAGCTATCACGTTCGACAGTCCGATATCTTAAAAAAGATTCCAAATGTTATCTTAAATATATCGATATGTTCTCTTATGCGTCATTTTTAAATATCTGTACGATATCTTTCGAGATATCTAAAGGTTATCGAAATCAGTTAACTTTAAGAGATCGATTCAAGAGACAAAATAGATATCATGAATATGATGTCTTTTTGATATCTTGAAACAGATATCTTTTAGAGACCTTTGAGACGATTTTTACCCACGCTTTTTTCTACAATTGAATGAAAGTTTAACAGAAAATAAAGCTTTATTATTTATTTTTATAATGTTGAGGTTCATTTTTCCTTCTATATAACAAGAAACAAACTTATAAATCTTATTTTAGATTTAAGTTCCTTCAAAAAAGCTTCCGTTGCTTGGAGAGTGATGTTATACTCACATACCCATTCTGCAAGTCACTTTTGCAAATTATGGGTCTTCTCTATGGAGTGAAATTCTTGAAGCGATACACCAAATTCATCTTCGTCACTTTCTTCGTGATCGTTTTTCTCAGAGCTTTTTCTTTTTTATTGTTTTCAGGAGCGCTTGCTCCACGGTCACTGCTGCTGCTACCGCTTTCCTCCCGGTCACTCCCATTGACAGCTACCTGCTCCGACTACTTTTTATTTACTTGGTTTTTTTTCACTCACTACATTCGCACAAACACATTCATTTGTCAAATTTAGGTTCGTTGATATTTTATTGACGCGACGACGTTTTTGAGACGCCGAAAGTTCAATAAAACGCTTTTTTTTCGGCATACTTCTGAAGATGTGTTAACTTGGCCGGACGATTTGTGATTCTGCTTTTGAGGTTATGTACATCACTGTAGCAAACTGTGGTGTATCACTCATAATGGCAGAAGTGGCGCCATCTATAGCTTCTATGGAATATCACGAATAATATATCATTTTGAGATATTTTCAACGATGTTTTAAATATTTCTCAAAAAAGATATCTCTTTGATCTCTTCAAATAGACATCTTAAAGTGTTTTCAAAAAAGATATCTTTTCGATCTCTTCAAATAGACATCTTAAAGTAGTTCTCTGAATGATCTCTTTTTGATCTCTTCTAATTCAGTATCTTGAAATAGTCGTCAAAAAGATATCATTTTGCAGAGCTCTGAATGTCAACGGAGAAAAGACAACTTTCAGATATCTTTCAGAGACTGATGCTGTACGGGACGTCTTTTGCGACGAACAGCTCATCTCACATTACAGGAGTTTCAGTTTCAATCAGCTTAGATTGATCAAACCGATTTATTGCATTTTGCAAATCATTTTCTTTCAGACATTTTGTTTGATCTGAAATATTTTCTTTAATCCTCAATAGTTTGAAGATATTTTCCGAGAGCCCCACGTATCTTAGATTCACTAACTTATACTAGTTTTCCATTGCTATCATCGGCGTCATTAATGATATCTCGGAATACTCTTCTATTAATATGCCGTTCAAATGCATTATCCGAGTATTGCCTCCGTATATTCTTGTGATCATGGATCTTTTCCAGCGAAAACTTTCTGAAAATACGCTTTTTTACCTGAACGCAGCGCCTTCAAAACCGATATTATTCGCTACATCTAAAATGCTTTTAGATTTATAAACTGTATGAGGTTTTTGACATCAAGGTTGTTCCACTATTGCTTTCGGAAATACAGAACTAATTCCAGTATCGAATATATTCAGCAAATGGTGACGTAACTTTAATGGATTATATGTCACGGATGAAGGCCATCCATTGTAAGCTATGGGAAATTCGACCGGCTTATCATTGAATTTATGGCAAGAGTAGAGTTTCTTCAAATATACCGGATAATGGTTATGTAACTTCTTCGTTCGTTGAATCGAAGATGAACATTTTTTGGCCACTGTATTAACTACAAATCCAATGGCCACCTTACATGTTGTGGCCAATCTGATCAGCAAATTTGTGGAGCTGTTGGATATGTTTTTTTCTTCTGAGGTAGCTCCTGAATAAATTGAAGTAACTGGTGTTTCCAGCTCTCCTGGAATGTGCAACTGACATTCGTCCCTAAAAGACGACCAAAATGCATAATTTCTTCATGTCTCAGCCATCCATCATTGATAATACGGCCGCGATCGAATTCTGGTTGGATTGCCATTTTGATAGCTGTAAATATTATGTCGCAAGGCACACAGAATTATTGGTGGTACTAGCAAGACCGACTCTGCTGCAATGCTGACAGAATTGTGTGATATGAATCTATTTCATATAATAATCATAGGGTGGGCGGGTCGATCGCTAGGTTGAGTTGATTGTGCAGTGCAGTATCTCGCTAAGTTTTTTAACGAAAACCGAATGAAAGACAATGTAGCCCTAGACAGTCAGAAAATTGCCATAATGATTGAATTTCAAAAAAAGATAATTATCGCATGCAGTAAAAACCCTTAGGTAACAGAACAGAGAAAAGGAAATTATTTTTGAGGTTAGATTGTAGTTGGGCCCTAACATAACCTGATTATGAGTGCTGAGAATAATGAATTGAGAGTAGAACAGACCAAACTCACTCATATGTTGCGTAGCTAGACGCGTAAAACAGGCGTCCGAATGAGCAACAAAAACAATACATTCGTCAACCGTATCAATATAAAAGAATTCATGGATAAATGAAAAACCTGGCACCCATGAAATATGTACCCTAAAAGTGGAATTCCACACCGAAATGACCTGGAAAGCAGATGAAACATTGAAAAAAGAAATAAAATAATGATCTTTGAGAGAGACAGACGTGAGAGAGTGGATGGATTGAACAAATTTGTTGAGAGAGGTGCGAAGAATTGAGTGATCACTCAAGATGTCGAAAATTTTTCAAACGGAAATCTGGGTATCATAGAAGAACTTGAAGAAGTCACGCCAATAATCACAAATGGAAGAATTGTTCTGGGTAGTGTGAAGATGAAAACATTTAACGCCGAAGAGCAAGTTTTGGCTTGCAAAGGAGAATGATTAAACAGTCAAAGTAGTCAAAATAGTCGAAAAATATTTTGGAATCATCACAACTATAATTTCAGTCACAAAACACAATTATAGAAATTGATAAAAAACTCACGTCTTGGAATGTCAATGGGGTGAAACATTTGTTAGTATTTATTGTGGATTAATATGGGGAACATTTGAGAAATTGCGTATCATGGATTTGAGCGAAACGTAGCAATTCTTAACACTCAAGCAGTTACACCACATGATATATACATCCAGTCCAGCAATTAAAGAAAAAGACTTCGGTCTTAGAAACGCAAGATTGGTTTCAATACAATTGTGAATGTAGTGTTCATCTTCAATTTGTTTTCTTGTAATGTTGGTATCCACATCAACGTGTTTAAAAGCAACTGTGAGAGAGTCACGGACTCGAATTCTCATAATCTTCATCGCCATATACAACGAATGATATACCGGTGTAATTGTACGACGAACAAATCTTGCAAGCTCACTAGAAGCCATCATAAATGGTATACTTTAACGCCATCTCTGAAATTATGGAACTGACCCAGGTAAATAGCCGAGGAAGAAAGTACTCCCGCATGTTCATCAAATAATAAACTTTGAGGTGAATTTTTTTCGCCAGGTACAATACGTGAATATTGTTCTTTATCCCACATTAGTGTCTGTTGTTGCGCCGTAAGACTCTCTCCTACAGGAATGTGTTCGCTGACATCATTTTGTTCAGCTTGCTCGTGAATTTGATTATCATTAAAAAATAAATTATTAATTTCGATATCGTACATCGTATACAACGGAGACGGTTGTCAACAATGCCTTGTACGTAACTAGATCGGTGAATTTTCTCACGTTAAATATGTACATTTATACAATAATCTTCTTCAATATTTCTTGGGAGAGATTTGACCATCGTATTTACTGAAACAGGCACGTTAATTATATGACTATAACTGCCGTATTGACCATTCATATGTCTCAGTCTTCTGATCTGCATAAAACGAATTCGTGGCGGAATCAATCTTTCAGGAACAAAATCCAAAGGTGGTAGATGCTGAGGTACATCTAGATATTTGAAGCCATTATATGTTGACATTAAAGAAATATTTTTTTTGTTCAGAGCTTGTATACGTGTATTACAAAGCTTAGTATTTTCCACAGGTACATTAGGTATAATTTTTGTTAGAATATCCTTATGTACATCAGATGTCTTTTTTAAATCGTTTTGAAACAACAACCTGTCACATACTGAGCATGGATGTCCAAATGGATTGTCCGAGAAGTTTATTTCAAATTTCCGATGAGCTCGTTCAAATTGACGATAATTGCTATATGGCAAAGATGGATTTAAATCTATAACAATTTGCTCACCAGTGGAATGATTAATTATTAACTGGTGTGAAGAGTTGGAATAAATAGTGGGTACGTCTGATTGAGGTAATTCCTGATCCATAATTACGTCTTGGTTCAACGAATTGCGTTCTCCAATGTCTTGATGAGAAAATACATGTACCGGATCAAGAAAGTCCAAAGTAAAAAGATACTTCAAAAAATATCTTGAATATATGGATCACTTCACACTATACTAATGAGAGATTTATCGATTAACTTCATAGTCTTAATATTTCATGTCGCTGTGCGCGCGCATCGTAAAAATTCACTCTCATCATTTTTCCCTTGACGCGCCAAAAGAACTATAACTTCAAAAATGTGGATGAATGCAATAACCAAGACAGGACACAATTCAACAATTTTGACAATTGGACGCAAAAGTTACGGCAGCATTGGGTAATATAAGAGGGAAACTTTATACAGCTCTTGTCGATTTCAGACGTGCGTCGGACTCAGTAACACATATAGTACTGTGGAACAAACTATGTCAGAGAGGCATTAGTGCTATGATAATTCAAGTAATACAAACTTTCTACTCTATGGCGAGCGCAAAAGTCATGGTTAATCACGTACAATGAACTGAAACATTTGAAGTAACGCAGAAAATTCTTCAGAGAGACTCATTGAATCCATTATTATTCATAATATTTTGTAGCAGACATTGACACATATTTTTAAAACAAAGGGCACTACAAAATTACAGAAACAATTCAGATTCTATCTGCTGATGACCTTTCGGTATCAGCTATTGACGTAGTCCATTCACAATATAAGATCAACACCCTTCCGGAGTATTACGAAGACAATAAACAAACAATGAACAGTAACGTATATCGAAAATGCCATTGACATGGTGCGCAATTCAAATGATCTGGGCGTATCGTCCACATCGTCTGGAGCATATCAATTTTGCTAGAGAGTATTTCATCTCTAGAGCGAGGTTGGCACTCAGCGCAGTTTGCGACACCATGGAAAATCAATAAATGGGCACAACTCACCATTTTGTTCAATCTAATTGTTTTCTCAGTGCCTATCATATAGATCGAGTACCTGGGGTTTAGAGTATGTCCATGAGATTGACAGGGTGGAATAGCAGTCTGAAAGAGGTGCTTAACATACCAAAAAAAAAGGCCAGGATACATGCTGAGAGCTGAAACTGGTACTACATTAGAGAGTGGAGTGATTGAAAGTGCACTTGGATTATGGACTAAACTTGAAAGTATGACAAGTGAAAAACTATTTGCCAAATGACTTGCCTGAACCAACTAAAGGAATTCCAACAATCACACGACACTCACGTATACGGAATTGGTGAAATACTATCAAGGAAATGCGGATAAGGAGTAACGGAAACAGTAACGGAAATAAAAAGGAATATCCATGTTGTCCTGGATAAACTCATAACGAAGAAAGCTCAAGAAGATACAGTGGTCGTATTAATATATCTGATTTTAGCTACGCTTACCGAAACATAAGAGAACTAAGAAATTCTGAAAACGAAAAATATATAAACATGAACATTCCTCTGCCTCATTTAAGAGTTATTGCGTATTGGTGAGTGATGAGTGCAAGGACTATTACATCCAAAATTGAACGTATAAAGTATGAGTGGAATGCCGGTGATATATGTTCAACGTGTAACACTATGTCTCGAGAAACATTTGAGAATTATTTACAAATGTCCAACGTACCAACTTCTGAGATCAATGAATTTTATAAAAACGAATAGATATAGAATAGAAAGAATAGATATAGAAGAACGGATGGATATGAATCAAACTGCATGATGCTATCATACATAAGTAATACATAATTATAGCATGAACAAACAGCCGCCATATCTTATTCATAAGTTCAACCAGTATAAATATTGTATTTTGTTACCAAATCTATTATAAATCTTACATTAGGTATGTGTGACAAGGATCAATCAAGATAGAATAGTAACATAATGATTAAAAACATTCTGGTCTTCGATAACCAGTCATATATCAAATATTCCGCGTAATGAAAGCTTCGTTAGAGCAAGTCACGCATGTACTCGCAAAAACTTTGATTGCAGAAAATTGAATAGATATCGAAAATAGTGGCCAGGCTCGGAGGTATACGGATGCATAATGCGTATGGCCAGGAGTATATTGTCGTATGTACAATGAAAATTTGCGACGTGTACTTTTTCACGTGGTGTAAAAATGTGTTATGACCTATTTCGACAGAATCCTGCGGAACTTGGAGGCCTTTTCGTCATCAAATGTGAGCTCTCCGGTAATGATGCTGACTCATAACACATTGCTCCATCCAGAAGCAACGACAATATACCGTCAACCTATTTCATATGAAGTCTATTTGGATCCCAATAACCGTGAAACATCGTCTCCCTATATTTGTTTCTGTAATGACGAATGAGAGCAGCAGTCCGCGCGTGCAGTCTAGTCTGATTGAATCCAAACGTCCCTACTGAAATACGGCTGACGATTCAATTTTCAGCGATACGCAATCGTCACTCATCGGTATGGAAAAAGAATACAGAAAATATATTCAAAAACAATTTCGACCATGTTTGTGGTAGCAGTGATGAAATCTCTCAAAATTTCTGGAGGCAATATTGGACTGGTGGAAAACGTTCGCAATCTGGTTGTGTGAATTACTTTTTGATGTATGTGGCGAATATTTGGCCGAACTACATCCTGACATTCAAAGATTATGCTTGTCGTCCACTAAAACGCGGGGATATTACAGTTAAGGTTCACTTTTTCAACGTCTATTACTGTCTTTTTCATCAATATTAATGTGCACATCGTATGCGCGTAATGTCATCGCAGATTTATACGGGGCGAAGAATGTGCAAAGCTAAGGGTAGAATTTGGGAGTGAAGAACCGTCCATATTAAAGGATAAGTTATTGATCAGGGTTTCTGAAGGAAATTCTAACCACTGGGAATCTGAATCGTTTACTAAGTTTAATGCTTCTATGAAGAATAACGAACCAAAATAATACGGGCAATGATTTGAATGAAAACAGGATTTTTTTTTATGAAAAAACTGCCCGTTGAATTCATAAAAACTTGGCTCGAACGACTACAACCCAGGGTTCATTGAACAGACAAGTATCTTCACCCTTCTCTGTGATATCGTTCCCAGGAGAAGTAATGGACTACGTAATTGATCCTTCGAAACGCATCAAAATTTTCATATATTGAGAAGCTACCGAAAAAATCGTTGTTATCTTATATGCTGATTGGGCCTGGTTCTGAAGAGAGCAATATACTAGACTTCCTGTCGCGAAATTCATCTCGACAATATAAAAAACGCATTACATCACGATTTTTTTATAAACTGTTACCATGTCTCCGAAATTACCGTTACGTAATTGTCAACTTGTCACCAGAGTAGAGGTAGGTTTCAGCACGGCACTCATTCAGGCCGTAGTTTAATCATTAGATAATCTGAGTGTTTATTTAAAATTTAATCATGGTTATTCAAAATTTAATAGTGGTTATTTAAAATATAATTCATGGCAGAAGAACCCAAATCATCAGGATTGCATGACAACAAACCCAATTATCCCCATTTCTTCAGACCACATATTGCGCGTCACATCGAGAAAACTTCTAATTTTAACTAGAGAGAACCGTGTGCGCGAAATTGCTAAAATGTTCTTACCTCCGCTAGTCCAAAACACGAGTATGAGCAATGCCGATGCCATTTTCGAAGAATTTGTTCGGTGTCGGTTATTTGACGACATTGTGAAAACATGTTTGGATAAAGTGAGACGAATGTATCCCCATATAAAACAAGAGATGGATGACTAATCCGATACTGATGATGAAGATTCAAATCAATAAACAAATGGAGATACTGATGACGTGGAGAAACGTTTTCAACACAAGTCCCTTTTTTATATCAATGGAAATTTCAGATACAGCGGCGGATTTCCCTGCTGACGGTGTGACAATGTCGCGATGAAAAAAAAAAGGGAACAAGGAAAACAAAAACCCAAATGAAAAAAATGGCAAACATAAAAAGTTATGACGAAAGCAAAAATAATGGAGTGAAATCGGAAAATTTGAACTTTAATATAAAGAAAGACAAAAACAAAAGAAAAATTCATTAATACTAGGACTCCGAACACTGCGATCGAAGCAACCGACATTCTGTTACGCCACGATCTATAGAAAGAGCAGAGGAAACATCGCGTAATGAAGGGAGAGAGATGGCCGAAAAGAAATCGCATATGGTGAATGCACGCAGTGCGAGTGATTCCAGAATACCAAAAGCGTCAGATTCATCTCGCGAAGATTACGCTATAAGTTAGCTTTTCAAGACGAATGTTACGTCAAATTGACCGCGAAACCACCAAATGCATTCTGGCGAATGGAAAGATTTATGTACGAAATTCATTTGAATCTGCAAAGTTTGGAGACTTTAAAGACTGGTCATGAGTTGGGTGTCGTCATTATAAACATTTTTCCCTCGAAATGCCGAGAAATTGTCGCGAACAATGGCATTGATATCGTCTCTGCTTCGAAACTTTTGTCGCTGAACAAATCAAATATGGGAGGGGGAAGGTTCATCAAGTGGACCCGAGTGGAAACATTTGGTCTCATCCTGTATGACTAGTTTCGGTGCACTACCAGACTCCACATCATTGGGAGTACTTGGTAATTAATTCAAGTCACAAATGCATGGTTTATTTGGACTTCACCTCGTCTTACCTTCCAATCTATTGAGAGGGATGAAGAACTTGATCAGCCGGTATTGTGGTGGGAAAATGCCCATTGAATGATACCAATGGACTGCATACGTTCCATCAGATGTACTACACCAGATTTCCTAACAGTGTACGTCATGCAATAAGTGTGGGGTCCATTTACTATCATAGGCATTCCTCATAGCTATAAGCTCGTGAACAATTTTCGAGGAGCAACACATGGAGAACATTCGCGACGGAATTGCGTCATAATCATAAACATTTCGAATGAATCGGGTAGGAAGAAGTCGAACGTACAGAAGTTACGGAGCTTGATATTCATGGATAACGATTACAACGAAGGAGAAATGGAAACGGTAACAATGAAATAGACATGTGAATCTCCACTTCATCCACTTCATCCACAATCGACCATCGCATGTTTTTCATCGCTCAAATTGTTGATAGGCACGGAAAAGTTGATTATGCTACACTAGACACTGTGTCAATAACAAAGATGCAAAACTGATATATGTACACGTGGAAGGAATTTATTACATTAGATTACAATAGATTGGTGGGCATAAAAACCAAGCACCATATCTTTATTTCAACGCCATCTAATTTAAAAGTGCCGATAGTCGCCTCGCGTACTATACATTGTGTCATAATAAATCAGCGGACCGCAAAATCAACCACATATTAATACATCAATTAATGGAATTTTCAATTATGAATTGTTTGGTGGGTAGACGAAAATCAGCGCCTTATTTCCATTTGAACTTAATCTAACTTTTGTTTTGAAGTATTGAAGAAAGTTTTTATTTTCATCGAAATATATTGTAAAATACAAAGATTTTCAAATAATGAATCGACGAAACTTTATAAATTCATCTATTCTCTGCTGCGATTTTGCCCACGTAGAATCGAAAACTACGATTTTCATTATGAAAAGCATTGTTTTCTAATCCTAATTTATTTCCATACCTAGCATTGATCTCCTAAAAATTTTACAAATTTACAGCGATAGGATATGTATGAAAATCAGAATTATAATTGACTTTCTTGAACTGTGATTTATTCAATTGTAAATTTCATTCGGGTCTGTGGTGTCACGAAGGCGTGATTGAATCACGAACACACGATAATGTCTCACAGGGACTGGTGCATCCATTCAGATGAAAATTATCTTGTATCCGACGCTGTGGCATGAGTTATATCAATACTAATTTCTATGAATGTAGGTGAAAATCCCACCAACTATTTTTCTTCGACGTTGACATGTTCAAATATATGATGAGCACAAGTTAAAGTATGAAATGAATAGGGCTTCTTGCTGCCACGATATTTTAATTGGTTATCAACAATTAGTATGTAACAAATGATTATTGGCTATTTCATTCGTCAGTTTTGCGTGTTAACTATATTTCCTTTCCTTTTGCATGTTGAAATACACGAAAGTCATACATTAGTGTGAAGAATAATAAAAGGGCTTCGCGCTATCTCGATATTTTTATTTGTGATCAATAATGAACATATTATCGTTTTAGACATAGGCAACTCAAAAATGTTCAACAAACGTTCAGCGAATTTAGTTAAGAATGAAGAACATTCAATATGCCTTATTCCAGAATCAGAATGAAATGGATTGAAACCAATTCCATTCGCTTCATGCTTCCTATGAGAGGCCAGCTTCGTGTCACAAAGCAACCAGAAACAGAAACGTTTTTTTCGGATTCAAAATCGATTATTGGTACGAGATACATTTGGCAAATGATATAACTCAATAGTTAAAACTTTTATCGCACCAACAAGAGCTGTTTCAACGTATTTCATATATGTATTAGGTGCTATGGATGTATCAGACATGAAAGATTTATTGATCTTTTTTCGAATACAGCAAGTAATTCCAAACACCTTTTTGTTGCACATTTTACACACAATTCTACCAACAAAATTGCCGCCATATTGCAAATTATTATATCCACATGTTTGTCAATATACACAACGCCCCGTGCGGATTCGTGAAGTTAAAGATCATGTTGAAATGTATTATTCCCCCTGGAAATTGATCCGGAAATCCGAGGTGAAACAGTGAATCGGCACGAATCTGCAAGAAAAGATTGAAATGATCAAATAACGTATTATCGACACTTCGTGATGAATTAGCTGCTCTTTGTAATGCGGATCTGTTGCTGTGGTATCACAAATGACCAATATATACCACACCCCAAACAATAATCTCAAGGATGTATACCAGACGTGTCTAAATCTACGAAAAGAGTGGACAAGTGTGTGCTGTACGGCTTGAATACGGAATATTTTATATTGTACAATTAATGGGGAAAAGAAAGGAAATGCTCATGGGGATCGAACGCTGATCGTCTCATTGTCGAGCAAGAGTTTTAACACCGCGGCTGTGTAGCCCGATAGATTTGGATACATTGAAACTATATTTGAGTTGCGAGCAGACCTGTGGGTAAGGCTTACTTATTGCATTGCATACGTATTTGGGGTATAGTATTGCTGGCCGTATACCTGAGTTTGGCCAGGTATAAAAGCTGATGGCCATCAGTGTCCTATCGGAGACCACTGGGAAGACAAAGAGGAAAGTTCGAACACCTCTGATGTATATGTGGCGGTTGACCACACACACATACACGTACCGCGTTCGATTTCGCTCGATCATCATCGGCGATCTCCCGAACCACACACGCACGCATTACATATATAATATAATTTACCTACAACAATGCGCCGGGCCTATTTCGCCCTAATCGCGTATTCCTTCGCCTATTATTCGCAGGCACTCACTTACGCTCAGACCTACGCGCAGGTACGACAATCGTCGAGTCGAGTCGAGAATGTACATGTACACGCGTTCACGTGCTAATAAATAAATGTGTAAATATAATAATAATTATAAATTTATGTGCCGGACCCGATCCTTATAAATAATCCCGTCCGCTACATATACAAAACTGTATTTTATAACATTAACTTATAGTAATAACCTCTTTTACTGCTCTATGTCGTCTCGTTATTTCAAACATACTTTGAAGTTGGGTATGAACAAAGATGGCAGGACGGATGTTGCCGCACCGTGGAGATCTACGCGTTATCTCGAATTGTGGGTCAGCCTTCAGTTGTCTCACTTGTTATCGAAGATAATAAAAACCGGCATATTGAAAGGCGTATATCTCTGCTAATACTGGACCGAATGATTTCATTTTGGTCACAATGGAAATGAAATGTACGAATTACATCACGAAAGTACCAATAGTTTACTCGCAATGGAAGCGGTTTGCGAGTTACTTGCAACGCTTAACCAATAATCGATGGTTTTGCTGTATATTATAAGCGGTAGCGATTGTGCGCGTATACTTGACGCGAAACGCCACCGCCTTCCTTGATATTGGTCATGATGAGGCATTGATGATAAACTGCGGAACAAAAACATAAGAACATTTATCCTCAACTCGATAATTTGAATTGCAAGAGCATACACTGACGAGCATGTTGTGTTCGCACGATAGGATGCATGCGTATGAGTGACTGCTACTGTCATATCTAAACCGGGGGCAAATTACTGTCGCCAGGATAGGCTTTGTTATTAATGTGGATTTCTCACGGAAGACAAACTCTATAAACTACTGTGTTCTGTATTAGTAAGATGGACAGATGGGGGGGGGGGGGGGGGGGGGGATATTTGGATTTGGAATTTCAAAATTTATGAGGAGAGCACCTATACCACCGAAGATTTTTCGATCGCCGCATTTCAATTATAATTGTATTGTTAATGAAAAATGTACGATTCTCAGCACTTCGTTTATTTATCAAATACTAGGAACTGAAAATGACATCACGGTTGAATGTTTCCAATGATCACCGATGATATGAAAAGTAAAAAATCTATAACTCACGAGCATAATACAACTGGAAGTGGTCTGAAAAAATGAATGAATACTATGGGAAAATAAGATAATACAATGTATATGTTAGACTGCGTTAAGAAAAGAATTTTTTTGGAGGCAGTAGTCGCAAAGCAGCAATTAAACGAAAAAAATCCTCTCTAATAGTAGTCCATGACATCTGAATGTATATATTTGAATTGGTCCAATGTTATATCAATATCTATATATGAAATACAAATGTGATATTACTGACATTCATTGAAGAGACAACGGAAGGGAGACGCCATGGACATTTTCCCGATAGACATAAAATTTTGAAACTGAGGGGACAACTCCATGAGCGCTAAATAATTATTTGAACAACAATGGGACGATAAAGTAAATTTTATCATTGACACCAACAGAGAACTTATTGCATGAAAAATCGATTGAAATATATATCAATATAGCGATAGATAATTTTTCCGTAAAGATTGAATTTTGAAGTCAAACAGAACAATTCACGCGCACTAAGTAATTTTTAAACAATAATGGGACGTCGAAATCCATAGTAATATCGGTACCAATCGAAAACTCATCTTGTATGTGTCGATTGAGATATATTTCATGGCAGCGACGGATATTTCTCCAATAGATATTTACTTTGAGGTCAAAAAAACATTTCACGGGTTCTAAACAATTATTTGGACAATGAGGGGACGTCGAAATCAATATCATTCTATTGCTTATTACATGAGGAATCGTTCGATGCGAGTATCGACCTAGCAAACAATATCTATATGGTATTACGGACAAAGCGTAACCCGTGCACTATATTTAATTTCTAAACGATAATGGGACGATAGTGACACACAGAAAAATGTTAAATTGGATTACGTAAATATACAAAAAACCCTGTCCTAATTTCATTTTAATGACCCCATTGTTCGTAATTTAATTGGTATGTTCTTTGCCGAATTTCAAGAAAAATTTTGAATTAAAAATGTATGGATCATAACAGTAAAGCTAGAGTCTTCTCAAAAAGAAAGTGAACTCACTTGCTTTTCGTGAAGACTCCAGCTTTAAACATCCACGCATGAACCAGAAAATATATTTACAAATTACACGCTCAATCCATGCAAGATTTACGACGTAAATTCATCAATACTATAAATAAGAATGCAGAGTTTGAATTTTTATTATTCTCCATGGACTTAGAACTATGGGATGTCACGCCTTCACCGAACGTTTAACTCTTCCGAAGATTTGGAAGGACAGAGTCAGCAGGTGATTTTGGCTCTGCTATCTACATGTATGTAGTATGACAAAAATTTCAGCACTCCGATCTGATATCCATCCACGCTATTCTATCCAGTGCTTGTTTTGGAGTCCTTATTTGGTTTTTTTATGTATATATCATTCGAAGTCAAATGTCCGTCGACTTTGGTACCCAGAAATCAGAAGACTGTGTGAGAATCATGAAAATCACGATGGATCTCAGGTAGTACATATTTTTGAAGTTATACTCCTTTGGCGCGTTAGGGAAAAAATGATGAGAGTGAATATTTACGATGCGCGCGCACAGCGACATGAAATTAACACCATGAAGTTAGTCGATGAATCTCCCTTAAGTATAGTGTGAAGTGGTATCTATATTTAAAATATTTATTCCGATATGTCTATACACACAACACATGTTTTACATCCATATAAATAAAAACTTTTTATGTTTTGAATTATATTACATACGGTGGTGATTGGTATCAAATAACTGTATATCTTAAAAAACATTGATTATTTGTGGATATAAGTAATAAAAGTTGTTTTTATAATTTTTTTAAAAGTATTTTTCATATTGAATACAATGAAGATGAAGAAGTAAATGTTGTGTGGCTTGAGTTTCCGGACTCACTAAAGATTGGCCAGAGAATATTAAAGGAATTTGCTGGAAATGTAGCTGCTATTTAGTAAAACAGCAGTGCCGATCGGACGTAGATCTTCACCTATTCCCCTTAACAACAATAACACAATTAACGTTAAGTGTTCACATTCACCTCTAGTTTGTGCTTGTGCAACGACAATTCACAAATCACAAGGGAGTACATATGCCGAAATTGTATATAAATACGATAAAATACATCAATTGTCATTAATTTATATCGCTTTGTCACGCGTAACAAGTATGAAGACTTATACATTAAAACAAAAGACAATGATAATACTCTTTATCACAGCCGAAGACCATCAACTGCAGTAACTAGTCTTCAAGATGAATTCAAGAGACTCTCAAATAATCGCTTCGTGACCATTAGTGAGGACATCCAACATTTCATCAACCAAAAGAAAGGCTCGACAGTGTGTACTTCCAACTGTCAAAGTCTGTAAGCTCACTTCGGTGATCTGATTGATTGAATTTACAAAAATCTCAAATTCTAATGTTGAGTGAAACTTGGTTATATAATGATGAGTCTGTTAGTATACCAAATTGCGATTGTACAATTCAATACAAACGATCAAATGTTCGAGCTGGAGGAGTTGCTGTCTATCACAATGCGAATGATATAACTACCAATATGACGGCAACTATCAACATGACTGAGAGACAGTCCAACTTTGTTAGTTCAGCAATGTCATCGGTGGGTGAATTTTGTATAGCAGAGTGTAAAACAGAAAATGGTAAAAAATTGTGTTAATAGCAATTTATATATCTCCAAATCAAAAAATTGAAGATATTATTAATTTTTTTAAACGGGTATCATTTCAATACACAATGATTGGAGGAGCATATTTGGGTAAAGGTGAGGATGAGTTACAGATGATTTTAAGTGAGGATTTCGATGTTAATTTCAACTCAGAAAATTCTGATGTACTTATCAACTTTTTCCGTGAAGATTTAAATCTTCTAATAAATAATGACCCAGCAGTTTCTACAACCCGACATGATACTACAATTGATGCTGTATTTATACGATATTTAGATAACGTTTCTACTAGACAATTTGTATCATATTATAGCTACCATAAGCCTCTTGTAATTCACATGCCCATTGAATCACAACCAGACCAACTAATAGACGTGAATAAATCAAATTTCAATATGTATAAATTGTATATATAGTAACATTTCGTATTTTTTAATTACGTAAAAATAATTGAACGATTTAAATAAACATTATTCAAATTAGATTATACTTTTTAATGAAACATTTATCAATTATATTTAATATCTTTATTCTATTATTTTATCGTCGTTTCTACAAATGTATAGTATTAGCACGCGGGATAAAATTTTTGGAGTTATTTTTATTTTGCTACGCCAAAGAAGTATAACTTCTTACGGGCGTACATAAGCACACACACACTTTTGTTCATTTTGTATACACGAGTATAGGCAGCAACATGGCATCAAACGTTTCGTCTCCAATTTTAATATTTATAGGCCTTAGCGGCTTCATAGTTCTACAAGTTGAACTGTTATTCTGCGGTCCAATAATTTCAATTTCTTGGAATAAAATTTTTAGAGTGAGCTTTTAGCTGAAAAGTCACGTTAAATTAAGTTGGAATTCTGTTCATTCATGATTTCTGGTCAAAGCTCGACCAGAATTCATTCCATAATCGAAATTTGACAGATATCAACTCATTATGGATATATGTAACAATACTCATCAGTTTGAAATCATATTGATTGAGGTTGTGACATAATTTCCTGAAAAAATTCGATGAAAAATGACCGTGAATTGGAACTTATTGACCGACTTCTAGTTCGTCTTCCACTTCACTCGAAACTTCAGTGGAACTCGATTTTGCATAGTACATTTTCGTCCACAATTGGGGAAAAAAAATTAATTTCTCATAATTACAGAATTATTATAAATATTTACCGGAGAAGGAAAACTTGACAGTGGAGCGAGAAAAAGCGATCGAATTATTAGAAATGAAGTGTCCCTAAAGTGTCATCCAAGCAAAACTTCAGCGGGAATGTAATAAAAAAGTGTCAAGAAAAGATTTACATAATCTTGGGACTACATTGGGAATTAAAAATGATGATACTCTGGTGGCAGCAGTGGATTTGCTCAGGAACACTTATGGTATATTTCTATCTATTTCTCGATTTTCAATTAATTTATTTGTAGGTGTTTGGGATGTTCTCAAACCAAATAGCTGCCATGGAATTAAGAGGCCAGATTACAGATGATAAGTTAGAATCAGTTTTTCAATATAAAAGTATAAATATTGTATATTAATTAAATTCAACCTTGACAATAGAGGTAGAGCGCGCAAAGTGCATGCTGTTTGAAGCAAAACTGCAAAAATCATTCTGGGCTGAGACAGTCGCCACCGCGGCTTATATTATTAACAGATGCCCATCAAGAGTTCTGGCTGAGGTAACACCATTTGAAAGGTGGACTGGTAAGAAACCAGACCTTTCTCATTTTTAAATATTTGGATCAAAGGCCACGGTACATATTCCTAAGCAAAACAGGTTAAAATGGGATAGTGAATCACGAGAACTTATTTTTGTGGGCTACTGTGATAACACGAAGGGATACAGGCTTTTTGATTCAGTGAGTAAGAAGATTGTGATCAGTAGAAATGTGATATTTATTGAGGATCCTAAGAAAATTGAAAATAATGCTCTGGAATCAGCGCCTCAGATTTTTACACTTCCTGTTACAAAGGTAAATGATTTATACCAAAGTCAGACAGAAGAAGGAGAAGAAACAACTGCTGTTTTTGACAACTCATGGACAGAGACTTCATCATCAAGTAATGAAACTTCGTTTGACAGTTGTGTGTTGAATAGGGGAACTGATGATGAGACATATTATCCTGATACAGATGATTATCATGATAGTGATGATGACCATCTAGAGCGTAGAATCACCCTGCGATCACATCAAAAAATAAACATGCAAGAAAATAACTTTATGTGCTTTATGGCTATTCCTGATCCTGTTGCTGTTGAAGAAGCATTGTCAGGCTGTAATGCAAAACAGTGGCAACAGGCAATGGACGAAGAACACAAGTCCTTACTTGAAAACAACACATGGGAAATGAGTACTCTACCAGCGAATAAACATGCCATACCATGCAAATGGGTCTCAAGATGAAGAGAAATGAAAATGGAGAAATAGTAAAATACAAGGCACGTCTTGTAATCAAAGGATGCTCACGAAGGCCAGGAATTGATTACACTGAAGTTTTTTCACCGGTTGTGAGACTTGCATCTCTGAGATACTTGTTTGCTCTAGCTGTTAAGTATGATTTGAGTATATATCAAATGGATGCTGTATCAGCATTTTCACAAGGGGACATAGAAGATGAGATTTATATGGAGCAGCCACTCATGTACGAAAATGGAGAGAAAGTGTGTAAACTCAAAAAATCATTGTATGGATTGAAACAAGCTAGCAGGTTGTGGAACAAAAAGCTTGATTCTACACTGAAGGAAATAGGTCTATCACAAACGAAATTAGATCCCTGTATATACTACAAGATTGAAGACGAGAAAAATATTACTTTTATAGCTATTTATGTAGACGACTTAATATTATTCACGAATAACCGAGAAATAGAAAGTCATATAAAAGCAGAACTTAATAGAAATTTTAAAATGAAAGATCTTGGAGATATATGTTACTGCATTGGGATACACGTAGAACGCGACAGAAAGATGGAATCATGTATTTAGACCAAAGAAATTACATACTAGAAGTACTACAAAAGTATGGTATGACTGATTGTAAGAGTGTCAAAACTCCAATGCATGTAAATACAAAGTTTGATCAAAGAGATAATTCTTTGGATACAAAAATATTAACTGACATTCCTTATCAAGAGATAATTGGATGTCTATTATACATTTCACAAGTTACGAGGCCCGACATTAGTTTTGTAATTAATATGTTAGCAAATACAATAGCAAGCCCGAAATGCAGCATTGGCTTGCTCTTAAGCGTGTCATGCATTACTTGAAAGGTACTCAAGATTATAGACTTAGCTATAAGCAAACACCGGAAGAGACAATGACTGATGGGTACTGCGATGCAGACTGGGCGAGCTCAGGGGATGATCGGCGTTCCTGCACTGGCTATACATTCCTATTTCAGGGAGGAGCAATCAGTTGGAATTCTAGGCGACCGCCTACAGTCGCTCTGTCTACAACTGAAGCAGAGTACATGTCGTTATCATCATGCGTACAAGAAGCGTTGTGGCTTAAGCAACTCCGAGAATGTTTTTGGCCACACTTGAAGAAAGAAGCTATGGTTATTTATAGTGATAATCAGAGTTCTATAAAACTTTCAGGTTCTGATGGTTATCTTTCTAGGACAAAACACATCGACGTGAGGCACCATTTTGTCCGCGACAAAACACTTGGAGGGGCCATTGACGTTCGCTACTTACAGACAAATGTGATGGTTGCAGATGCCCTAACCAAAGCCACGACGCACTCAAAACTAGCTTACTGTTCGTTAATGATGGGCTTATGTTTAAGAGAGGATGTTGGAAGAATGTAAACAACGCCTTCTTCATTCAAAAGTGTTTTAGTTCCTTTTTGGCCCGCTCGTGGCGCCACTGCCTTCTTGGCGATATTGCATTGTCGATGATAATTTACTTGCTTTTTCTCAATAAACAGTTTAATTGTTATCTCTTTAAATCGTATTATTTCTACAAATACGAAGAATGAAGAGTATCTGATGAGTATATTCAATGTTTGTTGATGAGAATATGATGAGTGTGTGAATTACAAGGTTGTATGAACAATACGAATTGAATGATTGAGTTGTATGATGGATGATAATCAGTTTGATTCGAACAACTAATACGAAAATATAGTAAGGAGCAAATTACAATTTGTGTTGAATTACAGTGAATTGAACGAATATAATCAAATGATGAGCAAGTTAATTGCTATTACTTTAATGTAATGATCTTACACGGTCTCATGTGAGCAAATCAATGTGTATCTGTCCGAGTTGTGATCACTGTAATGAATGTTGTTCAATCTGAATTAAGAATGAGACGTCTATGTGTATAATACAATCACTAATTTGTCGCAATAGAGTAATGAATATTGCAAATATTTCGCACAGAATTGATTAATGCACACAATGCATGCAAGGCACACAATAATTATCTTATAATTAGTCTGCATAATGTCATGAGTCCTTTCAAAAAATATGAGCCTACAATTGCACTGAATTTAAGGTGAATTTCCCTACTGATTTGCACTAACACTGCGGAAGGAGTTAGGAACACGCGCGCTAACTGAGATGGTTAGATGAATTGAATGATAAGAATAGCGTCGGTGAAGATCACGAAGTCGGCGGAAGTGATGCAACACTTATGTTGCGACGTTGCAAACAATCTATTATGATTGAGCGCGCACTTATGATGCGCGCAAGCGCGTGCTCATAAAAGCAAATTAGTGTCCATAGTTGACTGATTGGTTGGTCAAGGTACTACTGGCCCATGTTGATTGCCCAATTGATTTTGGTTCATTGACTCTAGAGCCGGCATGACAAATCTGCGCTCGTTGTGCTCTCAATAAGCTCCCAAGGAGTGCAATGTGCCCACTGCCATAAAGTGGGCCGTATATCCGGCTTAACCCAAGTATGCGGCTAGCAGTACTACACACCGAATACGAATGCTATTCAATGAGTCGGCTTTACTCACAAATCTACTCACAATTTAAATATAACTTCAATGCAATGAAATCTATCGGACTACACAGCCGTGGTGTCAGAACTCTTGCGTGCCAATTAAACAGTCTGTGTTCGATACCCAAAAGAATGTTTTTTCTTTTTTTTTTTTTCATCAATTGTATAATATGCAAAATTTCGTTTTTTCGTATGCATGAATCTATCATTTGCCGAAACTGTACTCCACAAATCAAAAATATTTGGGGGGAATTACTTGAACGAATCAAATATCATAGACATGAACGAATGAATGTTTGAAAACCCCCTCGTCATTTTTTCACGTCTATTCGATGATGTGCAAGCGTCAAAGTACAACAAATAATACATCAATAACATAAGCTATATCAAATGCAAATTGGATGGATTCTTACATACAATTTTATTGTTTGAATTCATCTCGTGACAAACGTATACGTCAACTTAAAATAATCATTCAAAATCAAGTATAAATGATTAAGAGATAATTTTTCAAAATTCATTCACAAGGCTTTTATGTGTTAGTTCTATAGTTTATATGCCTATAATTCTCATCCATTTCCTAGTCGATTTTCTAACTCGCTAGTAAGAACCATGCACGAGCACGACTGAATTAATAGTTGACCTCCTTGAATACTCAATGATAGATTTTGCGAATGTTTGTTCTTTCATGTTTAAAAGTACGTGTCTTATGATACTTGTTCACAAATGGAATATTAAACAGGGAAATTATACGCATGGCTCTTGATATCTACGTCCGCCTAGGATATTGAGTGACCAATCGGAAAAAATGTGTCAAACGGTCAGAATCATACTTACCGATTTAAAGGGATAGTGCCTATCAACTTAATAAAAGAACATGCGAGCGATATTTTTGCGTCTGTAAATATATATATTCACTCATCAGATGTGTTAATATTTCATTTATTTCATGGAGAAAATTTTGCGAAAAAAAAAAATATTTTAATCGTCTGAAAATTAGAACCTGGGTCGTCGAGTTGTAAAGCAAACATTGTATCATCGCAGCTACGTAGTTCCGTGGATATAAATGCATAGAAGTTATATTCAAGATCTGAGCACATTGGTGTATTGAAGCTATTTGTTCATTAGATATACCTATTTATGGGATACCTATGTACTTACCCTCATAATCCCCGACCGTCATGAAACCCGAAACCAAAGAAATGCTGGCCCACCCAGTGCGCTCCTTTATCACTCGATCTAAGCACCCCTGCTCTAGAGTCAGAACGATTGATTCTGCATGAGGTGCTGCCACCTCATGCCAAAAATGACCAGACTGTAGGTATTACAAGATATATTTCAAAAAACCGTTCTTATGATTGCAGGGGCTACATGATTCACATCCATGATAAAAACAAAGTATTTACAGCTATATATTCTTCCAGGGAACGAATGCGCCATCATGTATCAACATTCCCGTAAATCCTACTTTTTGAAATTTTCACTTTGATGCTCATTGTGAAAGATTGGAATGGTGGAACAAAATTCAGCGGCATTGGGATATCAGCAGATGAACAAAGTACAAATTTTTAATTTTTCTTCAGATGCTTCAAGTCGAGAAATGGTGAAGCCATTAAGAACATGAAATATTTTATCACCGATAAGGATCTGACTGAAAGATCAATTATTGTAAATTATTTCTTGGCAAGCCAAAATATTTCTGTCAGTTTCACACTCTGAGGACATTTGACACGACAAATTATAACAGCCAAGATGAGAATTATAGTAGGAAAACGGCATAATAGCTCGAAACTTTTGAATCAGCTAGTAAAATAGAAGTCTGAAAATCATTATTTCCAACTTTGCAAACAATTTATCAAAATTGCACCCAAAACAGTGCAAATTTATTCAATGATAATTGCCACAACAGAATATCCGGATGGACTATTTACAGTATGGTACACGGGACTCTAGGGAACAAGACGATCAATAAGTTGGAGTCGTTGAATGGGAAAATGAAAAACGATGTAAAATATCGTAATGCTATAGTAGATTTTATGAAATCATTTTTCAAGCACATATCAGGTCGTGCTACGGAATCGAACCATAAAATAGCCCAACAGAATCGCAGAAGAGATGTGAGTGCTTATTCTGATGTTGGATTGAAATGTCAGGAGACGTTGACCGCAATTTGGATTCAAACACGTGATACGGAAAATGAGAAATTTGAAATAGATGAAATTCTATGCAACTGACTCTAATGCCATGATTAGCCATTTATATTTGCACGATAATTTCATTGAAGTATCTACGTTAATGTGTGAATGTGCCTCATTGACTTCGATGTTACTTCCTTGCGAACATATATTTGCCGCTCGACGGTTTTATGGATTATCACTGTTCGATAAAGTATTGTGTCATGAACAATGGTTGAAACGTTTTTCGGTTATACCTAAATATATTCCTATAGAGAAATGCACCCATTCTCCAAACTTTCCAAGTGTCATGTTACCAAAAGTATTATCAGAGAATCGTAAACGTTCTAAAGTCTCAACCGTCTTGAATCAATTATCACGTATGGCAATTCTTTTCCCACAACAATATTTGAACACAAATTAGATGTGCTCAAAGAAATTCAGCTTTGTTGGCGTCAGGGTATCGAAATTCACGTCAAAGGTGTTTCTCAAGAACAATGCTCGCAGAACCCTTATCCCAAGGACACAGTCCCTCGAAGAGTATCTAGTGACTCTATCAATTGACTTGAATAAAGATAACGCCACTCCATTCATGAAACAATCTGATCTCGAGACGACATTGATCTGCCATCGGTCGTCAAAGTGATCGGACGGCCAAGAAGTGCATCGAGAAGTGATGCAAAAATCCAGAAGAAAAAATAACGAACTGGGTATAAGAAGACCGCTGAACATTGCAGAACATCAATTAATTGGGTTGAAGATGATAGGTTTTGTTAACAATGCACAGTGTATGCGTATATTTGATGTGTTTATCTCACATAAAATGTACATATATTTCACGTAATATCCACGTAATATGGCTAAAGATCTGGTTGTCCAATACATTATTTTTGTATTTTCTACATTATGTGCATGCAACATCTCACAGATACGCAATTGTTTAAACTTTTTGCTTTGTTCATAATTTATATGTTTCAGTCAAAACTTTCCGCAAGCATTATTTAATTACTAGTTCATAATTCTGCATACTATGCCTGACCGACCATATCAATAAACTGTTCAACTTACTAACCTTTTTTCGGTATTTTTTCATTTTTCAATCCGCGTTATTTTGATTTTTTTACTCTGAATGGATGTAAATGTCATGTCAGAAGAATTGTGACAGATCTGATATTCCCCCTTTTATGCCTATTCCGAAGAATAATAGCAAATGGTAGAGAACAGAGATGTAATAATTGAAAATCTTGAATTCTTGAATTGAATTTCCAATTATTACTCAATTAATGTGGGTTCTAAATTAAATTGATTTTGTATTGGATAAGAAATAATACTTAAACAAGTTATATTTGAAACAAAATTGAGATTATGAATTAATTGGATTGAATGAAGTATAATAAAACTGAACTCGTGAATTTACTCAATGGATTTCGTTCCGACGGTAAAAGTAAAAAATGACTGTTCGAGTTGCACTGTAGATGTTACTGTGAATGGAAAATCGCGTTGTCTTTTATTTTCATTCTCACTCAATTTATTCACGTTAGAGTGCATTGATGTGATAATTTGGATGAACCATTTTCTATTCGAAGAAAATAATTTTCAATTATAATCTTCAACGGAAATAACTGGTGATTCAATATCATCTTCTATTTGTATCTTTGTAAAATGAATTGATTCGATGTAAATTAACTGATTCTTAATTTTTGTAATAATTCCAACTTTTGTAATTTTACTTGACTTTTAATGTATGGAGTAATTGAAATTCCGGAAAGTAATAATTTCAGATAATTTTGTAAGAGCACTATTCAGTGTGACTCCCTTTTTCAGGCTGACTAAAAAAGTCTCCGGGATATACTTTTGCAATCGCCGGGTGACATGCCTTCTTTTCAATTTGATTAGCTTATTGGTACATTCTTGGTATGGTGCAACGCGGGAATCAATCATTGTTTTATAAACAACCCGGAATTTTTGCGATAATGCGACGTTCGAACGCTTTGACAACGTCTTTACATAACTTTCAACGCGGTTCAATCCATATGAAATATTATTTGAAATCAAATAAATTTTCCATGGATCAATAAATATATTGTTAATTTGTTTCTCAATATTACTTGTTTTCGAGATTTCATTTATGATGAATATTAATTGAAAACGTCATATCGACGTCATATAAGTATCCATGCAGAATAGGAATATGCAGTGTAGTGATTTAGAATTTTTTCTAAATGTGAAATAATAATTAAACTTCAGATAAATGATGAACGAGAATTATTGTTCTCTTCCGATAACTTGAGTTATTTCCCTTTTCGATTCCGAGCTGGAAGGGTCAGCACTGGAGAAAATATAATACACTTGGTCATAATCACACGATATATCTACATAACTTTCACCGATAACATACGCAGAATTCACAGGAGAAATTGAAATTTCGTAAGTTTCGCATTGACATGTAAATATCTGTTATGCACATTCACAGAATATCCACGCAGGATGACGGGAAATTTCCCAAGCCCATTTTCCGTCGTGAATCTGACTCTAGATCCGTTCATATTTTTGTATCAAATATTTTTTTTCAATATGAATAGTACTTACCAATCAAGCTTCCTATTGAGTGCTCTGATTTTTTCCACCTAGTCAGAAGTTGTCTCAAATTCACTTTTGCTATCGAGTAGTGACATGTTCGTTGAAACGTTTAATACACGAGACGACAACACTTTCGATGAGAAACTATGTATACTTTATATATATATATTATGGTTGATGCTAATTGCTAGACAGCTGGCGTATCAAATTCAGAAATCAAATGTATATGTATTGTATATTATATATATAATATTGTAACACCCTACCGCGCAACAACCCCGAATTATTGGGAAGGGTTGATACGTATAGGGGCCAAGGTATCAAGTTCAAGTTTTTCTGGTTTTCATTACTGGCCTCGTACCAGTAAGTTGGGCGCCACTTGGATTTTGGTTCTCAAATCCAAGAAAAAGCAGCCAGTCTATCGCGGACTCCTTGGACCACAAAGAGCCGCCTAGGTACGCCCAGGGAACCCTTCTGATTCCCCCGTGTTTCTCCGGTCGGATTTGCCTTATACGGAGAAACGCGATAAACCGTGATCTGCGCCGGCTAAGAGATGAACGTCTTATCTCGTGGATCGTAGATCTTCGTCATACCCGTTCCCACGCGGTTTGAATTGAAGCGTATATTATTCACGCGATACAATGCTGCTGATCAGTAGTGATATTTTTCTCTCGGCACAAATATCGGAAACCGGAATGTTTACTCTTTTTAATTAAGTGGAAGAATTAAACCCAAGTATATTTATTCCGATTGGCAAACATACAAAGCCACCTCGCTGCTAGAGTCTCTTAGAACAAGAAACAATCAACCACAATAAATATAGGTGCAAGGTCTGAGACGAAATTACAATCCAGAAGAACAGTGAACTAAAATATGAAATACCTTTATTTCCTGTCCACAATATTTTACCACGTGTTGGCTTTATAGGTTCTCTGTTGCCTACGCTCGTCCGCTTGTCTATTGTTGTCGTTAATTGCTCATACAGCCCACCACGTTATGGGATAAAATTGCAATGCCAATTGGGTAAACCATTCCAAATGGGAGAATAACTATCTCCAACAAAGTATTACGTTTCTGAGCGCCCAAATGACGAAGTGACTCTCTTTTATTCACAAACAAATCATACAGCTCAGAGGTAGATACCCCGTAGTGTATACTACGGCGTCAGTACAGTAATGTAAGTTATTAATCGTAGTTAACCGTACGGAACTCGCTAACAATGCGAAGTGTTCCCTTTTGTAGGTCAATTCGCCAAAGATAATGCTTAATACAATGTTTCGTATCTATTCGTTAGAAATTCAACGCTAAGAATTCTCGATCAATTTACTGTGCTATCTCACGCAAGAGTCCCTGTCCTCTTGAGTGCGGTCGAGTTCAAAGACAGAAAATAGTCCCCACTCACGCGGATCAACGCATAACTGATGCGTGTGGACACTCTTTTCGGCCAAATCATTTCATCACCACTCAACGTGGACAATCGCATCACAATAACCAAACGGATGAAGAATGGAGGAGTAGAGTAAAAGAGAAATGCGAATATTCGCGGGCTGATATGCCGTACATTGTCACAATATATATATATATTTCTAACGGTGTTTTCGAGGACCATTTCATGCATACAGTGCTTTCGAGAATTTCTGGTGCATTCGAGAACGGCCCGCGAAAAATAAATGCAGGTAACAGTGGTTTCGAGGACCTCCATGAACATACTTCTCCTTACCTCAAATATTCGATACATATCAGAATGTACCATAGAAGTCCGATGAGTTGTTGACCTTCTGTTTGACAATCTTCGACTCATTACATTTTTACTGCCTCCCTGGTCATATCGTGTATTACATAACGATCGGAACTATAGAAATACTATAAGATTAGAATTATGCACAATTATCTCGGAGATGATTCGGATGACGTATTGCTTTCCAGTCCTCAAAAACACCCTTACCACGATGAATTCATATACGTAGTTGTTTTTTCGCGGATCTTCATGTACATACTTCTCCTAACTTCAATTTGATACATATCATCATGTATCATAGAGTGAATTAAATGTGATTTCCATCCTCTAGCGAACCGAGACAACGCCTCCCAGCACCAAGTTGATGTTAACTATTTCAAAGGGTCGACAATAATTAACGATTATTTTATGTCGACTTTTCGGTGATCGACGCATGCGTATAGTTACAGGCCGAGCTTACGTTAACTTCTTGATTGCAAACCGAAAATTAGCACTCAGAATGCACGTTGATATTTGATTTTTCAACGCTAATGCGATGGTCATGTCTGTATCGAGTTCGAAATAACTGAAATGAACTCGACGAGAATAAGATGTGTCGACAATATAGAGATATTTGTGACAAAATTATCATATAAATGTGGATGAATGTGGGGAGAATAAGTTCCTACGGCGATCAACATTACTGCGGAAGGAATAATTGATTGTAAATTCTCAACGAACAATAATCTGCAAAACCCTAAGAATTTCCGATTTCAGGGCTGCAGCATATAGTCGGTCCAGATAAAGTTGGAACGAAATTCGTATACGTGACCAAAGAGGTAGTGTGTCCCTTTGTCTTGTACATCCATTTTACTTTCGTTATGTTTACGTTTTCCTGGATCATTCGGAATTATGCTTTTGATACTTATTCACTGATGATTTTAATATATGTAAAGGAAATTGTAACTGGCTTTGCTATCTTTGATAGCTATGTATTATATGTTCCTACTTTTGGTCATAAAAATATAATACTTGTCTCAATGATAAAATTTTCACTGTTTACTTGTGGCTACTTTGAGTTGTCTCCACGTTGACAACAGGGTAACCTTCTGCTGCGTATGTTTTGATAACGCATAGGCAAATACTTTCTCTTACATCCCACGGAGTATTTCATCAGAGGAACTATGTATGTGTAGAAATGGGTGGCACGTTCAGCAGCCTTGGTTTCCAAATAATACGAAATAACTCTTCACTGTTGGTTCCCCAACTCTCGTTCTTTTGTGCTACGAGGCTTTTTCCTTCAATAATAATAATAGTAATGCCTTTTTATTCTGAATTTTCCTTTTTTGTTTTGTATGTGCTGTTACAGTATATCACTTAATTCAGTGGGCTTCTTAGAAAGGCCTCCTCTAGCCGTTTCCACTGCGTTCGGTCACGAGCCTCTCTCCTACAGTTAGGACCCTCTGTTCGTTCTAGTTCATCCTCCCATCTTCTTATTTGTTTCTCCTTGCTGCGTTTACTGTCCCTTGGATACCAGTCCATCATTATTTTACACTATTTCTCTATGTTTGTTTCGTAGTATACAGGTGTTGAAGGCTTTTCTTTTTATAGCTATTCCTAAGCCTCTAGATTTCATGATCTCTTTCAATGACCATTACTTCCTCCAGCCACTGGCTATTATTGTGTTAACTTCGTTGCTGGTTTGGTATTTTGGTTATATTATTTGGCAGATATGTGTATTCATCTACATACCCCAATGACTTTGAATTCACCTTTATTGTCTTTTTATCCGAATTGGTTAACAGTTTGGTTTTAAACAAAAGTGTTCATTGACAATCCCACTAAATCACTTTCTTTGCTTAAAGCTTGGATCATAACTTCACGGTTTCTTGGATCTTCCTCAAATAGGATTGAGTCGTCCGCGAACCTGAGCTGGTTCAGTTTTTTACCATTGATGTTGATATCCAGATATGACCAGTCTAGTTTGCGGAATATATTTTCCAGGACTGAAGAGAATAACTTAGGTGACATTGAGTCGCCTTGCCTGACGCCGCTCCGCACTTCAAACTCGGGCTCTGTCTCTTCTAACTGTATTTTTGCTTTGCGGTTTGAGTATATAGTTTTGTATATATTCCAGGTTTGCCTTGGGCAGCCAGACTTTCCCATATGGCTTCGTGATTTATGCAGTCAAATGCTTTGTTGTAATCAATGAACGCAATGTACAGCGTTTTATCATATTCATTGTATTTCTGCATTATCTGTTTCACTGTATGGTTTTGATCTATTGTTGAGAATTTTCTCCTAAAGCCGGCTTGTTCCATTGGCTGGTTATCTTCCAATTTCTGACTTATTCTTTCAAGAATCAATTTCGAGAATATTTTGTATAAGTTGGACATCAGACTTATAGGCCTGCAGTTACCGATGTCCTCTTTCGGTCCATTTTTGTGAAGCAGAATGATGTGTGAAGAATGATTTTGTTAGTATAGGAAGTAGTCCTTCCGCGGTTCCTTCCAGCAGTTCGTTTGAGATTTTATCTGGACCTGGTGCTTTTTCCATCTTTTGAATTCTGATTGCTATTCTCACCTCGTTCTGTAATATTTCTGGTTTAGGTTCTAATTCTGTTAAGTAGAGTTGTGTTAAATTTTCGCTTATTGAATGATGCGGAAGGTAATGCTGTTTTAATTATATCTTCTCTTTTTCTCACGGTGTTATTTATACTTTTCACCTTAGGTATCCATTCCTTATTTACTTCTTCAATTCTTTCCAAGCTTTGCGTACACCTCCTATTTTGATTATATGCCTTTCGAGAGTATGTAGTCTTTTATGTCTTCGGTCCTTCTTGATGTTCTCTTTAATGTCCTTATTAATTGCTGTTATTTGCTTATTACTGCTCTTTTTGTACGGTCCTGATAAGCGACGCTTCCTTTCTCCAAATAGCTGTAGCGTTTTCTGGCTTAATTCGTGTTTTTGTTTTCTAGGTTTATTTGCAGTGTGAGATGTTAGTTGTTTTTCCAGTATATTGTAGTTTGTTTCTATTCCCGTGTTTTCACTCGTTAACTCGAAGTGATTTCTTGCCAGGGATTGAGAAACTTCTCTGTAATTTCGTTGATTTAGGCCCGTATTCACAGTCAAGACTTAAGTATCGACTTAAGCTTTTTTTGGCTAAGGTAAGCTTATTGATATAAGCATGCCTCGAGGCGTTATATATCCTGAGTCGCGACTTAAGATCGTCTTTATGAAGCAAATGCTTGAAAATATCTTGTTAGGCGTTCAGAAAAATAAAAAATGTCGAAAAAGCATTATAACGATCTAGAAAAATATTTCTTTTTAAAATTTCTGCGAAAATTCGCACACGTAATGAAAATAGAGGAAGTGATGCATCGTCGTTGAAGTGTAAAGAAGAGGCCTGGAACCGGATATATACCTAATATAATGATTCCTCGGTCATTTCAGTTCAGGTAAAATCAATTTGCTATATTTATTACGTTTATTCATCATTCGTTCCTTCTATGCAGAATAGATTGATGGCTCAAATATAAATTATTAATTTTTTAAGGAGCAAATATTTTGATTGTTGTAGAGAGATGTGGAGCAGTTAAAAAAATACAGGAGTAATTTGAGAGCTGCTCAAAGAGATGCTCTTACATCTGAAAAGCAACACGTAAATTAAACAGATGGAGGTCCTGCAGAACCCAGTGCAGAAGTCAGCCCTGAAATTGCTCTGATTGTGCCTAATCTCAGCATAATATCCCCCGCAGTTCTCTCCTCAAATATGCAATCCACAGAATTACAAGGCAAAGAAACAGATATGCATGAATCAATAATTATTTAAAGCCGTCCATACTTATTTTAAGTATTTTTAGAAAGAGAGGAAGCAAAGATGATTTGATTTGCAAAGATGATTCATCGACATCAACAGCAATTCCTTTTGAGCAAGGATTCTCAAACCAAAGCTTTATGTGAGTAATTATTATTAACAATTAACGAACATAATCATTTTTGTTTTAAGTTCAAACAGGAATGTAAAGTAAGTTTTTCCTTCGTTTACTGTTTTCACGTAGCACTCCTGTAGCATTCCAAGGAAGTAAATGGAAAGCAACAGCGAACAAAGTGAATTCAGAACCAAAAAAGTCGAAAGTCGGTAGGTCTCGTCTTTTGAGTGAAGATGAATAGAAGTTAGTGCGAGAATGCCGCGACAATGAAGAAAATAAACACACATTTCAGTATTACAAGTATAAATGTGAAATGCTTGCATTTCAAATTATAATATTCAGATGGATCATGTCCATCGCGTATGTATCTCCGAGGAACCCGTTCAATATCTTCATCCTCCAACTCCACATCATCGTCGTCATCATCAACGGCATTGTAAAAATCAGGCACAACTTGCACATCATTGACATTGTCGATATTGCTTAAATAATTAAGTCAAATAATAATGAATATTTAACAATGATGGTCACTTAAGTCAATATATTAATGAATTTGAAATCTAACCTTACTTCCCGACGTATAAGCAAATCCTAATGTCATATAAGATGATCTTATTGGTCTATGGAACCATGCAATCTTAAGCATACTTTAAGAACGCTCTCTGGAATAGAAGAGCGTAGGAAAGTAAATGCTCGAACGTTTCCTTAAGCCTATTCTCAAGTAATGACTGTGGATCGAATTCCATGCTTAAGTATTCACTTAAGGCGAACTTATGAATAAGAACCGACTGTGAATACGGCCTTTAGAGTGTTTCATTTATTTTTTATGTTTTCTGGATGTTTTTGAGGGATTTAATCTTAGAGAGCTTCTAACGAACCGATGGTCCGTATTAAAGTTTAATTTATGTACTACTGATGTATCTATAAATGTTTTTGGGTTATTACTCATAATATAGTCTATTTCATCTGTATGATTGCCATCGGGGGACCTCCAAGTCCATTTATTCTTCTTGTTCTTTTTAAATAAGCTATTTGGGGGATACAAATTTTGTTCAAGTAAAAAGTCTATGAGTTTCTAGCCATTTGTGCTTCTCTTCCCATGTCCAAAGTTCCCCATTATTCATTCATCAAGACTCTGTTTTTTTCCAAGTTGTGGATTGCAGTCTCCCATTAATATGATGTGGTAGTTTGAGAATGCTGTTAATACTTCTGACAGTTTGTCAGACGTATATAAAACGGGGGATGGGCAATCTTTCCACTTTGTCCACTCGATGTGCACAACCACGCTCCGAGCGGACAACAGCTGTAAACTCAGGTATACAGCCAGCAGTATTATACCCCAAATACGTATACAATGCAATAAGTAAGCTTTACCCACATCTCCATTCACGACTTAAATATAACTTCAATGCAATGAAATATATTCGACTACACAGCCGTGATGCTAGAACTTTTGCTCGCCAATTAAACGATCAGCGTTCGATTCCCATAAGAATTTTTTTTTTCTCCCAACAATCGAATAATATATAATATTCCGTATATTCGTATGTATGAATCTATCATTCAGAGAAACTATATGGCACATTTGTTGCCCACTGCAATAATTCTGCTAGAAGTTAAAAAAGAGTTACATATACTGGTCGCGCGTACCACCGATCCAAGTTAAAAATATTTAGGCAAAATCACTTGAACGAATGAAACCACATTGTCACGAAAAAATGTATGTTTAAAAATTGCTTTACCAGTTTTTTCAAGTCTATCGTCTATTAGACTATTATGTGTTCGATCAACAGTTTATTTCTCACAAACCTATTCCATTTTCGAGTCGATTTTGTAATTCGCTAGTAAAACCATGTATGATCGTAATTGAATTAATAATTGGGCCCCATAAATACTCAGTGATGGATTTTGAGAATTTTCGTTTCTTCATGGTTGAAAGTATGTATTTTATGAAATATTTGTTCACAAATGGAATATAAAATCAGGAAAACCGTTCAAATTGGCTATTGATATTTACTCTCGTTCAACATACCGAATATCCAATCGAATAAAATATGTGAAACGGTTAAAATCATACTGACCAATCAAAAGGGTTAGTGTCAATTTACCCCCGCCAATGCTCCACGAGCCAATTATCTTCAAAAAATGAAAAATTGGCACGGTGTGGGAATCCATCTTTAGCCATAAAACGGAGGTGACCACCATCATAAAGTTTCTCTGTTCATACCGAGCAACGAAGACGGACGTGTTTCGAGTCACTGATTAATTTTGACATTTATTTTTATTCGAGCACCACGTGTTTGTGATTTTCGATTTGAATCTGGAATAATTGTGTGATCATTTACAATGACAACACAACCTAAGAAAATGAGGCGTGATTCTTACAACCAAAAATAAGAACTTTTATACATGGTTGCGAATTTTAATGGCACTAGTGTTTGTCTCCTGTGTGATGATGAAACGCGCTTCAGCTGTCTGCGTTCAGACAATATCAAATTACATTATGAGAAGAAGCATGCGGGATACAGCACAGAGTATCCGTTTACTTAAAATTTTTATGTAAAATATTTCATCTGTGAACAAAAATTTGCGTACTCTATGACATCAATTGTATGTAACGAAAAGGCGCTCTCATCTAGAATTTAATGAAAAAACATCCAAAGAATATTCTTGCGTTTGGAAATATGAATTAACTCATCAGATGTGTTGATGTTTTATGTATTTCATACAGAAAATTATGAGGAAGAAAAAAAAATTGATCATCCGAGGATTTGAACACTAGTTGTCAAATTGGGAAGCTCACATTATACCGTCACGACTACGGAGTCCTTTTGATTCTGTCTTAGATTGAGCGTGAGAGCGTGAACACGTCTCATTCGAACAGACCATGGATACAACTCATATAAATCCAAAATTTCATATAGACAAAAAAAAATAAGATATTATAATTAACAAGTCATCACGCAACGTCCTAAACAATCCAGCTATACTCGACAAAATCTTCAAAGAAAGTGCTTCATCATCAAATAAAGATTCACAACCAAATCTTATTCAAAAAAGGAAAAGACCGGAAAATACTAGCCCTAACGGCAATGAAACTGTGAACAGTGATATCAATGATGCTAACTGGGAAATCCCAAGAAAAACAAGAAAATCACGAAAAATAAAAAAAAACGATAATATCCAGCCACATCTTTCTACACATAATAATTCATTCGAACTCCTCTCGGACCAGGACGATCTGGAAGACGACATATTAAACACGAAGGAGCCAACTCATAATCAACACATGGAAGACTCGAAGAAAAATCGAGCCACAAGTAACACCAAAACACAAAAAATACCGCCAATTCACGTAAGTGACAAAGACATTAATTATATAATTAATACACTTGCTAACGCGAAAATCACCAAAATTCAATGTCACGTCGCAGAAGACAAATCAGAAGGAGTCGTCATCCATGCACACGACCTTGAAATATTTGAAATAATTAAATCGCTTCTTAAATTAAATAATACCCGATTTTACACATTCACGCCGTTAACGAATAAATTTGAATCATACATCTTTAAAGGCATGAAAGGAAATCACAATAATACCGATATCGCGGAGGAACTTAAAGATCTCAATCTCGCAAATGTACAAATAAACAAAATAACATATAACAAAGACAACCCAAATAAATACTATTTCATCATTCAAATCAAGTTCAACTACTCAAGATTAAAAGATTAGCATACCAAACGGTCACTTGGCACAATATTGTTAGAAACGGTCCCATACAATGCAGGAAGTGCCAAAGATTAAACCATTTCAGCGTTAACTGTGAGATGATGTACAGATGTGTCAAATGTGGACTTAGCCATGACATTGGGAAATGCCACATAACGGCATTATCAAATGAAAACGAACTCAAATGTGAAATCTGCGAGAATAACGGACACCCAGCCAATTACAAAGGGTGCCCATATTACTATCTAGCGGACCTAATCATAAAGAAAAAAAAAACAACACACCGACATTAAAAAACAACTTAAAATAGATAATACGTATAACACAATACCAAATAATTATACATATTCAAAAACCGCGAGACAACCACCACTCCCGCCTTTAAAGGCACAACATTTAAATACCCCAACAACCAATCAAATAAACACATCATACAAAAACAGACCCAGCACCAGCGCGAATGTTGACAAAACTTTCAACGATATTATGGCCAAACTAGATTCAAAAATAGATCATCTTGACTCTAAATGGGACATGGCTCACCAGTCCCTTATTAATTCAATAACACAACTAAATTCATCACTCATAACACAAATTAATGACAATACAAATAAAATCGATAAAATAATGAAACATTTAAATCTATAATGATACCTAATATTCAACCAAATAGAAATATAAATAATAAATATCACAAGATAAACACACTCAATAACGCCGCAATAAACGTAAATTCAATAATCACCAATCAACGCAGATACGATTTATTGGAATTTATCAAGAAAAACAAATACCCTGACATATTAATTGGCGAAACAAAACTCACACCAAGGCACAAAATACAATACAAAAAATATGAAGTAATCAGAACCGACAGACCCAACTCAACGCAAGGCGGTGGCACGGCTATCCTCATCAACCGAAACATAAACTTTGAACAAATAAATACACCAGTTTTAAATAGCAACAAACTGCTCGAACTCACCATCATCTCAATTAAATTAAATGCTGATAATAAAATTTATATAATTAGTGCCTATGCCACAAACAATAACAACAAGCTTTTCATCGAGGAACTCACAACACTATTCAATAGCCTTGAATTATTCAAACCCAATAATTGTTTCATCCTAGCCGGCGATCTTAATGCGAGGAACATTAACTGGGGAGACTCAACCAACAACCAACGTGGACTTTATCTGCGAAATTGGAAGTTAAACCTAGCTGCATTTTATAAGGCTAAAATTTATCCGCCTAATGAACCAACATTTCCAAGATCAAATTCTTATTTGACCTAAGTATAATTAATAGCCGACTATCCATCGACGATAATCAAAACAATACCATTTCCACAGCAGACTATGATAGCGACCACAAAGCAATAATTTTTACTGCAACTATAAAAGACAATAAATTAAGCATCGACACAAATATACAAGAAACACCTATCTAATAGAAATCTAAATAATAAAGAAAATGACAATTACTTAACAGTATTGAATAATGATATATTAAATACAATCCATAAAATCGTCCCCCACTGTAGACCCCAAGATAGCGTATTGAAGTACGCAAACCCGAAAATACTAAAGTTACAAAAAATTAAATCAAAACTTATAACACATTTAAATTATCTAAAAAAATCATACAACCAATTCAACCAACATGTCATTAAAACCAAATGCATGATCAAAACTATAAAAAGTATTCCACACAATGAATTCATAGCATCAACCAACCATTACTGAGAAAAACAAATGAAAGAAATAAATCATAAAAAACACGAAATGTTTTTCCCCAAAATAAATAAAAAAATACTACGGTCCAAAAAAAATATCTCAATACAAAACCTTAAAATAAACATCAGCGATAACAACATCATAAACAATAGTAATATCGAATTGAAAAATCAACATTTAAAAGATAATATAATAACCGTAACCAATAAAGCTGACAAATTAAACATAATGGGCGCATATTATGAAGAATCAAATCACCAAGACCCACAATCATGAACAACATTATAAAAAATACTGTGGAAACAGCAACAAATAATTTCAAAAAACAGCTAAAAGAGCGACAATTAAATAAAATTACCATCACACAATTCACGGAGTCAAACCCAGCACACCTTCCATTAGAAAATGATGAACTAAAAACCCATTTTTGCAATACGCAAGAACTTAAAACCATATTAAATAAACTACCAAACAAAACATCGACCGGATTGGATAATATTCCGCCGATAATATTAAAGCACCTAACACATAAATACATATACGCCTACACGATAATATTTAATAATGCCCTAAACAATTGTTATTTCCCCACCGCCTGGAAATGCGCTAAAACGCTCCCAATTTTAAAACCCAATAAACCACCACACTCACCGTCTAGCTACAGACCAATCAGCCTTACTATATCAATCAGCAAAGTCTCCGAGATAATCATCAACAAACTAATTTCCATCTATTGCAAAAAACACAAAATAATTCCCGAAAACCAATACGGGTTTCAAAATAATCTCTCTACAAATCACGCAGCACTTGAACTAATGAACGACATTAATAAGAACATTAAACGTAATTTCCTGGTGGGTGCCGTTCTCATTAACATCGAAAAAGGTTTCGACTCCGTATGGCTGGATGGACTACTATTCAAACTTATTATAAAAAAATTCCCAAAACATCTTATTTCCATAATATGGAATACGATAATAAATAAATGATTTGTCACCTGGGACGGCAATATAATCTCAACATCCCATTTCCCCATAAGAAATGGACTCCAGCAAGGAACAGTAAACTCACCAATACTCTTTAATATATACAACAGCAACATCCTGAATCTTTTTCAGCTAAATACAAATAACATCACTCACTCAATAGCCTTCGCCGATGATTCAATTATATATGTAGCCGATCGAAGCCCGAAAACAATCCAAAATAAATTACAAAATCTAACAGATGACATTAATAAACACTACCAAATCTGGAATCTACGAATCAACCCAGACAAGAGCGAAACTATCTTATTCAGTAAACCAGTAGACTATCTATCAAAAATGAATAAAGATGGAAAGAATACTTTTAGAATCCAAACAACAAAACCAGATTCCAACATAACAATCACAATCCCCCATAAAAAAATAGTCAAATATCTAGGAATTAAAATAGACTATTTGCTGAGAATGAATAGCCACTGGGAGTCCCAATTGAAAAAAGCAAATGAAGCATTTAAATCAAGAATTTTCTACAATAAACATTTAAATAAAAAAACAAAAATCATCTGCTATCTGCTACTAATACGCCCAATCATAACACATGCAGCACTACTGCTGTGGAATACTAGTGCATCACTCATGGAAACAATCCGAATATTTGAACGAAAATGCATAAGATCCTGTCTCTATATGTACAGATCCTCACAATCCAACTTCCACAAAATGTATAGCAACAAAAAATTATACAACGCAGCTCATATTAATCGAATAGACAACCACATTATAGACCTATGTAGAAGTTTCTACTCCAAAATCAAAAATATAAATAACAACGACATAATACCTATATTAAATATAAACAAAACAGAAACTATAATGGATTTAAAATCAGGATACCTATCATCACAAACGTTTACTTACATAGATCATATAGGATTAATTCAAAATGAAATGAATATTCCAATAATATACCATTACCCAAGAAATAGAGCTAACAAATCATTACCTACAAATATAAATGAACTTACTATTAAATTGGTTTACTCTAAAACCATCCCACTTAAAGATTACGCTAATACTTATAGAACCCATAAACAATGCTGGTGGTTAAATAATAACTCCATACATATCGATGGAATAAGGAAAAGAACAAATCATAAAAACAGAATTGAAAGATTGTATAATGTCGATATCAAATAAATATAAATAAGGTGACCAATACCCACTATACATCCAATTATATAATGGAAAGTAAATCCATATAATTTACTAAATCAACGATCACATCCCCCAATCCCATGTAAATAAACCCTCCCCCTTCTCCTGCCCCACAATTATCATTAAGAAAAATAAAGAAAACATATTTTTTTTTTATATATATTATTAATGTATATTTTTTCTTATGTTTTCATATTAGTATCTATTACACTAGATATTTGCTATACTAGCAAATATTGCAATATTAATTCTATAACTATTAATTTAACACATTCCATCATGTTAATTACATAACTATAAGCATATAAATACGCGATAAAATTTGCCTACGGCAAATCTAGTATTTAATAACTTAAACATAAGGAAATAACTGTAAAATTCTTTAGCACTTATATCAATACCTAATAATGTTTGGTTTATGATCAATGAAGGAATTAAAAAAAAAAAGTCCTTTTGATTCATATGCACAGAAGTTGTATTTAAGTTCTGAGCACATTGGTATATTGCAGAGATGTCCAACGCGACGAGACGATTGGACATTCAAACAGCTGGCGTCTTTTGGGTATGGGGTTTCATGACGCTGGGGGATTATAAGGGTCAATACATAGGTACCCCGAAAATAAGTATATGTAATGGACAAAGAGCTCGGAAATACCAATGTGCTCACAACTTAAATCCAATTTCTGTGTATCTATGTTGAAAGATAAACAAAAGGACTACGCAGCCACGACGACACAGTTGTTGGAAGTTGACTGGAGACATTCGTTCAAACAGCACACGAATTACTTCACTCCGAAAATGTAATTTTCATACTAGTAGAGTGAATAACAATTTTTCGAGTTCATCTGAATTCGCCAATCGTGTGTGTTGTGTTTTTCCATCAATTTTAAATAAAAATATATATACAAAAGGCAATTGGCGATTATAAATCAATTATCACATACGGTTCGACCATCAAAATTTACTATACAGCTACTTTCTTAACCATAACTCGTCTCAATATTTTAACGTCGAGTTATATCCAAGAATGTGAACTACTGCAGTAACTGTCCATTTCTACCAACGAGTGATATTTCAAATCTGGAATAAACAGGCGTGTAGCCTAACATGTCATCAGGCACAGGATAACCCAAAGTTCGCTTACCCAATACTTCGGTGCTTGCTGCTGGCTTTGACCGTAGGTCTACGTGGCTTCTTCGCAGGATTGCGCTTCCTCGTCACGTTCTTAGGCCCAAGGGCGATGCGTCTCCTCGCCTCTGGTCTCACAGTTGGCTTTCGTCCTACACTCGACACTGGGCGTCAATCGTCTCACTTGAGGAATATATGGAACTTATAACTCGCAACTGTTCGCGTACTTTCCTCGCTCGAGAATATAATTGTTAGTTCCTCGTAGCGTGGCGACTGTTCGCTAACTCGTCTCAATTCGGAATATATATTTCACTAAGATGCGACTGCTCGCTCACTTGTTTCAAGTCGGAATATAATTACTTATCTATTACGGTGACTGACCACTTTGGTGTCTCGCTCGAGAGTGTATTTGCGACCAAAATGCGTTCCGGGTCCTGCGTAACCCGTGCTATTCCCTCTCACACTCATAGGGCCGAACTATTGCCCCTAAGTGCCCATAGATGGGACGGCGGTGATCTAGTGTCACTCAGTTTACGCGTTAACGCATACTTAATGTGAATGCGTGCTGCGCGCATACCTCATTCATCCATCCAAACCATACAAAATGTGAATGGTGGCGTATAGGCCGCATGTTGCCCACGCTCGCGATGTCCTCTTCTTCCAAAGACCCCGCGCCGTGGAATCAATTCACAATCCATACTGCGTTAAAATCCATATCGAAACACGCTGGCACGCGTTATCGACAACTTCCCGCCGCTGGTCATCGACGGTGCGTTCAGTATTGCTGCCTCCAGGCGCATTGGTCGAAACATGAAAGATATCGAAAAGGCATTAGCGAACAGAAAATTTGTGTTCACTATCAAACCTTGTAGAATTTCAGTGCCCTGGACGTTTTCTTAACAATGCCTCTGTGCGCGGTACGAGGTCGAGGAGAGTGACCATTTACCACGTCACATCAAATATCCTAAAAAAAATCAGTGTTCTTCAATACATTTAAGTTTTCACTTCTATTGGCAGCCCTCATGATTGCCTTGATTTTGTTTTTATTAATTCATCAAGTCGAGTTTTCTCATGCTTATCTAATCCTTTCAATATTAAATCTCGTAAAACAGTGTGTCACTCCAGGGTCTCGACTATATCCATTCTATCAAATGGAAAACTCCACACTATATCATAAAATTTGCAATGACGATAAAGCAGAAGTTCCTTTGACTACACGACATTCTGGTTTAGGTCTTTGATCTGTAGAATTTTTGACATCACTCATATACGATTCGTGCGTTCTCAGTTATTTAGTAGAAGCCCCAAACGGAAAATGTCTTGCAAAATTAATAGTTTGTCACATGATGTAACGATAACGACAAACAAAGTAGTCGCTTTGCTTTATTGTATTTTAGCTTATTGCCCAAGCAACAAAGTTTGCAGAAAAGTTCGAAACAGTAACTTCAATTTTGTCTTTCACACGAGCTTTATTAATGCTTATATATATGTTTTGCATCATCGTTGACAAATTTTAAAAATAATTCGGAGTCCGTAACATCGGTTATTTTCGACCTGTGACCATAAACTTCATCAAAACTCTCATGTAGCGTGTTACGTCATAGCCAACCTTCAATCCGAAAATTCACACACATATACACATACGCACATACACCATCCAAACTGTCAGAATAATGTTAATTAACCCTTGATTCGAGATCGTGCCAAATAAACATTCATTAGTAGGGCCAGGAAGTTCCTGTCGCTACGTATGTCGATAAATGTGAAGGTTCCTGCTAGCGCGTGGCAAAATTAATTCTTCGGACTGAGGTTAGATGTCACCAATTAGCGTGATGTTTGAAATGATAAATGTCATATTCTATTCGCGCTATGAAATCTTTTCAGAGCAATCCGATGGGCGTGAAAAATAATGGAACGTATGAAAATGATAATAGTCAATGGGGGTTGTTACATAAAACATTTACGAATCATAGAAAGTCACCATGATCAAATGAAATGGATGGAAAATAATTATTGCAATTCCAAAATTGTCTTTCACACGTCCGCTCGCCTCCGTATCGAAAGCGATCTCGGATACGACCACATTGCATATGACCTTTTTTGTAGGTCATCAAATTTCCTATGTGAATGTCCGCGACGATCCTGGTCCAGAGTCCATAGGTGAAGCGTTGGAGAGACTCGATAGAGCTCATTGATTCATTCAATGAATTACCTTTTAAATTCAAATTTGTTCGCATTGAAATGAATTGATTTGATAATTCGAATGAATCGTTGTCAACTTGAAGAAATTTTAAGATATTATATATATTCGATTGAAAATATTGAATAATTAAAATTCTTGATCGTGTTCTCATTTCGGTTCTAAATTGCGTCCTAAATTGTATTATTAACTACGTCCTCGCCAGTGCTGCGTGACACTACATTTCACGATTGCCGATTGCACATGGACAAAAATTTTAATTTCTCAAACGTACCCAAAATATTGGATACGTATATGTGTGTTGGTGTAGCGATATGAATGAAATTATTTGGTGTGTGCTACAAGAAATTAATCAAGAGACTTCAAGTGACCAATAACAAATTGTAAGCAGTCACTTTTTTCTGCAATGATGTATGGATACCAAGCAAACTTCTCAGTGATTGTATTCCAAATCATATTGGAAATCTGTTATGAAGAACTAATGAAAGTTATGGACAGACAGAGATTCCTAGTTATGAGGACAATTGTCCAATTACAGCACAAGTTCCTCAATTAAATAATAATTTTTCCGCATTCTGAACTCTAAATTGACCGCATTTTGAACATCATTTGAACTCTAATTTGAACACCAATTGAACTACAATTTTACCGTATTTTGGACATCATTTGAACTCCAAATTGATCGCAATTTGAACTACAAATTCACCGCAATTTGAACTCTAATTTGACCGCATTTTGAACACCAAATTCACCGCAATTTGAACCCTAATTTGACCGCATTTTGAACTCCAAATTCACCGCAATTTGAACTCTAATTTGACCGCATTTTGAACTCCAATTTGACCGCAATTTGAACATTCGGACATCAATTTGGACATAATTAAAATCCCAATTTTACCGCATTTTGAACTCCAATTTGACCTCATTTTGAACATCATTTAAACAATTTGATAATATATAAAATGATTCGGCGATTCATACAAAAGAGTTGATGGAATTGATGGAATGAAATTCATCATCCAAACATGAAATTGTTGAACCAACGAATGATAATTCCAAATTCTTTACGTGATTCAATTACGATTTTTGTCCATGTGACATCGGCAATCGTAAAATGTAGTGCCACGCGGCACTGGTGAGGACGTAATTAATAATACAATTTATAACGCAATTGAGAACAGAAATGAGAACACGATCAAGAATTCTAATTATTCAATATTTTCAATCGAATATATATAATATCTTAAAATTTCTCCAAGTTGAAAACGATTCATTCGAATTATCAAATTGATTCATTTCAATGTGAACAAATTTAAATTCAAAAGGTAACGCGATGTACCATTCACAGTATATCTATAGCACGGCGCGAACGGTCACTCCTCATTTTTGCCATCGGAACGTAATTCATTTATTGAATCAATGAGTTCTATCGAGTCTCAACGCTTCACCTATGGATTCTGGACCAGGATCGTCGCAGACATTCACATAGGAAATTTTATGACCTACAAAAAAGATCATATGCAATGTGGTCGTATCCGAGATCCCTTTCGATACGGAGGCGAGCGGACGTGTGAGAGACAATTTCGGACTTGCAATAATTATTTTCCATCCATTTCATTTGATCATGGTGACTTTCTATGACTCGTAAATGTTTTATGTAATAACTCCCATTGACTATTATCATTTTCATACGTTCCATTATTTTTCACGCCCATCGGATTGTTCTGAAAAGATTCCGTAGCGCGAATAGAATATGAGATTTATCATTTCAAACATCACGCTAATCGGTGACATCTAACCTCAGTCCGAAGAATTAATTTTGCCGCGCGCGCTAGCAGCAACCTTCACATTTATCGACATACGTAGCGACAGGAACTTCCTGGCCCTATTCATTAGTTTATAAGTCATTAACCTTGGATTGAGCAACATTACGCCAACCAAATCTGCAACATAATACATTCCATTTAACTTTTAACATCAGCGAATAGTTTATAAGACACTGAACTTGAACGTTCAGCACCTCGACACCTGCTGAAGTCTAGAGTTTCAGCACATTCCTCGAGATAGAAGCTGCTCCTGCAAACCCGAGCTGAGGGCAATGCACGGAAAATGCAACGTTGCGCTTTCGGTCCGAATGCAGAGGCATCAACCCATTGGGAAATCAATCGAACCACACCAAATAAAACAATGAGGGACAGCCCACCTGTGATGACAAGAGCGTACAATACAATATATAAACGACACTCAATACTCACACAGCACTCTCATCAGACACTCAAAGCACACTCATTAAACACTCAGAACCTCTCAGTTACATTTATCGGACACTCAGGCTTACTCAAATTCGCAGACACTCTCGGCATTAGCCATCAATCAGTCATAGTTCAGAGCCTAACTTAAATCATCAATCACGAAAACAAATTCAAAAAGAGTAGACCCTAACTCAAAGAACATAAATCTGTCAACCAGTATATATCTCTATAACTGTAAAGTCTATAATATGATGAAACGTGCAAGTGCCAGTTACGATATAAACAATCTGCGCTATTAAACTAAACCAACACATCATTCAGTGTCCAAACCATTCACCTGTGCATAGCAGTGGCGAGCACACGATCCCTTACCATTTTTTGGAACATAAATCTAAATTAAATTATTTCTGAGTATGTCTACATTGGAATCATCAAACAATATCAAGAACAACCATCCAAGTCGAACTCCAATATTATCTCGTCTTTTCAACCAACATACTTCAATCTCATCAACATCCAGATTCAAGTTGTAACTTGAATAACCAATCAAAACATTCCATCAGGACGTAACAAACGCTAAGCAAATATTTTTCATTTTCAACGTTTCTTTCAGTTGATATTCAAGGTGAATCGACAAAAAATAATTTTTGTTCGGAGGACTAAGCAATACACTCTCTCGACATCAATCACAAGTGATTTTACTTTTTTGGGCTGAATCCTTTGGTGAAGTGTGAATGACTTCATTACATTAAGGGGTCCCGGTGGTCTAGAGCTCGAAAATTTGAGGTATATTGCGGAATTTTTTTTTCTCATAAAAATGTATAAAAACGAGACTTTAACTTTTCAGGTTTAGTATTACATAAGTTGTTGATACTAAAAAATTGATTTTGCAACTTAAAAAAAATTGTTATTATTGTGAAAATGTCGCTGAAGTTGACTCTCCCGAAAAAAAGGACCTGGACGATGTTGTTGATTTTGGCTTTCCTATTGATTTGAAAAATAAAAACAAAAAAATTATTGATCAGTATAAGTGCAGTTATGGACGGGATTAAAAAAAAAGAAAAAAAATTGAAAATTGACAAAATGGCGCGCTTTTGAAAGTGAAGGTCTAAAAATCGAGGTTTTTTTTACCAGTTATTCAATTACAAAAATATGAAATTATTGGAATAAAAAAATGATTCTATTCCCAACCATAGCCATTGATGCTGTGAATAACATATCCAAATTTCAGCCGATGCGGTTGAATAGTTTTTTTTTTCTACAACATCATGCCGAAAAAAGTGGTTCTGAGATAAATGAGTTTGACTTTTTAGGTACAGATATTTTCAAAGATGGAACAAATTTTAAATACTTTTAAATACTTACATTATAACTATATTATAGCTATATTATAATATAACTATAATAGTATAACTCGGAGAAGGGACGGAACAGCTACCTCGCTCCGAACAAAACATCTATTGACGGAGCGAGCGAGCCGACCGCTCTCTACCTGCTAAACCGGCTGTAGAAGCAAGAATATTGCGCATATCCTCACGAAAATTCCACAGTATATTCTCGAAGTACTATAGTTTCGTAATATAAAAAAAAAAATTGATTTTTTAAAAGTTCTAGACCACCGGGACCCCTTAAGTACAGTAATATTGAAGTTCCATGTTTCACTAGGAACTTCAAACATTTTTCGAAACTTATGGTGAGATATTGATACGCTGCAAAATTTCGATCCTGTGCATAACTTGAACACTTCCATCAATTAGGTCCTTCCTTTATTACAAATTTCGAATCTTAATGCAAATCCTGTGACCGTCATTATGACATCCTTAACTTTCGTATTCGATTCTTCGAACATAACCCGATCATAACTATCAGGAGCTGAATTTAATATTTGTCTGTGCCCTTCTTGTTGCTATAAATATCTTTAGAATTTGATGTGCTTGGGCTAACAGTAGCCATATTATCTTCATTCTTGGAAGAAAATTCAATTCTTTCACTATTGTCTAATGCAAATTCACCTTCATTCATTGTTGCGTTGCTGTCACCTATATGAAAATTCTTGTCATCACTCAATGTGGGACGATTTTCGGAAATGAAACTAAGATCAGGTGAGCTTTGTTTATCGATGTTTTCTGCATGGCTGAACTGGAGGAATTTGATAAAATTTTGTAATGTTAAAAATATTGGTGAACTTCTTTTGTTACCTGAGGAATTAAATGAAGTAGTTACATAGATATAATAAATATACATGTGAAAAAGAAATGAAAGACTTGATTGATAGACTAATTATGAATCAAAAGTTTGCGGTGCTATTGTAAAATGCTCACAACGTCAATAAGTTTGTAACTGAGAAAGTATTAACCTTTAATAATTTCATAGACGATTTATAAAGATTAATTCCAATACATCTTTGTATATCTGTGAATTCATGACTACCCGAATATTAAAAAATGTTTTTCTTAATGTATAAAAATATATATAAGGACACTGTGCTTATAATAAACTAAGCTGCATAAGTGAGTAACTTCAAACTGAAGCTAACTACTATTAACAGTTTTATCACAAAAACTTGGCAAAATTGAAGAAATCTGCGAATGTAAACTGTAATTGGTTGGATTCTTATTGTTGTTTGCATGTGCTTGGTGACTTTTAATAAAGGACGCATTCGATCGATCCATTTTTTATGAGTTGATTTGCTAACCATACTAGGGTTTTAATCACGTTTTACATTAAGTTCATTGCGTTTAGACAATTGCGCTCTACATAACAATTCAGTGCATCCTCATCAGAATCGTAATTAACTCGGCAATTCATCGCTTACGTTAATGATTATTGTGCGTACCGGCAATTAAGTCATTGTCGGAAAAACAATTCAGATTCATCGGGTGTGCAACAGGTCATAGCGTGGTCGTCAGTGTGCTTTTCAATTGTATGTTTTCAGTCAGTATTAGTGCCTCATCGTGGCATATAATTGAGTGCAATAACACTATACGAGTAATTAGAATTTGTCAGGGCTTTTTCTGTCAGCCAGTACGAAAATAACTCAGTGCATAATTAGTATTACTCATATTTGTGAAATACCTGTGATATTTTCTTGTTATTGACCTTATGAAAAATAGATTAGTAAAAGTACCCAATCTTTACCCGTCACCAAAATTTCATCATAGCCTCCGGCGACTTATATTTAACAATATAAACCATTTCGTTTCAGCCGCCCAGCTCAGTTCAGTATAATGACTCAAACGATGCCTATCTCTCCTCTATCGCGTTACTTAGCGATAATGGCGTTACTTTGCCTCAAGTAATTTTCCTTTTATCAAAAAAAATATAATACAAATGTGGTGAAATATTCACCAAAAATTACAATAAACGCAACTATTAATTATAATCTTATATTCCGTAATATTATCGTTGGTCGAGACAGGTATACAACAGGCAATTTCCAATTATTCAGACCGACGCGTACTTTTGTTTATTGCCGGAACAGTGAAACAATATGGCTACGAATCTAACAAACATCGAGAAATGGTTTCAACACTTACAATTTCTCGTAGATCGTACACACACACACACACACACACACACACACACACACACACACACACACACACACACACACACACACACACACATACACATTGAATTTAGTTCCTTATTACAATGCTTTTCTAACTTGATCTCAAACAAACGACTTTAACTAATTTACTCTCCAGGATTATTTGGCCATTCATACACAGTAACGCATTTATCGATACGTAATTACGAAGTTTTGTATCTTATTGTCGGGTGCGCCAAGAAGTATATGAATCACAACGCCACATCAACAATGATTTTACGGCAACACGTGACTGTATGCATTAATAACCTCATAGCATATCTACGTGACTGAAATCAACGCAAATTTCTCTCATCATGATACTGATCAAGGCCATAATGTGACACATGATACTAATGTGTGAAGTCTATGGAAAGACAATGAAACCGAAATTTTTCGAGGTTGCATATTTCCTCCATTCTGTTGCGTAGTGGGATTAGCAGACAGCATATTGTTTATTAAGTGTTTGCGTGACACAGCTGAGGAAATTATGAGAACCTTGGACATTATACTTGGCGGTAATGGACGATATCAAATCTTTTTGCAAATTCGTATTGCACCAAAATACTATCAACGCATACTTGACGCACTTTTTCACAGCGTAGCTGTTATTTTCGGTTGATTATTTTATACTGTATTATAAACCTAATAAATAAAATGTTATCGTATATGTTCAATAAAAACTGTTTTTAGATTTGGATTGAATAAAAAAAATTACATGACGATAATTAAACAAAGATGAGCGATGGATTTTTCGCGCAGCGGTGCGTTCCACATATTATTTTAATTTACGGATCAGCTTTTCGCTGTCTTATTCATAATCGCAAATGATGAAAACCGACTGATGGCATATTGGAAGGCGTATGCCTGCTGGTACTGGGCTAGATGACTTCATTTTGATGGCGATGGAAATAGAATAAGCGAATCATATGACGAAAGTCCTCATAGTTCCGTCGTAGTCGGAGCAGTTTACAAGATATTTGTAATGCCTTACCGAACATCGGTTAATTAGCGTATATTGCAAGCGACACCGATTTGGAGTAGTGTGCAAATTTCGATACAATATTTGGATTGAGACGTGGTTTTAGCAGATAGCATAATGGGAATACATTTTGAATTGTTTCTATGGAATATGCTAGTTTAGCCTGGGCGCACCGCTTGTCGTGGTACGCAACTCGCAAAGCTGCACCAACTCCGTGGGCAGTTTCGGATTCCTCTCACGTTCCACTTATGGACTTTAGGCAGCCGTCATCGTGTACTTTCTTGTAGGAAATGTACTGATCTACAAAAGAGATCCTATACAATCTTGTCGGATTTGGAGTCGCTTCGACCTGGAAACAGTGAGACTCCTGGGAACTCAGTTTCCGAAATTGCAATAATTATTTCAAAATTCACCGACAAATATTCCATTACGTCACCTGGATCGACTATTATACTCTCTATAATCATTCCTCGCCAATTAAATAACAGTGAAACGATTCCGTATCATCTAACTTTCAACATCTATCATTCCGCATAACACGCTCAATAGGCCCGTGAAACATCTGCACGGAGAATGAACTTTGACGCCCGACAGCGGCAACTTTCACGTTCATCAACATTTGTAGCGCCCATTAATTCTTGGTCCTGATTATGTCTATACTCTCACGTCTTGATGTCATTTTCCATTCGGCTAATAGTGTTACCGTCGCATCATGGTCAAAGCTTCATATAAAGACCTGAGGAAAGATTGAAACTGAAATTTTGTGATTTTTATCTGTCTGAAGAGACCATGAAGTCAGAGAATTAACATATAATATATTGAATGCTGTAAATAACCCAAATCCACAAAATTCAGTAGGGGCATTCTCTGCTTTTTTTTTCTGGGGAACAAAATTCATCTGCTAATGTTAAGACCGTTAATATAAGATCTCATAGATACCAACAAGATGTGAACTATTTTCATGACTATACATGTGTTTCAGTAGCTGCATTACATAATTGTCACCACGAGGGTGGTATCAAGTCCCCTCACTGTAGCAGTGAACCCAGATTGAACGAAAATGAAGTTAGTCCATGTATCAGAAGAAGAGGCAGTCGACGAGGACAGAGTATGCATCATGCACACCACAGAAAACAGAACGCTTTTTTGGATGTGCCACATATTAGCCTTCAGCCACAACTCGACAGAAAAGTCAGGGATGACGAAGATAGTTATCGACTCAGAAGTTTCAGTCTCACCAGCAAAGGTATGTTTCAATCGCTGATACTATTGATTTTTCGCATTTTCCATTGGCTCTTATTATACACTTCAGAGTGTATAATACTGTTGAACTCATACAATTCATATTGAATACCGACGAAAAAATAAATATCAAATTGAAACCCTTCGTAGATATTTCAAAATTTCGGAAATTGAAATGAACAATCAATTGATGAAAGTTCTTGTCAAGCAGTACGTTCAACATCTATACATTCTATAAAATCATTACGATGAACCCAAGTATTATGTGAAAATTCTTAACCCTTAGTGATCGATCTTAAAATCGATTTTCGTGATAGATATTGCAAAACTTATAACTATTGTTCATTCGGATGAATCATAATGGAATTGGTTGGATTTCTATACGTTCTTTAACATCCTTATATTAGCTGATTGGAATGCTCCAGTAATACATCAAAAATCATATACATAGCAATATTCCGGGTGCAACTGGTACCTCCATAGTTAATGGATGATAGCGGATTATCGACGTTAGCAACTAATTTGAGAACGTATCGAGTCCCACAACTCCCATTCTGGCCGTTCCAATCACATTTTGATAAGAATGTTGAAAAACGTATGAAAATGGTATTTTCCGTTGAACCGGTTAGACAAATTAGACAATGGTGCATGATAATAAGTTTTCATCCTTGGTATCGAATCTTGTGAGATTCGAATTCCATACTTTATACTTCAACTGTTTTGACAGTAACTCGATGTGATCGTTGAAAAACATGAATGAAATGGTATTTCGGTGGAACCGGAAGTTAAACAAGGATGAATGTTGGAGATTTCTCTTCTTTCGTATCAGATCCAAAGAGGTATCGAGTTCCAAATTCTCCGGTCCAGCAATTTCTTGTACAACTCGATTTAAACGTTGAAAAATGCAAGAGAATAATATTTCCGGTGGAACCGCGAGTTGCACAATAATAAATAATTAAAATTGCACATCTTATGTCTCAGGTATGAAATAGTATAAAGTTCCAAGCACCTCATTCCAAGCTGGTTTGAGTACAAATGAATTTTCATGTTTGACGTCGATACTGCCGGTGAAACTAGAAGCACGCTATCATTATCTATCTTCTTTACATATTGTTACGACCTGGATGTAAACCCGATTGCGTCCTAAGCGCAGAGGTTGACAGGTCTATGGAATGAGAAAAATGGCGATTATCGTAGAATATTTATTCGTTGGATGATTGGTATTCGTAGATTGATTGTACTTGGAGAAGAGGATCTTCGCGTTCCGGTTGATATAACAGTCAATTATAACAATTAGATTTTGGATGATTATCCGAATAGGTAGAGGAATCGTTGTTTTTTATTGCGACGCGCAGCTGAAGCGTTCAGTAAAGGATTCGTGACCAGGTCGAATCGGATAGTTGCATTGTTGGATAATATTCATAAAAGAAAATCACTTCACTGTGTTTGGTCACTCATGAGGTGAGGTGGCAGCACCTCTCAACCACTCAACCAATTTGACTCACAAGTTGGTCAGAGCAATTAATTGGGCTGTCTATCGTGTCAAGTAGTGTCATGATAGACCAATCAATCACTTTTGGACACTTATGGGCACTTATGAGCATGCGCTTGCGCACATCCTGCGCCTGCGCTTGCGCTGAAGTGCAGCATAAGTGTCGCCGCTCTTCCGTCGGCATCATGACCATCATCACCGCGTGCTAATCATCCATATTGAATCTAGCCATTGAATCAAGCGCTCGTGAAGTTACTCTTTCCGCTCGTACAACTCATCCGCAAAATTCATTGTATTATTTTAGTGTGTTCAACTCAGTTCGTACTCATAGTTTGTGTCTGCTCGTAGTGATCAACTCAGTTTTTGTGACAACTCAGTGACTGTATCATAAGTGTGAATAAGGAAATTAATTGATGTTCAATTAATTTCCGGTGTGTATCACCGCGTGGTGTCGAACCAGTAGTTGATAATTGTGTGACTCGTATGCTAGTATATTGTATGCATTGTATGACTCAGCTCAATTGAACGCTCATTATAATTGTGCTCATTGTTATTGCTCTTATATTATACATTTGGTTGCTCAATTGTTTCACAGACACTACTCTACACGCGGTCATTTCTCACATACAATTCGATTGCTCATTAGAGACCGCGTGGCGTCAATTCAACTCATTCTAACTGCACTCAGCATTTGCATTCAACATTCATTCAGCAATCGTTCACTCATTATTGTTAATCATTCACTCATTTAATTAAATCAATATATTTATATTTTGTTATTTACTCAATTGCATTCATCATTTATGACTTAATAACCAATTATTTCCACGGCAGCTATTTGGTTGGCAACATCCCCAACACACTGATATTGATTTATGAGTTCGTTGACGATAGTGATTTCTTTCATTGGTTTCCTTTGAATTATAATGATTTAATCAAATTGGATCCCGATGATCCAGTGATTGATTGTTAATTTTAATTGTTTAATTGATTCACTTGAATATTCGATGCGCGGAAAACTTTTAATGTTTTATATAATAGCTCCAGCGGACTTCTGGTGTCTTCGGTCTAGAGTTGATAATGGCTGATTGATAAGTGGAGTCTATAATCTGTTGTCGATGCTGGTCGTGAATTGAAGAACTGGATGTGTGAAGAACTGGACGTGTGTAGAAAACTGATAGAATTCTGGTCGTGCATTGAAATTAAGAGAATAAGATGTGTGAATTTCGAAGTCGTCAAGACTGACCGAAAATTGAAGTCTTTGGGACTGTTCCAGAATTGAAGTCTGCGATAAGTCTATCAGAAGTCTTTTTGGAAGAGTTTATATATTAGTGGTTCCTAGTCCGTGCGGACTGGTTTTGATTGGTTCGGATTGTTCGTTGATATACTGATTTGTTGATTGAAAGTTAGATGGCCCGCCATTGGACAGAGGTCCGATGGTAGGTGACTTCTTAGTTGACAAAATTATTGCTGAGTTGGCGATTATAGGTTATTGACGCCGTAAAATGGTTCTCGAATGCTCGATATTGCAAGTGTCAATGAAATATTATATTATAAAAATATAGTCTTACATGCTGAGTGGTTATCCTAAAATTTTATATACCTGTTTCTTAACATTACCTTAATTATTTAAATGGTCATATTCTGCGACGTAGCATAACGGTGGAGAATTTGAGTTGAATGTTCGCGGTATGGCGATTGCGCGTGCGCATGCAGCCTTGTGAACGCGCGAGGTTGATGAACGCATTCAATACGTCAGCATGTGTGATCGTGATGGTTGAGAATGAGTGACGTCGGTAAACCGAAAAAATATAGCGGAGAGGTCGATGAAGATCTAACAATATGAAGACATGTATCCTCGTAGGCAATCAACGCACATCCCGAACCAATAATCGTAGCGACCCGAACTTTCACACATACGTTTTTGCAACAACGATAACGCACGTTAAGAACTGACTTTTTGATTCCATATCCGACTTTTTAAAAATGGTCAACTTCTAGCCGCCCCCCTCTTCTGGAGTTTTTTTCTTATAATTTCAATTGATTTCAAACAAGAGATCACAATAATGAATTTACTTAATTATGAATTTCAGCTATCAGTTTTCATTATTGATGATTTCATTAATGAACTTTTTCTTTTACACCATTCTGCTCAATTCTTGATAATTATGGGGCGCATGAATTGATGATCTGCACCTATTCATTCCCATTCGGCGAGCGTTTGACACTAGCGCACCAAGGAATACACGGCAATGGCAATGGAACTGCCAATCACCATCCTTGTTTCATTCATGGAATGCAAATAGCAATCACAGCCCTGGTCACTTTCGGTCGCTGCATCGAGCGCGCTATCAGTGGCGATTAGATTCATTGGTCGTTCTCGATAAAGAACGCACGTGGACACGCGGTCGACACATATTTTAGAATATCTTGTGCATCATTCGGTTTTTGCTTACACAATCAGTGCAGAATCATTCGTGATAAATTATATAATTCATCTGCCGGTTATTCTTTGCCAAGGCATTGAATAACCGACCCATATGTCATAAAAAAATATAATCAAGTTGCATTTCTCGCTCAGCTTCCAAAATCACGATCAATGCAGGGTAACGCAAATATAATCAATGTATAATGTATAATCACTCGGCGGAGCCTGACCATGGTAGAAATCCGAATTGCAGCTCTCGATATAGGAAATGCGAAGTTATATGTGTGGGAAAACGAAGATTTTGCAAGAATATTCTAGAACGTTCTGTAAAGGCGCGACATGTCGGCGCCAAAGGCCATTATAAAGGGCATGGGCTTTTCCATTGACGTCATGGGCCTTTCCATTGACGTCATGGGTTTTTCCGAACCTTATCGGAACCAGCGCTCCAATCAGAAAGGAGTGACCATTACCACCACCACTGCGCAACAACCAATCACGGAGCGAGCACGTCAGTGGTCAGACCGTTATAAGCAGGGTCAGGGACTTACCAAAAGCAGTAGTCGACAAGAATCGGCGAGAAGCAGCAGTGAGCAGTGAGCAGCGAGTAACCAGCAGTTAGCAGCCAAAGTCCGAGCTTACTAAAAGGAGTAACATCCTAAAAGGCCAACAGGCATCTATAACTAAGATATTCACTCAAATACACCATTTCTGTCATATTCTTGTATTATTCTCTTTTTACTCTGAATTAAATAAATAAAGACACTACATATGTGTTGTGACGCTCGCTTTTTCTATGGCGGCAGTCAGCGGGTCGGGATGCCACCTTATTTGTAGTTGCTTAAAAAACAAGAAAAACAGGGGAATTTGGAAAGTTATAGGGGGAGAAAATGAAGGGGATAACGCGGTGAATTTATTTATAATAACCAGTCTCAATTTATTCAATAATAACACATCGAAAAGGCAATAGATTCGATACTAATTAATATCTTACTATATGAATTAATGTTGTTGCGCTACTCAGCAGCAATGTTCATTTGATAACGTGTTAATTAATGTTGAACAATATAAACTTGGATAATATAATCGAAGACGTGTTTTACGTGAGACTCGTTGATAAGGAAATAAATATAATAACTATGGCGATTGACGATTGAAATAATAATATAAAGTAAAAGAATTTTCAGCGCGATAATAATCTAATAAGGGAAATAATATAATAGGGGTGAAGCGAAGGGGAATAATAGCGCGCGGACGGACAATGGAAATGCTATTGTACGCGCGGTATTGGAATGCGTATTTCGGTACGCGTGCACTTGTTGCACTATTGGGGACGCTAGGAATGTTCTGGAAGACTCGATGGCGTGATCAGCCAAAAACGTGGGTAGGGATCGGATATACACGGTTCAGATTGAATTAAATAATATAAAATATGCTTTGCCTTTGTTGCTGCCGCACTGCTGTTTGGTAAAAATATAATGACGAATAATATAATGTGAATAGACTAAGCGCCGCTAAATGTGTGACCACGCGGTCCGCATGCACAAATGAAATTGTAAATTACTCACTGCGTTTGGGGTGGCACTTATTCACACACCCTATTTACGCATAAAACGACTCGCGACTAATTAACTAGATATTAGATTCACTATCCGTTTGAAATAGCCGATTTTTCACAATTCAATACTCAATGTTCAGTTGCTCAGTTCGATTTCCTTTTATTCACAATTTCAATTCTCAATATTCTCTTTGCACACACACGTCTGTTGTTCACATTAGCCCTTGGCGAAGTGCCGGAAAATGGCCGTTTCTTACTCTTCACCCTTTTGCTGTCACCCCTCGCCTATGTCATCTCCATCTCTTCCGGATTCATCGGCCGATAGCGTCGCCGGTGTCATCAATCCATATCGAATACTATTATCGACCGCTTCCCGTATGGTAATCTCGCTCGATTACCGGCGATTCGTTACCGCGTTGACCACTGGGTGACGGTTAAGATTACGTCGCCCATGGTCGCGGTACAGTTCGGTATTGTTGTGCACGAGGTGCATCGATAATTCGGTAGTGTTGTGTTTTCGTGGTCTATTTACTGGTATTTATTCATCAGGTTGGTTGTTCGGTAGTTTCTTCTCATTTTCCATTTCATTTGTTCATTGTTTTGTTCGGGAAGCGTCGGTGTTGGTGTTCGTTGCTGGTACGTGGAGGACATCTCAATGTTGCGAGGGTGACTTCGGGATCTTCTTGTCAATTCGGTACTTGCGGGGTGCCAGGAAGGACATCTCATTCATTCTTCCATTCTTATAACATACGTGCCATCTTTCTTTACTTTTCTTATATCTATTTGCAGGCGGCAGCGGCTATTAAAATATAAGTAATAGAAAGGCTGAAAAGGGTTAAATTTATGCCCTTTCTTGGGCTGAGCTAACGATTGCTCGAGGCTATTATAACGTGGGTCGCCACCACGCTACAGTGTATATTGGGAAGTCGCTTCGTCAAAAATTTTCTGGGAGTGGTTCCTGCAGATTCCACTACTGTACATCACTTTGAGTCCCCACCCAAGATCAGTACAGTAGTTTGTTCATCAACTTCTCAATATCTCTTTTCGCTTTCCACAACTCTTCACGCGAAAGCCTGGGAACACAACCAATTCAACAACATGCGTGGGGACTCAATATAATCAATATCAAATATATATATAATCAAACTATATGGATGCATGCATGGTCTCAGTGGCGCTCCCAGGTCTTTCACGTTCAATCTCTGGCACATTCAGTCAGTCACATAGACTCGTCGAAAGGTGAGCGAGAAGAGGAAAGCGATAGAGGTAGAGCGATAGATACCGATGCCTAGCATCATGATCAATGGTTCACACCACTGGGTACACATGATACTTATAATTTAATCAATGTACCTGGGTGTACCTCGTTCAAGGGCGTTGGTATTTCCAATGCCCGCCGTCAATTCCGTTATCTCGGTTTCGATCAGTATTTATATATATTCATTCATTTATTCGTTCATTTATTCATTTCTTCAGCCATTTAGTTTTTAGTTAAAAAAAAAATCTAATTTATAATAAGACTATGAGAGCCACTACCATTCACTCATTATTGCTACCCAACTTAGCAAAGATAATACTAATAATACTAGTAATAATAACAATGGTTATATATATAAATATATCTATAAATATATAACTCAGTTTCAAATGATCTTAGAGGTCAGGTGCTCCTCAGTACTCCCCCTGTGCATTAGTGGCAAGTAGTGTATGAGGCCTCTATAGGAATGCCGCCACAGACCTTCTCGGAGCCGACGTCCACAACTCGGGTACTACAGGGTCGTCAGACTTGTACCAGATTCCTTTGAATCGGCCCCTACAGGACTCAAACGCCGCCTGGCAACCGGGCACACAACTCATGCAACACACACTCGAGCGCCGCCTGGCAATCGGGCGACCCACCACGATTGAAACCGACCAATGAGCAGCGTCGCTAACGCCGTTTTGTCGCCGGTGGCTATCGACCACGCTATCGACCAGAACGGCAGCCATTATAATCATCACTCTCAACGCGTGCACACTCGTTCCGATGCTAGTTTTACTTATTCCATTTAATTCCCAACAATCAGTACCGAATTTGATTGAACAATTAGTGCAAAGGGAAGTGCAACACTCAGTGAAGTGCAATAAGTGCATATTTATCGAGACATCAAATTCAAACACTCAATTAATTTAGGAGTAATTATTCACACGTGGCTTGCGGCCTCGTGCACATTCATTGCTTTTAACAGTTCAATTTCAACACTCTCAACAATCATTTAGCCACTCAATTAGCTCAAAACTCATTCAATCTGTAATTGAAACCTAGTCTTTATTCATTGAACACTCATCAACTATCCTGCCAAGTGCTCTTCAAGTGCCTCACAACCATTTGCTGGTCGAGCGAAGGGATATATCTTACAACGACTCAAACACTCAAACTCGCCTATCATTAGGATAATTTTAGGCTACACTCAATACACATACAATAAATAATCTTAATATTAATTCACTCATTCTCATTCATATAATTGTTAATATCATCATCATCTTGCGTTTGAATAAATCTAATTTTGTTATTATAAATAACTGTGTTATCTAGACTCTCCCAAGATCCAGGCATTCCTTCTTTATTAATAATTGAGCTCTCATGCTACAAAGTAGATTTCTATTCTTGTTAATGTGTCCCATATAATTTAATTACCAATAAATTATAGGTTGTTTTGCATTTAACATCAGTTCTCAACAATCAACCTACCACATATTCAATCTTTTCAGCTTAGAGGAACCATCGTTGCATGGTTACGCAACACATTCATTGAAAATTATTCAAAATACGTAAGAACGATAATGATAACAAACGAGTGAAGATGAATACCCACTTTCTATTCCATTCGAAGGTTTTACACCCATTTTCCTGAATTAAGAGACGCGGTAGCGTCTCGAGCCAAGTTCAAGCCCCATACTGAACCCTACTATATATATTGTTACGTCCTGAGTGGAGATACCGTTATTCAGTTGAGCTGCCAAATATTAACCAGGAGAAGATGAAACAATTAATTATATCAATTAATTTAGATTATTGTCCGAAAAGGTATTAGGATCGTTGCTTACTATGCCGCGACCCGCGGTTGAAGCAAGAAAGAATTGGATCGATTACTGTTAACGAACTCACAAGTTGATGGCGAAACACATGATTAATTTATTAATTTATTCACTCCCATAAATAACAAGATAACATCTATTACACAAGTCCACAATGATGGTTTAAATTATGGGTTTTCACTACCAATATTTATTATTTCGTCGATTGCACTACGCGCCGGATTACAGACGTTGCTGCACGAATGATTATCAGTTGGTTAAGTGAATTGATTTATAGGATTTTATAAGTTCATTGAGATCACTTGATAATTATAATAACTGATGTTGATATCGGTTATTTATGCGATTATACCGATTATTGGATGAATGGTAATATAATGATAGCTGAATCACGCTTAACGCGTACGAGAATGTTTCGATATCGCTTTCATGAATCATTAACTGACTTCTAGAGCAGCTTTTAAGATTGTTCCAAAATAAAGATAGTCGGTTAGCTTTTAATGTGGAAGCTGTAATTAGTATATTCGATGGCATAGAAGTGAAGTAAAAATTATCAGAGAGAAGCCCAGTTTGTTTCCCGAGCTACGGAAAGTTCGCCTCAGCATTTTGGGTCCGTGCGGACTTACTCTGATTAGCTTAATTTATTCAAGTCATTTTGATTTGTCGTTAGTTATGAGAAAAGACCACTATTGGACAGAGAGTTCAAATAATGGGGTTGATTTCTAAGTAATCTCCAATTTTATTCTTGGAAAGCTGAATTAGCAATTTTAGTATTTCTCACGCTAGGATGAGTAAATTTAAGAAGCGTCTCGTACGTTTAATATTACATACTACAAAAATATGAAATAATGATGGTACAATGGCGTTTCTAGTTTTAACGGTTGAATTCAAGACGTAATATTTATTCTCATTGTTTGAAACATTTCTTATCTTTAAATAATGTTATGTCAAGCATTTTTTTCATCATATTTTATTTTTCCCTTCACTATTTTTTTTGACGACCATAAAATTTTATCCTCATAAATGTCTGGAAACTTTCCAGACCCTTCATAAACAAAAGTTTATAACCTTAAGTATTTGTCGAACATTTAAAATTCTTGTTTGTTCCTGCATTAAAGTAATGCTAGGGCAAAGAAGAAAATGTAATTTTAACGACATCTGGCGACCTTGTGTGAGGCCCAGAGATAAACCAAATGCATTTTTTTCGTTTTCCACGAAGTAGTAAATTAAATGTCTCGGTAAATAATTGAAAAGGAAAAGATGCATCGGGTTTAAATTAATGTTCTCTACTAAAAATAAACTATTTCCTAAATAAACTTATATATAAACGAAAATCAAATAGTTGAATCGAAAGAGAACATTAATAATATTAAAATTTAAATAATGAAGATGAAAACCTTAAATTAACTGAAAATTTAATACATATATTTATAATAATTCGGAAAATTTCAAAATCATTAGATCTAAAATTGAATCATTGGGTTAGAAAACATCTAGACATTTAAAATTATTAAATAAACAAGTAATTATTAAAATTGGTGAATGTTAGCGTATGTGTGAGTGCGCACGCACATAGGCCAGCATTAGGGCGGGCCCTTGCCATTTTTCCGTGGCAGACCACAGGGAAGGGAGAGGCCCCGGGAAACTAGACTTCCGATTGGATGTAGTTTTCTCAGTTTCCCCCAAAAGAAACAATGCCCAGTCTAGATTCAACCAAAGTAAAAGGTCGAGTTTCGAAATTTTAAAACAGTCTTACGCTGATCTCACATCAGTATACAAGTGTTCTCACACACTTTCCTGCAAGTGTTCTTACACTTACTTACTATTATTCTCATAGAATTTCTACAAGTGTCATTTTTGCAGTTAGAGTCAGTGTAAGTCAGAAAACCAATTTTTCATCAGAACAAGTTTCCGAAACCAGAAAACATCAATTATTGTAAACCAGGTATTTACCTTTATATTTCATTGTTGTTAACCAGATTTTCAACCGATAACCTGTATTTAACATTGTTAAAATTATTTTGTATTTTAAAAACAATTTTCGCCTTAGTTACGTTATATTCAAGTTCAATTTTCATTTCAATTATATCGAGTGTTGAAATTATTTTTCTATTTTGTATTTTAAAATTAATGTTTCAATTGTAATGAATCTCTACATAATTTGCTATCATCTTAAAAAGGAACCTAATCATCCCGAATGCTCAACGATCCCGGTCTAAAGGCGAAAGCTTGGGCCGAAATTAATCCTTCATTCAATATTGTCGGGAGAAGACATAACAATAATTATTTTAATAGGCTCATATTCTGCAACTCAACGATAATTCGTCTTTCAATAGTTTCCCATGGTTCTTGCAAATGCGCTAGTGCGCAGTCACAGTGGAAAGAATTAGAAATGTAATACGAGAATCAAACATGAGAGAGAAATCGATTAAAAGTTATTGAAAGTTCGATAATGCGGATTGGGTGAAATAGTAATTACTGTCAATAAACAAAGAAGTCGCTCAGGACCTTGCAATATATATATATGACGCCACTCACAGAACTCGAAGCCTACCGCTATTTGTACAGGACAGATCAGGATTCCCCTACTACTGAAAATCGAATAGCCTATTACTCCCTGATTACAGCGAATTCCATAAAAATATCCACAGATTCTCTACAATTTGAACCCACAATTCAGTGATTCCATGCATTATTTGCCGAGATACGAAATAAAAATATTTAGGCTACACCCCTTTTCCGCAAAAATAAGTTTTTTCCAGATTTCTCGACTTACAATAATCATATGAATGGGACAACTCAAGGTTGATCCACATCATATGAGTGGAACAACTCCAGGCTGATTCACAGCTCTGAGTATTTAGGATTTCTCGATTCGTATATATATTATCATGGTTTTCGTTAGTTGTCAAGAGCGGAACCTTGAATTTGACCTAATAGTTAATTGATATCAGTTGTAGGCTATCAACACTAATGCAATTTAGGTTTACCCAATATTTATTTATTCGAGTTATCATTAGTGGACGAGGGCAGGAAATTCGAATTTGCACTCATCATTGATTCATATTGATTGTAAGTGAACTTACAAATAAAACTTTTGTTTATGTTTTTTGTTTATATAACTTTAGGTTTATCCCATATTTATCATAGTTTTCGTTAGTTGACGAGAGCGGGAAATTTGAATTGGCACTTTGATTGGGATGTTGCCAAACCAGATAGCTGCTGTGGAAAAAATTGGTTATCACAAATTAAATATAAATGCTGTTCAATAAGTAACAAAATAGAAATATATTAATTGACTTGAATGAGTAAATAATTAACAATGATGGTTTAATTAGTGAGCAATAACTGTTCATTTATACATTGAGTGAATGGATGAACAACGTGAGATGAGTGAGTGCATGTATATTGAATAGAAAATCAATGAATGTATATATATTTAGTTGAACTGGTAGCCACGCGATCCCGAATGAGTGACCAAAGTGTATATGAGAAATGACCGCGAGTTGAGTAATGTCTAAGAATTAATTGAGCAACCAAATTGTATGAATTAATTGAGTGAATACGACAGTCAATATTATAATGAACAAACTATTGAGTTGAGTCATACAAATCACACCATACAATGCACACAATTCATACAGGTATCAACCACTGGTTCGACACCACGTGGTGATGCACACCGGAAATTAATTGAAAATCAATTAATTTCCTTATTCACACGATTGCGTTGTTCACTGATGAAACACTATAACTGAACCGATCAATATGAGCACACACAATACACATGCGCTAGATCGAGTACAACACATGCGCTAGATTCGGTGTTCAGAACAAAGATGAATGAGATGCACGCGTTGATGATGATCATGATGCCGACGGAAGAGCAGCGACACTTTTGTTGCACTTCAGCGCAAGCGCAGGCGCAGGATGAGCGCAAGCGCATGCTCATAAGTGTTCATAAGTGTCCAAAAGTGATTGATTGGGCGGTCATGACACTACGTGACCCTATTGATTGCCCAATTGATTGATGTGTGCCAACTTGTGAGTCAATCTGGTTGAGTGCTTGTGAGGTGCTGCCACCTCACACCATGAGTGACCAAACATTCCGTTCGCCATCAGCGACATATAAATGTTGATTTATACATTGAAGCGTTTAATCGGTAGCTATACCTAAGCCTACATAATAAAAAGTAAAAGGTATAATTTTAGAGTATACAGCGATGTCATCAGCAAATTGAGAAACGGTTATATTTTTAGGAATATTATTTTTTATTTTAAAGACATTTATTATGTACAATAAGGGTAAGACACCGCCTTGTAGAACACCTTTGTGTGCTTTCAACCGGTCGTATCCAGCAACATCATATATGTTTCATCGCTTACTTATACATCAATGCTATAAGGTATGGCCATAATAGAGAAGATAGAATCTATATTGGATGTATTACTGCTGCGAATACATATATGTGTGATTGAATTTGCGTTGTGTAAAAATAAATTTTTCATTTCAACAAAATGTTCTAATTTCTCCCCGTTTGCGTCTGTATTTTTGCAATTCTATTTCATTCCATTCGTTTTGTGTGAGAGTTACTCCTGGACCTCTACAGCAAGTAATGGAGTCAATCGTAGATGTGATATTGGAAAACGTAGAGCTAAGAGTTCGGCGTCTCTTGTTTGAGATGATATTTCGTTTGGTTCAACAAAACTTTTTTGGAATTTCTTCCGAATTAGATATAAGATACCTCCTCCGCGAGCATGTGATCTGTCTTTGCGCACTGTGATAAAACCAGGTATGTTAAATTCATCTTCAGACTTAAGCCAAGATTCTACACACAAAAATAAATCGATATTGCTGGCAATAAACTTCACTCTTTCGTTCTTTAATACTGCGAGTATTCCAGTAATTCTAAGCTAACATGAGTAGCCATTGTATTGCAAAAACAGGGAACGCATAAATCTGTGGACATGTTGGTATTATATCGTTTATCGGGATGGCACTGAATTCCATATTATCAATCGGGTTTAATGCTTTCCTTATGCGCGTGATCCTCCCTTTCAGATTACAATCAGTAATGTTGTTGCATAAGTCGTCCAGCATTGTAACTAAAGCGTCTATTTGAGTTGTATACTTTTGAGCGATTCCCATTCTATTACTTTCACCGTATGTGTTGGTGATGAATTCTTCAAGTTTGTCTAAACTTATAGGATAAGCATTGGTTGCAGGATTAGAGTTGGAATTCTTGAATTCACTAGCTGCTTGTGTTTTCTGTCGTATTTCATCTATGCTAATTGCTAATTGCATTCACTCACATACTTTATACATTTTGATTGCTCCATTTGATTCATTGAAGTTGCTCAACACGCGGTCACATCTCATATGCAATTTGGTTGCTCATTCGAGACCGCGTGGCCATTTGTGATATTCAACATGATTGCATTGCACTTATCAACTCAACATATATTCGATCACTCATCTCATATTGTTCATTCATACCTTGTCTACTCAACATTAATTTGCAACTCATTCGAATCATTCATGTTACTTATTTAAACACTGAGCTTCAAATGATATATTTATATTTTATTTCGTATTCAACCGCATCATTCATTTTTTTTGAGTGACCAATTTTTTCCACGGCAGCTATTGCCCGGGCAGAATATTACCGCCTGTGCTGCAGACAATCACCACAGGTACAAGTTTTTACAGCGCAAGTGTTTTTGTATGATTATATTCGTTTTTGCTCATAATATAGTGTTTTTACTGTATTAATATCTTTGATATCTGAAAGATACAATTCATCATGATTCCAACAGAATCATGTGAAGGGACTTTGACCTGATCTAGACTCGTACGTTTTAGATTATACTGTGATGTCACGTTTAATTCGTTTGAAGCTTTGTACAAATGTTGCTTCCAATCAAATTGCAGTACGCCGAATCTGTATGAAATACAGGAACTTAATATCCTTCTACTCCCGGTGTACCGAAAATTTCCCCTAATCGTCAGTAGCGCCGGCTTCTTCAGATCGTCAGTTCACAATCCAATCTTGTTTTTGATTATATTATTCAATCGATGCATCATATGAGTACATTGAATCATTATCAACAACTACATGAATCATTTCAGATTTTATTGGAATATTTCCCGTACATTATACAAAATAATGAATTTCATTCATGTCTACGAATATAGTATTGAGTATGAATGACAAATTCACACATATCAACAATATAATATACAATATTCTTTCATCACCTTCATGATTCACTGTGTATCTAGTTCCTCCAAGAAATAAAACGTATGCGCCCTTCGATATTCGTCGGCCATCTTTTTTTCATGACATTCAAATTGTCGACTTCGGTTCATTCAGATGTTTGATCAACTCTCAGCATACTTTTGAAATTTATCCTATAACTTTTACTTGACCGGAACAAAATATGTCACTTATCACAGGATATTGTTTATCACAGATTAATATTTTGGTCGAAGAAATAGCTTTCAGGAAGCCTTTGTCATATTTAGAAAGACCTTTGCCAGTGCTCGAGAATACAATTGATTGAACTATTAATATTTGTTTGACAAGATTAATTTCCATTCTCCTGTGGATTTGAAAGTCATTTGCTGAGCATATGCTACAACTGCCTGTAAAGTCTGCCGACGAAAAAGCGAATCAACAATGAGATCTTGAATATCGACGATTTGTTTTTTGAAGGACAACGATTACGATGAGTAATATTTCATAACTTTTTTTGTACTTACATATTTACAGTTCTCACATCGTTCTATATGACTGAGTTCAATATTAACTATTATCCTAAAATCGTGATTTTGTTTGCAAAGTGCCTCGAAAAACTGCAGGGGATCGTGTTCCAAATCATTTGCAAATGGCTCTCTAGTATACTGTCGTACGAGTAGTAAACTCACAGTGTGTTCAAACTTGAGTCTTGCCCGATCAACTGAGGCACTCCTGCTCGTATGCCGACAGTCACGACTCGCGACACTTGCGGCAGCACCTCTGGGGTCAGTTGTGAGTGCAGCCGGCGCGTACAACTTTTGAATGCACACCTATAACAAGGACTGCCCGAGTCAGACCACTGCGTGAGTCGTTGCTCTCTCACCATGCTTGGCCATGCGGTAGTAGTCGCCATTGTATAACTCGCTCTCAACGCCGCATGTCGCACGTGGACTCGCGAATATTCATTATCAATTAATTACAGAGCAATCCTTCGTTCATTGATTATTGTTGTGTTCAAATCAAATAGTGCATTAATACCGCAACTCATTCATTATATTATTTGTGTGAATTGTGTAATAATTTAGTGATATATTAAGATTGAAAAACTCAACACGTGTTCCCACGTGAAAATTCATTACTGCGTTTTTGCTCTTCTCATTGTTCGCATTGCAGGGCATAATTGTATATCGTAGGACTCAAAGTCGATTCACTGACATTACATTATCGGTTGAATCAATTCTCTCAGTTCAATTATTGACCTATTCTGTGCATTGTGACCACCTGTTGCTTAATTCATTTTGCACGGCATACAGCTACACCGCAAAGTGCACACATTTTTCTATTACATTATTTTTGTGACTCTTGTTAATTCACTCATTTATTATTCACGTTATTGTCAACTCATTTCATTGTCCATTCAATTCAGTGGCACGCATCACGATTGCACTGCAGTTAAATAACGAACGGCTAAGATCTCATCATTCTCAAATACAATCCACTACGATTATTATTATTTAAATGCATAAGGACTCGTCAGTATTTTCCACTTGTGATAAATTATGATGAATTAATTTGGTGTTATCTATTCCATTGCGAGTTGTGTAATATTATTACAACTAATACCAATTCTCCTATTACTCAACAGTGTTTGTAGTCATATACGCAATGAGTGGTGTATGTAATGCATTTATTGGAGAACTTTTACTGAGGAGAATTTTTCTCAGTACAGTGCAATGAAACACACACTGGATGGTAGCATTATCATAACTCGAAATACCATCGTTTCTCTCCAGTCTACAGATCGGCCATTCCTGAGCACGTGCTGCTGACACTTTGTTATCTAGACATCTTACATCGTTTCCCGGAACAGCCCTTATGCAATCGAATACTTTCGGCCAGCGTCGCTCTGTGAATATCATTTAGAGCGAATCTGGTCCGGACGCCTTACTTAGACGATTATATTCTTCTATTACAGCTCGACTGGCTACTGCTTGATGAAGATCAGAGATATTCGAATGAAGACCTTTCAATGATGTCCACGAAGATAACTAAACGCATGTCTGACCAGTACTCCAACATAACATGGCCACTATTCATGGCAGCATTTAACAAGCTTAGACCTTGACTCTTATGCACGGTAACTGCATAGGCTTATTGGAAGTTGTTTCCGTATGGCATAAGCTTTATTCATAATTTCGAATTGGACAACCACCCGTTCAATTACACATTCTACTTCGGAGCTCAAAACGACAGTCAGAGTTTCTATGTTACCATTACCTATTGATTCAAATACTTTCGTAACTTTACCCGTTCCACCATTGACTAATCCGGAAGTAACATCGAAATTCCGTCGTATGATCAGCAACGCGCCCAATTTAATGATGATGCATTTCGTTACACCAGCGGTGCACGTGACGTCCTAGTCATATTTATGCCAGAGCTTCTGAGCTGATGTCATTGAAAATTTAGGACAATCACTAAAGTGATAGGCATCAAGTAATAATTCCTCGGTCGGAATTTGTTCTAGCATAGTAGAATTGAGAATGTCGCATTGCCAGCATGTAGGAAATAAACAGACAGTACCTAAAGGCAAGTTACTGATATATTCACTCAATGCGCGGAATCGGTCAGTATATGATGAATGTGGATGGATCCCAATCCTACGAATGTCAACCCGATTGATAGCGTCACATGTTAGAGCACCGAACCATAACCCAGACAATAGGTCAGCATATGCTTTATCTTCTCATTGTCTCATATTGACATTTAACTCATCGTAAGAAAAAAAATATGTCCATCGATTGTTATTTCAAAATGAATTAGGACAGCACGATAACCGCATGGGAGAAATTGCGGATGCCTCCCAATGCAGTCCCGTGTCCTACTCCTTGAAGTGGTCCCTATTTTGCATCGTGGTGGAATCCATTCCTGTAGGGCGCCACTCCTCCTTTTATTTATACCGCGCTAAGTCTATTTGGTGAGGTGGAGGAACACCAAATAACCACGGTGGTCCTGACCTACTCATCTTGAGCATCGTGACCGTCTCACGGTGTGTGTCCCGAGGGACTCATCCGCAGAAGTCGTTGTTCGTATTTTATGTTATAAGGTAGTCTCGGATTATCGCGTCTCTTTAGGATATTATTATGTATCGTATGCCATTCGGCATGCAGTCAGATAGTGGATCTCTTCCACGGCGTTTAATATATATAAGTTAAATAAATGAGATAGAAAATTTAAAACGAGAATTTGATTTGGTTAATTCCGAAGTAGGGCCCGGGTTGGACCATTCCTATCGAGTCCTATCCTACGTTGATCAGGCGGAGGTTTGGGCTCGAAGCCAGAAAGTTCTCTCGTAGGTTTATTGTGTGATATTTGGATGAACATGCTATAATGAACCCTAGCTACCCAACGAAAGCGAATGCGAAGCATGGAGCTTAGATACTGCGAGACTTGAAGTGTATTAGTACTTACAAGTAAGAAGAGAAGGAAGTGTGAAGTCAGCAACGTCATGGTCCGGGCCCTCTGGTACGTTCCTCGAAGTTCTTCTGCTCGAAAGTCTCCTCGTGGTCTGGTGGAAGCAGCGACAAAAGCGGAGTGCAAGCAAGAAGGTGGAAGCAGCTGGGAGTTGGGCGATGCACAGGGTTAAGCAGTATTTGTTCACACACAGATTTTAAGAAAAAGGAAACCACTTATAACTTTATTTAACAAAATCAAGATTTGGAGGTAACACAATAGAATCAATAATTAATTATCGACGGAAAAAGTTAAGTTATAACGCGCCCCTTTGGTTCTACATACGCGAGATATGCCTGCCGTGGTATCTTAATGTAATTTAGCCGATCCGGTATTAAATTGTCTCTGGCGTATTATTCGTCGCACCGTACTGTTAGATGAGGTGAATTGTTTGGACCGCAAAAAGGGGCTTCACCAATAGGGGTTTCTGTTCCCTTGGGTCGTTGCCTAGCGTAGGGCAGAATCCCTGTGACCAATTCGCCAGGTGGTCGGTGGGAAGAACTAGGTTGCCCAAGAAGACTTGTTATTCTTTACCAATTTGGTGGCTTTTCAGTTTACTGAACTAGTGACGAATTTCCCAAAGCATAGTATTCGCCTGGAACCGTGTGAGGATATTGGGTATTGTAGTTTTCTATTTCCTGAAGTAGTTGATAAACTGGAGCCTCGAAGAGCCAACACTATGTGCTAATAAGCCTTTGAACGAGCTACCGTATTTTACTCTATTTGCTTTCTCTCACTGGCTGACTGAACTCTAGTGAATTATTCCGTGATGGTGTTACTGAGTGTAATAGAGGATTTTGCACGCTCTGTCGAATTCGATTCCCAGGTACTCCAGGGAACTGTCCGTCTCAACAACAATTTTGAAACTGTCCTAATTTTACTACTCTCTTACTCAGCTCCGGCGAACTGTCCTCTCTCGTTCGAATTTCCCCCCTTTATATCCGCTATTGGTTAGGGGTGGCGCTGTAGTTCCTGTAACAGTAGATGTCACTCGGGCACATGCCCGGGAATTAATATTGGTTTGAAGCACATCGAGGTGGGCACCACTCATTCCTTCTCCGGTGCAATGATTCTTGCTGAAAATGAGAAACAGCAAAAATCCGGATAACTTTGCCAACTAGCTATTATGAAACTCCTCGGTCCTGCAGGTGGTGTGTCCTCCGAGAACTATCCCGCGATACTCTCAAAAACCCGATGATTAGAAATAAATTTAGAGAAATAAATTTTTGAATTGCTTCGCTTCCAAGAAGTCTTTTATGACTGTATGAGCATGTACATAAATGCCTCATATGTCGATGCGACGGTTGAAATATCCCGTTGTCCAGTTGTGGTATCGCCACCAGGGCACCACAAACCTTTTTGTTGAACAAACGGGAGGCTTCCCACTTTGTCCTGGGGCTTCTCCAGTCCTTGGTACATGCCTATATGTATAATCTATACAGCACTATGACTCTCGTTAAATGTGTATGCATGGTCAAAAGAAGGAAATCAGTACCTCTGACTTTCCCTCTCGATAACAACAAATCCCCATAGGTGCGAATGTCCTTGAATATACTTCATGATCCAACGTTTCGCAGCAGTAAATCTCATTTACCACGCCGTTAGGATCGAGTATGCGAATATATTCCAGAAATAATTATGTGCAGGCAAGAAGAAGCCAAGCTTTAGTGTTGATCGAATATACTGTCTCCGCTCCAACAATGATTCATGAACAAATAGTAGATGCGAACTAAGGCTAATCCTGACTATCCGTATATTTGTTACAAAACAAACGTTAAGCAAAGGAAAAGAAGTAGCAGAGAAGAAAAAAACGATTCACTTACGTAAAAGCGGTTTGCCTGTTATCAAACGTGCCCTATGGTTCGTCTTTCCAATGGCTCCGTTATCTTTGTTCCTTCCTGGTCCCCTTGTGGCTTATTGGCTACAGATGAATATAGCAAGCAGGATAGGAATAGAAGTAGTTATGTTATAAATTCGAGATACACAATGCCTCAAATTTTGAAACCAAACTCACAAACTTGTTATTCACGAATTTTATGCTTATCTAGCTGACTAATTATACAAATACAACATTCGTTCTGGTTTCCAGATATATTCCTCAGATGTAATGAGAATGTTTACACTTGGAATAATCAAGTAGCAAATAATTGTCGCCGGTTAATTATTTTGGACTGATGGTGTTGATTGTCCAAATATATATTAATTCTCCAATTAATCTCTATTGTTTCAATCAAAAGTAGCGCGTAGACTTATCTGTCTTATTTCCTTGCGTATATATATTTTGAATTCGAATTCCTAGTCAATCCTTCCTGATTGATCTCTTTCCAAGAATTTTAGTTATTTCCTCTTGAGAAACAAAACCAGAAGTCTACTTGTTTCCTTTTCGGAAACCGAAACCAGAGTTATTCGTTTCCTTATCGGAATCCAAAACCAGAGTGCCTCTCGAGACTGTTGCTTAACTAATCCCAAGTCCCATATTTCTCCTTTTGAATTCCCCTTTCACGCGTGTCCACGCATCTACTTTGTATGCCCTTTCCATGATCAAATTTTCCGCTCCTTGATTTGCGTATCCAAGTAGTCTTGCTAACTGCAACACGCATGATAACTCGGGCGAAGCCCTTGGTAAATAAGGTTACTTCTAGTTACCGAGGGGCAATCCATCACCGTTGGTACGCAAGGAGGCCACTAGAGGCGTGGAAAGCGAAATATGAGATTATACTCATATCTTTGTATTTCAATAAAAATGACAATGTTCTCATACTGTCACAATACATCACAGTTACATTGGAAACCATGGAAATTTCGTCAATAATATTGAATGTCACATCCCACAACTGATCGCGTAAAACTTTGAGAGCGCTGTCTGATAATGCACTACACTGAAAGAAAAAAGTTCCTGGATCAAGACGCGAATGTCTTGGTCCAATGCCTCAAGTTGTTGGAAATTCACAGACTTATGCTGTTGAGTCAGCCATTCAGTGGCTTGATCCGAAGACGTAAAATATTGGGTCAAGACAGCGTGTTCTTGAGTCAACGGAATAGTACATCATCCACCATCCAAAGACATATGGGCTGGGTTCAAGAACGCGACGGCCTTGTTTCGAGAACGTAAGTTCATGAATCAAAAACAGAAATATTATCGGTTTAAAAATAGAAGGTCTCGAATCAAGACACTCTTTGAATGGCTTGGTTCAAGAACGCGACAGCCTTGGTTCGAGGACGTAATGTCTTAGTTCAAAACGGTACGCGTTTGGACCGATCCTTTGGCCTCAAAACGAGACGAAAAAGTATCAGACGGAGCCAAATAATGGGTTGGCATCAAAATAACAACGTCTTGGATCAAGCCATTAAGGTTTAGGGGCCACCAAACCTTCGCGGTTTTGATCCAAAGCATTAAGTCTCTGTCAATTTCCAACAGCTTGAGGCATTGGACCAATATATTCGCATCTTGATCCAGAAACTTTTTTCTCTCAGTGTATATGCAGGAGTTTTACCGTGTTCAACTGTCAAAGAAAATATTCGACAAATAGTTCCACCAGTTATTTTCCATGCGGCAATTTCTGTAGGAGCAATTATTGCAGTCCCTTTTTCGAGTTCCTTCTTAATTCTGGTTCGCAATATGTCGATAAAAATACTTTTGCCTTCTCCACCTTCTCCACTTACATAAAGTCTCAACAATTCGAATACAGTTATTCGATCAGAATTCCTTTGTGTAATCATTTTCGCCACGTCAACGTTTTCAACCGCTTTCTCGCCTATATTTTTGAATTCCCGTCATCACTACCTCAGCTTCAATGGGATGAAAATATATCGTCCTCGGTAGAGAAACTACATCATGATTCTCATTCTGTTCATCAGCCATGAGTTTTTCGACTTCATTATTTATATATTCCATTCCTTCTTTGCAAGTCAACATGTTTTTGATGGCATTGCATTGCTTCCTCCAGACACTCTTTTTTGTAATTAAATGATTCTGCGTATGTTTTGAAACCATTTTTTAATTCTTCTATATCCTCCCATGGTTGATACAACAATAATAATGAATAGAAATAATATTCCGGTTGCGTGTCTATATTGTATCTATGATGATTGATAAAGTAGCCTCGTTTGCGTTTTTTCAAGTCAAGTGAATGGCCAATTTTATGAACCTCGGCATTAATAATCTCAGGCTCTCTACATAAAATGGCACACCATACAGCGAAGTTGTACAGAGACACGAAAGCCAATGCTTGTGGGCGATTAGGGAAATAACTGTCGATGATTGATGGACAAAAAAATACAGTTGAACTGGGATCCATGAGTTTAATATCGTTATGTGATTTCAATTTACGACTTCTTATGACTCGGGCGTTCAATCACATTGTGGAAGGGTCTGTTTCATACAATGGTATACTCACAAGTTTGTCCGCAGCTTGATGTGCACCAATTTCTCTATTATTTAACGTCCGAAATAGAAAATTCCATAGTTGCTGATGTAATGTTCCGGTGGAATTCATATCTTTAACCGTTTCTGATGTTTTCTCGGCTTCCATTTTGTACAGTCTCGGATTATTTTGTACAGTAATGTGCCAATATAGTTGAAACTCCGCCAATAAATTGCGTATCCATTGTTAGGTTCTGAATGACCTCTTTGTTTATTTACAATAATTACTGTTCCACCCAATCCGCGTTATCGAATTTCTAATAACTTTTAATCAACTTCCCTCTCGCGACTGATTCTTGTATTATATTTCTAATTCTTCCCAGTGTTACTGCGCACTTGCGCATTTGGAAGAACCGTGGGAAACAATTAAAAGACGAATACCATCGAGTTGCAGAATATGAGCCTTTTAAAACAATCATTTAATGATAAGAAATGTATTAAACAATAAAAATAATAATTATACCTTGGAAATTCAATCGTTAAAGCAAAAAATGTCGATGCGCCATCATTATTTTATATTTTTATAGTATGCAATATCAACCGTATGGGACTCGTCTTATATTTAGCGTGAGAAATCCTAAATTGTTAATTGAGCAATTTGAGAATCAAATTTGAAATTACTTTGAACTCAACCCTACCATCCGGACCCTCTGTCCAATGGTGAACATTTTACATCACAACTAACAAATCAAAACGGTTTGAATAAATTAAGCTAATCACAGTAAGTCCGCATGGACCCAAAATGCTAACGCCAATTTCCACAGCACGGAAAACAAGCAAGACTTCTCTTTGATAATTTCACTTCACTTCTATGCCGACGAGGAGACTAATAACAGCTTTCACGTTAAAAGCTAATGAACGACACATTTAAAAATAATCTTTAAAGCTGCTCTAGAAGTCAGTTAACGAATCATAGAAGCGATCTCGAAACGTTCTCATATGCGCTAAGCGCGATTTAAATATCATTATATTATCATTTCATTCAATAAACAGTACAATTCCATAAATAACCAATATCAACATCAGTTATTATAATTATCGAGTGATCTCAATGAACTTATAAAATTCAATAAATCAATTCAACTAACCAACTGATCATCATTCGCGTTGCAACGTCAGCAATCCGGCGCGTAGTGCAATCGACGCAGTGATAGACAGTGGTAATGGAAACTCATAATCTTAATCAATCATTGTGAACTTATGTGATAAACGTTATATTGTTGTTAATTTAGTGAATAAGTTAATAAACCAGTGACATAATTAATTAATGAACCTTCGAACTCGTTAACATAATCCATCCAATTTCTTCACACTTCAACCACGGGTCGCGGTGTTAGTAAGCAACGATCTCTATACCATTTTGAACAATAATCTAAATTCAATTGATATAGTTAACTGTTCTATCTTTCCTTGGGTAACATTTGGCAGCTCCACCGAATTACCGTATCTACGCTCAGGACGTAACACCATATTAACTCCCCAAGCACAGAGGATTGTAGGGTTATATTCATTGCTGAAAACTTCGTCCGCACTGCGGGGAAGATCATGCAGACGACTCTTTGATTTTAATTTTCTGCGGACCACAATAAGACCCACAGATTTACAGAGAACGAAACTTCAAGTCATGGGACATGGAAAACCAAATCTACACCGACTTGTAACTGTTCCAGACTTGAATCTTTTTCATCGTGAACAATAACTATTACTGCGATGCCGTTGATGGGTGTTGACCCGTCTATACAATTGTGGTGAAACTTCCTTGTTCGGAAGTTTGCATGTTGAATATTGTGATATAGATTGTTTTACTTTTTCGAACTTTTACCTACTACAGGTGCATCTTTAAACCATAGAACTAGGTGGAAATGTTGTGTTCCTCCACCTTGATATTCGCGTCGCCAGGAGTAATATGTGATACTACCCATTGGGTTATTTGAATATAGTAAAAAATTGCGCATCGCACAATATTTATTATCTAAACTCTAGATACAGATACAGGATCGGCCGCTACGGCTTCATTATTAGATAATTTCTGAAAATCGGCACCGCTACGATGATGAAGATATTGGAGTAGATAATCCATGTTATGAAGTGCTGGGCTCAACGTAAAAAATAACGTTGCCGGGCCATAATGACAGGACATACATGCCAAGTTATTCCTTGGACGGACCCAATATTGGGCTGAGTTTCGGAGGCGCTCAAACATTCTATCCAGATCTCCCTCTAAATTGCGTTTTGGTAATCAATCTAATCATCCGTTTGCTGTGTATCTCTGATGCAGTTGACAACATTCAATAGATGATGAATAGCGCTGTTCAATCGCCGGATATTAGTGCCATTCAATAAATGTAGCCAACATTGTTGGTTTAGACGGAATCAGGAGTGTTTGACTAAGAGACGTGTTTTGTTTATGATGGGCGAGGGATAACGACGTTCTCGACAAAGTCCACTGATACCATAAGGATACAAATCAGGGAAACATTGTTAATCTAGAGTTTTAGGTCGATTATCTAACGGCACATCCTGAACTTTCTTCATTTGATCCAATTTCGTTGAAGTTTCATTTGTTCTTCTATTGTGCATGGGATAAATTGTGTACTGCTCATAATTGGTATGAGGATCGGTAGTTGGAGTTAATAAGGCAGATTTTTTTGTAATTTCACACTTTCCAATCGTATTCTTATTTGATTCTGATTCGGCAAATAATTGGCAAATCATCTAGTACTGATCGAATGGTTGACGACCGGTTTTACCATATTTTTTGTTCTTTATCATACTCGAATCAGCTAGCCCGTTGTGCTCATAATAAACTTCACCAGATCAATCTTCCGAATGGTTTTCAATATCAAATTTATCATTACCCTCAACAGGATCTACATGGAACTCAATATCATGCGAATCATAGTGATTCAGCAATTGATAATGTGAACTTGGTAACCAGATTTCCGAATGAAGCGGACTGTTGTTTCAACCATTTCAATGCCATAAACACTTTTTCGAGATTGCCCAAGTGTTATCCCACTATTTTCTTTTTGGTGGGGATTCCACTGACCAGTATGCATAAAGCGTGCTTCTCATTGATGACTTGAGTGTCAGCGTACATCTTCTTGAGTGTTTTTCCTAAAGGTAATAGAAAATGGATGGTTTGACCTTCCAATTTTTTCATCATCGTGGATTGAAGCATATTCTTTTTGCCACTGTACCCATTCTTTGCATAACTTGAAAAGGTTTCGCACGCTGTATCAGAATTTTTTCGAATTCATCTGAAGTTGCGATTTGCTCGAGTATATCACCAACATCCATCCTATTAAGTACATATGTGGGTAGTCAAGAATTCTCGCGGAATTCTGAAAAATAGTATGGGCAAACGTAGCCACTCTTCAATTCTTGTTTTCGATTGAAATATTCCACTTAATCGTCCCAGAATTTGTTCACAATTGATTTACGAAGATTTTCTGTACATGACATCTTTCTCTCAAAACATAATTTTCTGCATAATATACATGTATGTTGTGGAGCATCTGATGCTCGTTTGGGGTGAGCAATGAATGCTATCTTATTGAGATTTATTATTCTATCCTCATCCAAACAAATTTCTCCATCATCCTAAAATATTTTTCTTTCAATTTTTATAGCCGCAGATATTATCTTCAATTCCTCAGAATCTAAAGTGTCTAATGTTACACTGACCAACGATAACTTGACATTCAATTCATCCACTTTATATATTAATCGCTTTATAGATCATATCGATGAGAAATGTGGCGCTAATCAAGTATAAGCCCTATATGACGTCACTTACAGAACTCGAGGCCTACCCATGATATATACATATATATATATTTTTTACGTAGAGAAGGCGTGTATTTAAATTTCGCGCCATGTCGAAAGTAAGCGTCATGTACGCATGCGCGGATCCAAATTAATTTATCATTAATAATAAAACATTTAAAACAAATAATATTGCAATAAATATGATGGACCAATACGGACCTAACGATAAAAAATAATAAAAAAATGATAGAAAAAACTATTTGACGATGAATGAGGTCCTAAAATGTGAATTTTTATCAAGGAAAATAGAAAAAATTATTTGAAAAAAAACAATTGGGGACCTAACAAAAAATTTTGTGGGCCTTAACGGACCTAACGGAGACCTATCAAATAAGGTTATTATCATCTCGAAATTCATTAGATGAGGTGCTAAATTTGCATAGGTAATCATGAGCGAACTCATCTGGAGATTGAGTAGCAATGGATAAAGAATTGTATGAAGTTTCTCTTTCCAGATTACATCGCTGTACTTCAGTTTTTTCATACAGTTGTTCCAACTGAATTTGAATACGCTTTTCAACATGTACAAAATATGAATTAACATATGTAAATAAATCAAGATTTGTTACAGAAAATTTGTTATTTAATAATTAAATTATCTAATTGAATTTCAAAGACAAATATTTTTGAATGCTGAGTTTTGATAATTTGGCAGCCACAAAATATTTCTGTATTTGTCAAAGCAAAAGTAATCTGCTGAGTTTCCAAATGATAAATGGCTAGTTTATTCTTGGAATCTTTTGAGAGGGCACTAGCTAGCGTTTCAGTTTACATCGGTTCTGTGATATTTATCATAATATAAATCAAAATCTTACGATATAAGTGTTGTGTTTAAAAAAGTGGAATGGTGTTTAAAAAAGTGTATAACAGTCAAACTCAAAAACGAAGTGTAAAAGTGAGGACGGAAATTGCATAACTTTGCTAAAGAACTACAAAAATAGTACCGACACTTTTAGACCTATCTGTCAACAAAGTGCATAACAAAGGCAGTTAAAGGCAGTTATTTAAACAAAAACGTTTAAAAAACAAACTTTGTTAGTACTGGTGAAATGTGTGTCCTACATTTATCATAAATTTAGACTTGGCATAACCTAAAACGCGCACCAGTTACAAAACAAATACTATCTAATCCTCATCTACAGTGAGATCAGCGCCATCTAGTGTGAAATGGCGGAACAAATAAGCCAGCCAGCTAAATCAAAACCTTGGCTCCACTTACGCACGTTCGGCTGCTCACCGGGGGAGAGTGTGATAATCAAATGAAAACTGCTAGTAATGGAAAAGAACGAGAAAATAACAATGGAAGAACTTACAAACTTAATTAGGAATCTGCAATCAAAGTTCGACAAACAAACCAATGAAATACGCGACATGAAACAAAACATCCCACAAAGAATATACAGCAACATCGATACAAAATTCGCAAACTTGGAAGTTCAATACGACATACTCCAAAAATCCGTTGATGAACAGGGTCAGCGCATACAGTAATCAGAGCGAAAAATTAGGAAAAGTAACTTAATTTCCTTCGGGATTGAAGAAAACGAAAGAAACTATTTCGATTTACAGCAGAGCATACTAGATATTTCGAAGCAAAAAATGGGTTTAAACTACAATGAAACAAACTTAGAAGAAGTAAGACGTTTGGGGAAAAAAGATGATGGAAAAACAAGACCTATTGTTGTAACCCTTGATACGCTGGGCATAAAAATTAACATATTGAAAAACAAGAAACAACTCGAAGATACACCATATTACATTAAACAAAACTTCCCTCCGGAAATACTAGAAAACCGCAAAAAATTAAGCGCCCTACTACAAGAGGTAAGGAACAAAGGTCGTAAAGCTTTTTTGAAATATAATAAACTTATTATTAGTCCTAAAGAACAAGAAAATCAACAACTCCAAAAAACAAAACATAACCAAAACCCTAACAAAAGGAACCTATCCGAATCCCCAGAACGGTGTGTCCCGACGGATACTTAAGAAAAAATTATACCGAAAACCCTTCGAAAAACAGAATTCAAATATCAAGCAATACATACATGGCAAAAAACCCAAATCAGTAGAAAGATTTGCTTTCAACCCCCCCGCACATAGACAACATCCCTACTGGGCTTTCACAACCGCGCTTGAATATGAAGATTTAACATAAGGCGACCTCTCTACACAGGCCCCCAACACGGCCGGTCACGGCGGGGACAAACGACCACAACCGTCCACTGAAGACATTTTACATTTGTGCATACAACGCACGATCCGTATTGTCTAACGAATGGCTTATAGAGTTCAAAGACGCTATTTCGAAAATAAACTATGATGTTATTGGATCCGCCAAGAGACGCAGAACAGGCTACAAAATACTGGAAGACTACGATCATATATTTTGCTACTATGATGAAACCAAAAGCCTTCACGGCGTGGGAATTCTGTTGACAAACGTTTTAAAGCAAACATAGAAAACTTCATTGCAATTTCAGAACGAGTTAGCATATTGAATTTAAAATTAGATACAACAGATATCTCGATCATACTAGCTTATGCGCCTACCAGTACTGTGTGCTATGATGAGTCTGACATCTTCTACGACCAGCTACAAGAATCTTTAGAGAAAAGCTACAAAACCGTCATCGTAATGGGCAACTTCAATACTTGTATTGGACAACCGCAGCCGGAGGAAAAGAGAGCACTAGATTGTTCTGTTATGGAAATTGAAATAAATTGCCATAATGGAAAATATACTATACATACATAATACTAGTACAGTTTGCTCTTCAGAATAATCTTACTGTAATCACCAGCATATTCAAAAAGAAAACTAAAAATATGTGGACATAGATCTCACCAAAAGAAACAAAATATCAACTCGACTATATTATGTCCAATACAAAAGAAAAGTTTACGAACATAGAGATCCCAAATCAGCTCTTTCCCAGGGATCACCGCGTTATAAGAAGTACATTTCAAATAACAACAACCAAAAAAGTAGAGTAAAATATGGCCTAACAAATTTCACTTTGAAAGCAATAGAAGATGAAAGCCGGTTCCTGAAGGATCTAAAACAAAGATTAGAAAATATCGATCTATTGACATGCGCAACTATAGAGTTACATTATTCAAATATAAAAAAAGCTATCACTGACTCCATCAATTCTGTAGAGAAAACGAGCAATAAATCAAGACATATTATATCTGAAAACACAAGACTACTATTAAATAGGAGGATGGAGCTACAAAATAAAAAATCGCAGACAAAAGTACAAAAACAGGAACTTAGTAGCCTATGTAAAAATGTACACAAAATGATCAAGGAAGAGTACGAAACCCACGGATTGAAGATAATAGAAAAACATCTATCCGACACCGGAAGCCTGAAAAAAGAATACAAGGAGCTAAATTGGGCAAAAACTTGGATACCGACTGTGAAAGGAAAATCGTCTGATTGAGAAATATCCTCGAGATGAAAAATAATAGACACAGCCAATAACTTCTAAAAAAATTTATACTCTAAGAAAAACAACCCTTTAAATGAACATCAAAGTGAAATCAGAATAAACGGAACATCTTTACATCCATCACCACTTCAAAGATTCACAAGTAACGAAATTCTTGAGAAAATCGAAACTTTGAAGAAAGGAAAAAGCAGTGGTCCTGACAACATACCCAACTAAATAATCATAGCGGGGGATATACACAAACACCCTATTTAACAACACTCTTCAATGAAGCACTGGACTCTAGACAGATTCCAAAAGAATGTGCGGAATCTGACGCCATTTGACTGTATAAAAAGGGAGATCCTGCAAACATTGCTAATTATCGACCTATAAGCCTACTACCATGCCTTTACAAGTTATTCGCCTCATGTTTCGAACGACGCATATCTGAAATTACTGAAAGATTCCAACCGGTAGAACCGGCGGGGTTCAGGAAGTCTTTCTCAACAATGGACCATATTCAAGCTCTGGAGCAAATATTGAAAATACGTAGAACAAAGACATACCCTATACTTGGCATTCATCGACTACACCATAGCTTTTGATACAATCTCCCACGCTAGTATATGGAAAGCTCTACGCAAATGTAAAATACCATTAGAAACAACTGATCTGATACAAGATATCTACGAGAAAAGCGTTAGCCAAGTGAAAGTAGACAAAACTGGCCCCGAAATAGACATTTGCAGAGATGTAAGAGCCTCGCCCCTTGTCCCCCACATTATTTATAACTGTTTTACAAGGCATCATGAAACAACTTAACTGGTCAAAGAAAGGCATAAATATTAAAGGAAGTTACCTTAACAACCTTCGTTTCGCAGTTGACATTGTATTGTTCTCAGTAGGATTAAACATCGAAAAAACTAAAATTATGTCCAAGAAAGCTCAAAGGCCCATATTCTTGGAGAGTAGACAGTTGGAGTATGTCCAGGAATACATGTATTTAGGTAAACAAATATTTTTCTCAAAATCCAGACACCGTGACGAATTAAGGAGACGTGTGAACATGACATGGAACAAGTTCTGGAGCCACAAAGACGTTTTTAAATCTGATTTACCCTTAAGACTAAAAAAGGAAGTCCTAGACCAGGGGTGTTTGGATCAACGGATAAACGGAGTGCACTGGGTGAGCGAGCATTTCTTCAGTTCCGAGTTTTATGACGTTCAGGGATTATAAGGGTCAGTACATAGGTATCCCACAAATAGGTATATGTAATGGACAAATAGCTTCAATACACCAATGTGCTCAGAACTCAAATATAACTTCTATGCATTTATATCCAAAGCACTACGTAGCTGTGATGACACAGTGTTCGCCTCACATCTCGGCGACTCAGGTTCGAATCCCCGGACGATTAATATATATTTTTTTTTTCGCGAAATTTTCTGCATGAAATAAATAAAATATTAACATATCTGATGAGTGAATATATATATTGACAAACGCAAGCATATCTTTCGCATGTTTTTCTATTCAATTCTACCAAACAATGTCTTTGTTACATATAATTAATGCAGTCACAGTGTACACGAATATTTATTCACAAATGAAACATTTTACATCAAAATTTCAAGTGATAATTAGTTCAACGTTTGACAAATTTTATCCGATTGGTCACTCAATATGCTAGGCGGAAGTAGATATCGAGAGCCATTCGTATGATTTCCCGGTTTAATATTCCATTTGTGAACAAGTATCATAAGAGACATAATTTTAAACATGGAAGAACAAAAATTCTCAAAATCTATCACTGAGTATTTGTGGAGGTCAACTATTAATTCAGTTCTGCTCGTGCATAGTTCTTTCAGCGAATTAAAAAATCGAGTCGGGAATAATGTATACTTGATTTTGAATGAATTTTTTAAGTTGTGTACGTTTGCCACAAGATGAATTCAACTCGCATTTGATATGGCCTATTTTATCGATATATTATCATTTGTTGTACTTTAACGCTTTTACATCATCGAATAAACGTGGAAAAAATGATGAGGGGTTTTTTAAACATAAATTTATCCATGTCTATGATATTTGATTCGTTCAAGTGATTCCCCCAAGTATTTTTGATTCGTGGAGTACAGTTTCGTTAAAAGATGGATTCAGGCATACGAAAATACAAAATATTCCATATCATACAATTGAAGAAAAAAAAATCATTCTTACGGGAATTAAACGCTGATTGTTTAATCGGCACGCAAAAGTTCTGACACCACGGCTGTGCAGACCGATGGATTTCATCGCATTGAAGTTATATTCAAGTTGTGAGCAGATTTGTGAGTAAGGCCGACTTATTGGATAGCATTCGTCTTCGGTGTGTAGTATACCTAGCTTAACCCAGGTATAAGGTCAACTTTATGGCAGTAGGCACATTATATTTCCTTGGAGTTCACTAGAGCGCAAAGAGCGCAGCTCTTCCACTCCTGGTCATATAAGCCATTATATTGCGGATGATCAGCTGTAGTTTTTATTTTTTTAATACCAAACCTTTTAACTACTCTTTTTGAAGTACTACTCCTAAAATTAGGACCTCGATCAATTAGTGTGAGTTTAGGTGCCCCAAAAATACAAATGGATCTTCTTATGAATGCATCAGCGATAGTGATTGCGACAGTATCTCGTAATGCAATTGCGAGTGGAAATTTTCTTAACACATCTTGGATTGTCCACACATATTACTTCTTTAGTTCTATGTATTGCACCAACTCTATCCATTGAAATTGTTTCAAACAGTAGTAGTAGAAGTGTAATTATTAACCATTGGTTGTCGATTTTATATATGAACCAACTTATTCAATTGGTATTCAAGATCTTGTTGAACACGTCTTTGTATATCGTCTTTCAAATTTTTTCAATAATAATCACGCTACATACTTTGATATGTTCTCGTTCCCCTTTATGACCTCCTATATGTGGTTTATATATCTATAGGAAATCTCAGCTATTCCATTTTCTAGAACATAAATAACTCTTCCCAAACAAATTACAATTTTAATGTGGCTTCGATGGAAAGCATTTTAGTTAATGATGACTTCATCCGAAAATCAACTTTCTAAATCATCACTTTTTGCAGTACTAACGCATTCAATTTTTTCATCAATCTCCTGAAATTTAATAGAACTAAACAAAGATTTTCGAGTGAAATGCGACACATTCTTGACGATCCTCTCTAATTGCTAATATGAATAAAATTTTATGATTGAATCTATATTGTGTTATTTCCCCTAGTTTCAAATTGTCTAAATAAGGTAATTTATTGAAATTTGTTAATTTTGTGGAACTTTCATCTCATGGTTTTCTTGAGTTATTATTGGGAACTGGTAAATTGTCTTTTCGATAATGAAAATAATCTTTCACTTCTACAATATAACGTGATTTCAATCTCTTTACTTCTCCATTGGTCATGAATGTCGCTGTTTATTGACGAATTATCAACAATGTTCGGTAATTCTAATATTTGTTGATCACCCATTTCTGGATTTATGTCATCTTCTGGGTTTGTTATAGTATTTTTTTCTGTATCAACTTGCGATGTTTCTTTTGTTGAACCCTTATTGTTCATTTTCATATTTTTTCAACTGTCTAGGACATCGAATGTCTTCATTGTTCAATTCCTCTTCTTCACCACTACTCTATTTGTTATAATTTATAATTATATAAATTATATATATATTTTTATTAATTTATAACATCACATGTATTTGCGCTCTCGTTGTGATTTTTTTTTGGTAGCTTATTGAATGAATTAGCTGATTCCTTATTTCGTAATAGTTATTTATTCTGTTGATCCTGTTCAACATATTATTTTTCTTGTTTCTTTGAACATTCCATATTTTCTTCATCCGTTTCCGATGAATAATTTGAATTATTTGCCAATAATATTGACAGTATACAGGTATAGCAATAAAATTGCGCGAGATTCACGGAAAACAACGAAAATAAGCACTATACAAATTTTTGCACAAACTGTTACATATTCCAAGTATACATGAATCCAAGGTATTTGAATATGACAAAATTGAATTAGTTGTTCATGACAGATTTGAGGAAAGAAATGGTATGTAATAAATAAAGAAGAAAATTTTTTTTAATGGCTACCTCTTAGTTTTCGGGTGACCATTTGATTAAAAAAACGAATAAAAATATATTTTCGCCTTCAACTACCTTATAAGTTCAAATAGGCGAAATATTCCGCGATCACCACAAAGAATTTAGGAGCCATTCGAACTTGATAAAAAAAATATATTTTTAATCTGTCCTCATAAACCCCGAAAATCTTAAAATTTTCGGAATTTGATGATATATGTATGAGAAATTTCTCTGTTATTTCACTATTCTGAACAACTTCCAGATATGTTAGCCCTTTTGTTTTTTAAATACGTGCCGCCCGGCGAACGCCGCAACCCGACGAATTACACCTTTTTATTACGCATTTTCGATCGCCTCCCATGCCTCGTCTATGAGATTTGAAATAGGGTCGTCGAAGAGTTCAGTATGTGAAATCTTGTGCTCTACAATAGGGGGTTCTTAATATTTGATTGTATTTTCAATTTGATCCGAAACGCTGGCAGCGTAATGAAGAAAAAACCAAATTTCAAAATTTAAACTATTGATTTACGTTGTTTAAACAATTTGCAATATCTTTCTTTGTGGCACAAATACTTAATATCACCCCCTCTTTGAGAATTTCCCATTCTTATATTTTTCTCGGCCTTTTTAATTAATGTTGCACTTTGCATAGGCCGAGTGGTAACGTCGCTGGCTTATATTTACTCATCTAAAATCTGAGACCAAATTTCCATAATCATGAAGATATGAGAGATCCAATTTCTAGTGGTGGGGAAACCGTTTTGTACAGATAGCGTAATGCTCGAGTTTCTGTATGTGACGCCGAATAGGTTTGTGCTTGGTTCGAGGCGGTACTGCGTGCGACGTCGAACGATCTCAATAATTTCTATATGATTATAATGGTGATATGTGACTATTTCAGTTAGACAAATAATTTCAATGTCCTATAACCGGAATATGCATTCGTGTTTTTTTTTTATAGGTGTGATAAATAGAGGTGATTCGTTCCGAAAAAAAAGATCACGATCAAATTCACTAGTTCCAGTTGAAGCTGAGCATGAAGTTGAATCACCTACACTTGCGAAAGAAGTGATAATTTCGCATGAGGTTGGTTTGCTGGGTGCCCAAGGCGTTGGAAAAACTGCACTCATCAGTCAGTTCATGACAAGCGATTGTATAAATGCCTATGATCGACCGAAAGGTAAGATAATGCTTTTGTTTATGCCCTTGATATCTTTTCCCAAAATGATGAATTGCTTGTAACATCAATGACTATACATATGAGGTATTTCACAGTTGAACATTCAATAATACCCCACCCATATATCGCAATACTTTGAGGAGATTTGCAAAGGAATTAAACGGAATAGAAAAAGGAGGACTTTGTCTACAAAAGAGTTAAAGGAATATATATTCATTATAGGTGAAGCAAGAGATACTTTCATGCAATCGCAACCCAAAAGAGTTTCTTTGGCATCCCTTTGGTATTTGCGTTTTCACGAATGAAATGAGTGATTCTTCACCAATTTTATGGAACGGATAGGTCTTGATAGCACATTTGGTAATGTCCTGTGCGAATCTGGGTGGTCCAGATTCAAATCCCGGTTCGATACTAGCCATTATATTTCCTTCAATTTCCTAGGTGAATACCGAGATTCTTTCTTTATCCACCCAAATCCAATTCTTCCTTTCCCGAAAAATTCATAATTGTCAAACGCTGCATTACAATCCCCCTTGTTCTTTCATAATCAATTCATAAATAATTAAATGGATTGAATTGGTTGTTTGAGGAAAGCGTAGTGACGTGTTCCATTGCACTTTGATTATAGTCTAGTCAAAAGTGTAGAAAGATTTTTTTTTCTGCCATGAACGCCCCCCCCCCCCCCCCCCCATGATCACAGGGCGTAGAAGATTGAATCACGTTTAAAACCGCGATATCTCCGGTCAGGAAGGGTGTTCGGAAAAAAATTAGACGTGAAAGCGGTAGAGAAAAGAATCATGCGTGGATTATTATGCAACTTTTTTTTTTCTATATTCACTTGCCGAAATATTGAACGTAATTGAAATTTTATCATCCCTCTGCGGCCACTCAGTACTGGCGCCCCCGAGTGGAGATTTGCCATCTACAGGCCGCCGGCGCGCCTCTTGACAAGCGGGTGACAGACGTTTGTTCGAGCGAGTGCGATCGGGCATATTCGATCTCTGACTCTCTGTGCGAGTACGAGTTACTTCGAACATGTTTGGTATTGTTTCTCACTTGTTTCAGGTGATTGGAAGACAACACCATGCGATAGATGAATTCTATCTGGTTTTGGCCTGCCAGGCCAGGCAAATGGACCTGCATTTTCATCGAAAGCCCGAACAAGTTTCATACCCACGGACGACCGGCAGGGGGGGTATAAATAGCCAAAAACGATCGGAAAACAACACGTAAACAAACGTGAAAAGCGGTGCCTCGCTTGCGGATTGAACAAATTTTTGAATTCTGAAAATTTGAAAACCCAGTGTCTCGAAAGACAACATCCTTAGCAAAAAAAGTTCACATGTGACCTCCTTTCTCCTATAAATAAGTCGTGAGGGGGGAACAAAGTTTAGGAGATGAATTTCCGATTTCCACTTGATGTAGCGACAAATCATTCAATTTTTGATATATCGTGATAAATATAAAAATCATTTAAATTAGAAAACGGTGTGCTTTCTAGTCAGAATTAGTCTATCTATCAGCTCGGAGGCTTCCATTTCGTGACTCAATCAGCTAACCGCCGAGTGAGACAATACCGAGCATGCTCGATGTCACCCGAATGGAGGGTCAGAGACCGAACAAGTTCGATCGCACTGGCACGAACAGTCTGCGACCCGCTCAGCAAGAGGTATGCCAACGTCCTGGAAATGTTAAGTACCCACTCGGCGCACCAGCCCTAATTAACTACGGAGGGGTAGTAAATTTCCCCGTGCGCTTATGCAAGGTCTGCATGCATTATGGAAAGATTCGGCTGGAAACGGTTTACCGTTCATGTCAAAGTTATTTTCGAATATCTTCCCGTTCGTGTGATATCGCGGTTTTAACCCATACTTAATTTCCATCACCCACTGACGGGGGGGGGGGGTCTGAATATTTATTGGAGAACATGATTCATGACGGTTTGAGGTACAGTTCTGTATGTATGACTTTCACATTACCAGAATCGGTTAACTTATGACACTTCTGACAGGATTATTATTAATCAAAATCTCAGGAGTTATTGAAGAGGCATATCCAATAATTGATGATGAGGAAAATGGACTGATTTTGGAAATTCTTTCACCTTCGGATTCTAAGAATTAAACATATAAAACAACTCTCCATATTTACCAACCCCAACGACGATGACGTGGTGGTTGTATGGCTTTAGAATAATCAAGTAACCAAAAGATTTAATTAATCAGCGCGCTAGGGACCAAAGCGTCTTCAAAAATGATTAACTGACCATGGAGAATATTTATAAATCACCAAAAAATCCTTGTAGACATCAAGAGACTATTATTGATGACACTATTTATAACACGACACAAAAGTCCATTCCGAGCCACCGCCGTATATCATACGACATGAAATTAATTTCGCAGTATCGAAAAATTTATTGATTCTAAATAAATAAATAAATTTTCATAAGGTCTAATATGTTTTGGCGCAATATTTGTTGACATTACCGACCGACACACTACGACAAATGTGCGGCAACGAAGGCCGGTTGACAATCGAGCGAGTTATTATTGGCGCAGTTATGTTCACTGTGAAATAAATTTCATTCCGCCACACCTGCGAGCGTCTACTGACAAATTCCTTAATGATGACTAACAATGGAGAGCCAACAAACGGGGAAGAAAATAGACTTTATTAAATCATTCCTAATATTTATAATCACCGATGAAAAATTTCTCAATTAAATCGCCTCTCTTGTAGCACCCCCTGCTGCCACATGCTACGATTCTGTCGTGCTCGATGTAACAAGCTTTTGCCTTTGCAAGGACCATTCGCTAATTCAAACAGAGAACTAGTTGTAGATCTTCTAAACTTTCTATGACTAAATCGACATCAGAGTATCCAATCAATTTCAACGAGCTTCTATCGTCACGAAACTCAACACCGTAGTCACCCATAGCGACAAGATAGGCAAATATTAGTTTGACAGCTCGCGAATGGTCATTGTGATTATTCAACTAGTTGCTAACAGAACTTACTAAGAACGCTATATTTGGACATGCCACCACAGGTGAAAACGTCAATGACCCTCACGATACAGGACAAATTCAACATCAATCGTGTTACAGAATAGTGAATAAGATCTAAAATGATACGGGGATCGGATGGTACGCCGACTATTTTTTTATTGCGGTCGAAGTTTTGCATCGTACGTTCAACATATAGACTCTACTGCTGGAGACTTCCTTGTTGTATATCACTCTATTCGGATCCCAACGAACATACTTGAATCGCCAATCTTGATATTGAATGTATGGCTTAAATGAATAATTGAATCTCAGAGAACTTTTCAAATTTTTCTGCAATAGAACCATCACTCACAAACAGTGCTGAATAAACTGCAGATTCATTATTACATCCGATAAAAATACATCGATCAGCTTGTGTTCCTTGGAAAATGGACTCTTCTAGAGATGCACAAAATTTTTTATTGCAGCTCCTCCGTACTTGTTTCAAACCATGAAATAGTCCATCCGATCGACACACAACACATCTACTAGATTCTTTGAGTTGAAGACCCTCGAGAATTCCTTAAAAATGTCTTATGTCAACACACTGTTCGCATATCAAATTGGGCCAGTTTAAAATCTTCTGCAAACAGCACCCTCAATAAGTGGTGCCTCACTACTGGTGCAAACGTATTCAGAAAATCGGCCAGCTTTTGCATAAATTCACGGGCACATAATCCTTCCTTGTATCTAAATGCGTTAGCGCTAGTATCTTTCATCAGTTTGGACCGCCATTCTCAATCAATTGTTTTCGTATCAGACTTTTTTCCTACTATCGACCAGGTTGAATTCTTATGACGTGCCTGTATTTCAGTCTGAATAGCTTTCATCCCTTCAGATATTTCATTTCCTGAACATTCTTTGTTGTACATTGATATACGGTCCTGGATTTTTTTTTATTCTCATGATAATTGCAGTGCCTCACTTTGACATCTTTCAATGAAGGATATCCATAATCCTCAAGATCAACAATTAATCGCCCGCTGAGGCTGGAGAGCCATTGTTTTTTTACTAATCCTTTCACATAAATATACGCAACATTCTTCAGGATAATGTCCAGAATTTCAGTGAGTCTATCATACGATACATCACCAGCATCCCAAGATATTCCATGATAATTGCGCGTCACCCATGAATTCATTGATTGATACTTTCTAGGCAAATCTTCCCACTTACACGGTGGTTTGAATAGAATATCTGTAATTGCATGTGAATTCACAATCACATCTTGAATTGGCGTTATTGTAAGTTCTTTCACAGAAAATGTATTGACTGCACACTTAAAACCTTGTACATCTAAAAGAATCTCCATATCATTTCTATACAACACATGGCTATGATTATATTCGGACATTGACTGGTGGTATACTAAAAAATGCATGTTTATACCATTTCCCTCACTGTATATTACTTTTTATGAAAAGTTTACTGTGCAGTTGTAAAGAAAATGATGCAATAATACCTAAAAAGTGGGAAAAAAGCCACCCCATTGGATGATGTTTCGTGGTGGTGGGATAGATAAAAACATTTCATTTTTATCTTAAAAAATTTAACGCATTCTCGCGGTAAGTTGCGAATGACGTAATAATGTTCGCTAAGAGGGAGAAAGTTCCACCATTGGACGGCGGGTAGTCGCGGAAGGGCGGAGTCGAACACCATTGAACGATGCATAACATTGAAGGTGGGGGGAACACATATCATCATACAATAATGAAATTTTTTGGTATTCTCCCATTAGTTGATAGACAACATCATGCAAGCAACACATGAAGCATTATACTATAATTCAAAATCGTGAAATAATAAAAGTGATATCGACTACCAATAAATTCATCGTTGTGCTATAGATCAAACACCGACTGTCAACAATATCGATTATCGATTATTGAGATCAATATATATCTTCGTACTATAGGTAAAACATCGACCGTCAACAATATCGACAACCAATAATAATATTTATCGGTACATATCGTCCTACTATAGGTAAAACATCGACTGTCAACAATTTCGACTGCCGATAATATTTATCGGCAAAGATCGTAGTATTGCCAACAAAATCATGCTGAATGTATCATATGATCCGAATGAAATTTGCACATGCTGGCCAATACATGAAGTACATGAGAAAAGATGGAACTTATGGGACTGATTTTGAAATTGGTATATCTGTCCAACTATCCAAACGTTCAGTCACAGTATTTCATGAGGAAAATCAAAAATTATATTCCACGACACTAGATGCTCGAACAGTGAGTGGAGAAGATGCAAGTTTCATCAATATATTATTCACGGGACCACGACAAAATGAACATTTCCAAATTCTTGAGTCTATTATACCGGAGGGAGCTGTATGAGGTGTGAAGAGTCCAAAAAATGTAAGAGACTCCAACGATGTATTTGAATTTGGTGTTGAGTCTGAGGCAATAGGCAGTTTACGTACTTAAAATACTTGCAGAAGTCCGCCTCCTCAGCTATATAACAGCCAGACAGCAACGAACGAACTTAGTAGCGTTCATCCTCAATATGGGAGTGGTCTGTGCAGCTGTGGTACAATTGAAAGATCATGCGACATGAATGGGGAATGCAGTAAGTCTCCGTCGATGACTGTCATTTGAGTCCTCTGTTCTTGAAATCAGAATCCGTCCGCAATTTCATTGACGATAATCACAATACTGCAGATATATCATATACGAGTGAGGAAAATAACAGCCATTTAGAAGTGCAAAAGCATGAAGATGATTTCGAAAACCCAATGGAAGTGCTCGGAAAGATGAAGAAGCCCAATGAAAAGTCGAAACAAGAAAACAGGGCACATAAAACCCCCGACCGAGAAACGTGCCGAAAAAATTTGAGTATCTCGTTGGGAATGGGCAAATTCGAATATATGATATGGCTACACGAGATGAATGTTCAAACCTTCATCTCGCCAGACGGGAAATAATCTGATAATGGAAGAAACTTTCCGCTGTAGATGTCACTTTACATTTTGGTCCAGAGTACGATTTGATAATCACAATTTCGTTTGATATGCAATTGAAAAAGATGATAATTTAGTATCAATGCATGCAACGTGCACGGCACCCGTTCCGCACTCGCATTCAGCAGAAGAAGGTGCAATATTTTGTCAAACAAGAGAGGAAGAACGAAAAAAGATAATGAAACTTCCTAAGTATCGTCCACTTCATGCTGTTCACTTGGAGAATAATAGCAATATTGGCATGGAACTATTGGCTGATGGATATACTCAGCATTTGGTAACTCTTAGTGTAGTACGAAAGCTGAGATCAAAACAGACCTGTGCCGAACGACAGGACTGAAGGTCAGAAGATCTGCGGATATCTGTCAAATATAGTTGGCATCACAGGAGTTGGTGATAGTGCGGTGAGAATATTTACACTTCCCCTTCGAGTTATATTATTTGCGTAAGAATATATTTTATTACAGTATGTTATATAGAGCATCGAAGTCGACAATACCGATTTGTCAAGTGATAACATCTGAGCACACTATCACTCCAATCTCGATAGTTCTGAAAGAATTAAAAGAGCATTTGTGGAACAACCATGCTCTGAACGATGGCTATTATTCAACGCAATAGTTGTTGACTGGCGTTGGGTTCCAATGAATAGGATCGTATTGAAATGGAATAATATGAGTATGGTCGAGTATTTGAAAATCGCATTTGATTATGTGATGTACGGAAAAAGACCCTTACCGATGGTTTTCATTTGAAATAGTTGCGCACATATAATGCACAGGATCGCTAAAATAATAAAGAATCGTTTCACGGCTTTGATGCACATATAGCATTACGTAATGGAGAGTATGGGGTTATTGATAATGAGCCGCGACAGTTGGATACTAGAAGAAAGGTTCTGTCAGGTAATCTGCATAATGTTAGCCAAACGGCGATCAATAGCTAACGAGAGCATGTTATCTTGCATAGGTATCATACAAAAGTATTCCAAAGATTTTTATGATACCGGTGTGGAAATGGAATATATCATTGAAGGGGGGCTAGAGGGGGGCGATGAGATTGAATTGCTATATGGCAAAAGTAACGCTATGTATGCCAAATAACCATTTTACGAAAAGTTTTACATCATTTTAGCTGAAAAAGCGCTATATGCCGAAGAGAATGCTGGGATAGAAGAACCAAGAAATCCACACTATACCCCATAACTTGTGGCCTATTCAACAAAATATTATATGCCGTATAGTCCTTTATGGTCGGGCGGTCTAATGGAATTAGTCAACGAGGATATTTTTCGCGTATCAAATGCATACGCAGAGTCAGTTCTATGTGAATGTCAAGAGTCAGATAGAAGTGAACAATGTTGAAATCTATCCAGAAACTGCTTCGAATCCAAACATAATGGAAACCTGGGCACGGAAAAAAAAAGGATCTTGTGGAACTGAAACCCGTATATCGAAGACATGCCTATATGGCAGGAAAGCATATTATTATGACAAAAAGAATTTTTTTCGCATGTAGTAGACTTGCCCAGCACTTTTTATCACGGTAGCATGTGTTACGACCTGGCTGTAAACCCGGTTGCGTCCTAAGAGCGTTGGATTTGGCAAGTCTACCGAACGAGAGCATAGAAAATATCGTAAGAATTGATTCGTAGAATCGTAGATTGGTTGCACTTGATGAAGAAGATCCTCACATTCCGGTGGATATAACAATTAAATATAAAAATTAGATTTTGAATTAAGGTCCGAATATATAGAGGGATCGTTGCTCGTCACTGTGACTCGCAGCTGAAGCGTTCGGTGAAGGATTGGTGATCAGGGCGAATCGGAGAACTGAGGTAATCAGATAATGTTCGTTGAATAAAGACACTTCACAACTATTGATTCAGAAGTACGTTGAAATCGATGTCGATTTCCTTTATTGATTTATTTAATTCGTTGTTATTTTTATGTTTTATATTTATTTGATTCGGATATTCGATGCGCTGACAACATGCATCAAGACTTGGATTTAGAATATCAATGAAGAATATTATGAAATTTTATATGAAGTCGTCGAGAGTACGTAATGCGAATGATGAATTATGAAGTTGTATTATAGTGACGTACTATATAGTCGCGCTATCGAGTAGTATACTGAAGTATAATAGAGTATTACAACCGAGCTTGGAATAAGTAGTAATAATGAAGTGAACTTCAAGAATGTAGTATAATAAGTGCTTTATGAAGAGAGTGTAGTTAGTGACTCGGAGGGAGTTTATATATTTGTGGTTCCTAGTCCGTGCGGACTAGTTTCGATTGGTTTTGATTATTCGTTGATGCTCTGATTTGTTGATTGGAAGTTTGATGACCCGCCATTGGACAGAAGGTCCGATGGTGGGTGACTTCTTAGTTGACAAAATTTATTGCTGAGAGCTGAGTTGGCGGTTACAGGTTATTGACGTCAAAAATTTGGTTCTCAACGTTCGATATTGTAAATGTAGTTGAAATATAATATTATAACAATATGATCTTGCATGCTGAGTGGTCATTCTAAAGTTTATGCAAATAGTTCTTAATATTAACTTAATTGTTTAATGGTCATATTCCGCAACGCAGCATAACGGTAGAGAATTTGGGTTGAATGTTCGCGGTTTGGCGATCGCGCTTACGCGTGCAGCCATTGCGAAAGGAAGAAGTTAATAAACGTGATTAATGCGTCAGCATGTGTGATCGCGGTTGATGGTAATGGATAACGTCGGTAACGCGAAAAAGTATAGCGGAGAGGTCGCTCAAGACCTAACACATGTTTCATTGAAAAGATTCAAATCGTATACTTCTGATGAAAAATAATAATTGAGATTTGTGGTGAGATTAATCTAGCCAAATCCAAACCAAAAAGAGGCAAATATTCCACTCCGCAGTCGAGCGCATGTCCCATTTCCCAATCGCCATGAGGACATGAATGATGCCATCATATTGGGAGCGACCACTGAGAATCATATTGAAACTGATGTAGTTAGGCCAACAACCAAAACTGAGGAATAACTCATCATGACCACAGAAGATGAAGACAGCCAATGGTACAACGTGACATACTTCCCCATCGATGCAAGTGGCACGTTACTTGGCAAAAATTGGGAATCGAGATTAATTGCGCATGGTAATGCAACTTTGCTGAATGTTCTCAACGATCTCAGAAATATGATATCAATGCTTTATACTTATTGTGATCACTGGCGGCTCCTTTTTGTCAATATCATTGAAGAAACTCTAATTTTTATGGACCCGTATGAAGTAGTGAAAATCACGGAAAAAGAGTGAGTCGTAAAAGCCTTCACGAAATTCATAAACAGGTGCAAATCACGAGTCTCCAACCATTGTAGCTTCGGCTAGAAATAGCTGCCACTTCAATTTTAGAAGCTGACAATGTCACGGCAAATTGTCTCCATTGTTTGAGATCCATAACGGAGCATCAGCCGTTGCGCTGCATTTTGTGTAAACGCTAGTTGCACAAAAACAGGGGTGAAACGAACAGCTTAGATACTGAGATCAACAACAGAATGGAGAGCCACAAGACAAAAAAATAAAGCAACGAAAAAAAGATCTCTGAAAATTTGAGCAAAGTAGGCTATGCCGGAAATACGGCCAAAAGAAGTAAGCAATTTCCAAATGAAGTGCTATAGTACTGCAAAAGCAATGGTTTCGTTCTGTTATTCACAATGATGAAGTAGAAATGCTATCGGTTAGCCACACGAGTGCGCCAAACAATAAACAAAAGTGATGCAAAAGCCCTGGTCTCGTTCTGTAGTTTATATTTATTCCATATAAGTGCAAAACAGTAGTTGATCAAGATCTACTGTTTACAAGTACGTCTGTACACTTCTGCTAGTTGAATTAATTCATCTCGGAGTATCAAAAGTATCGTTAATGAATGTAATAACGGAAAAGTATTTTGTGAGATAATAGCTCGGTCTAAAATAGGAAGTAGATATTGTGACGAGATGGAGAGGTATTGAGAAAAAAAGGGGTTGGAGGTAAATACGGGGAAGACAAAAGTAATGAGGTGTGGGCAGGGGGAGGGCACGTGACGAGAGTGAAATGTGGTGAAAAGGGGAAGAAAATGAGCAAGTGAAGCAGTGTAAGTATTTGGAATATGTAGTAACGGAGAACAGGGACCACGGGGCAAATGTTGAAGGAAGGGTAAAGAAGGCGACGAGGGTGATGGGGGCGATGTGGGGCATAGGAAAGAGATAGTTTGGGGGTGATTGGAGGAGAAGAATATGGATGTTCGACAAGATGGTCTGCCCGGCAATGTGCTATGGGATAGAGATATGGTGGTAGAAGGGTAGGGTAGAGGTTGATGCGATTGCACGACAGGTTCCTGAGATGGGTGCTAGGGGTGTCGAGGAGAGTGCCAGGATATATGGTAAGGGAAGAGCTACAGAGTAAAAAGTTAATAGGAAGAGCGGGTATGAGGGCAAGGGGGTATGAGAGGAGATTGGGAGAAGGAAAAGAATATTCGAAATCAAAAAGCGGGCAAAAGGGAGTAAGGGGCGGGAGGGATGGAGAGGAAATGGGAAGAGTTTTATGAAAGGGGAGGAATGAAGACAGGAGTAATAGAGGAAATTCTATTTTTCATGTGTTGGAGGCTGCAACAAATTGATGAAACTAGCAGCGAATTTTATCTTCAATTCTCACTTAAACTTAACATATTCATTGAACTTTGTAGATGACGGGAAACTTTTTTTGTCAACTTTAGTTCTCAGACTGTCATAAAGTTTGCGGAATATTGTTTCCACATACCGGCGATCATTAATTAATTAATTGCTGATGGACTAATAGGGATCACACGTTCATCAAACTATGCAAAATGTTAGAGTAGCTAGAATTTGTTCAGACGGAATGGATGTTAAACCGCTTAGTATCTCCGAAACTACCGCGTATTTGTCGAGGCGGTGATCGGCACGCCGAGGCGGTATTCAGCCTTATATGATTCAAGGTTCATGAGATATGCATTTCTCATCCTTTTTTTTTCCATCAACAGTACAATTTGAAATATTTCGTATTTCCATATAAATGAATTTATCATTTGGCGGAACTGTATTTCACATACTTTCCTACTGCAAAGATTCTGTTTCAGGTTAAAAAATAATGTATATACTGTGCGCAAATGGTCTTCCATGTGAAACACCCATTCGAGGTCGAAAAATTTCGGCAAAATCATTTGGACAAATCATGAAGAAATGAATGTTTAAAAATCGCCTTACAAATTTTTCCGAGTATTTTCGCTGATGTCCGACGTTGAAGATGACAAATGATGAATTATCGATGGAATAAGTCATATCATCTGGAAGGTGTGCCAACTCTTACCTACTGTTACATTGTTCTACTTAATCACGTGACATACAAAACCATCAACTCAAAAAGTTCTTCAAGACGATTTTTTACGTCACCAGTGATGTATCAAATCAATAATTTAGGTCTGTGAATAATCAGTGGTGGGTTTAAAGAATTTTTCGTTCCTGCATGTGTGAAGGTATATACTTAAAGAAGTATTTGTTCACAAACGAGATATTAGAAAAATCATTCGAATGGCTATTAATATACTTCCGACCTGCATATCATTTTCAAATTTGTTTGATTTGTATAGTAAGTCCCCATTTTTAACCTGATTCAAATTTCACATGCCACATCCGTTCCCAATCCTTCTCTCATGATGGAAGACGTCTACCAGCTTCCCGTGGTTTCAACTGAGCAGTATTTCGTATGCTGGCAGAGAATAGACAAATACATCCATTTGAATCGACCACGATTCATTTGTGTACTCTTTGACTTAATTTTTTGTAATGAAAACATACGTTTTGGTAGGATTGAATAAAAAAACATGCGGGAGATATTCTTGCGTTTGGGGATATATATTCACTCACAAAATGTATTCATATTAAATTAATTTTTCGATTGACTAATCACCTGTATTTACCTGTGGATTATGATACAATGTTGTGTATCTCTTCATAGCTAATTGAATAGCACGATTCCCGACGCGTTTCCAAGTTCGCAGTCTTTTTTCAATACTTCACAACGTTTATCAATATATTTCCGCACTGAATCTTTAATAACGGTTGTTCCGCATGACATATCTATGCATCAATATATAAATAGTATATGAATAGTATATATAATATATATATATATGGGGCATTCCATGCGGAACCAACCAACCCGCGATCCGGACCATTTTTTATTTTGTTGAGAATTTTCTACTTTTTTTGTACGTACTGGAAGCTATCTTTCGAAATTTCTCTTATATTTTTGTCTCAACCCGTTCAAACACAAATGATTTTTCGAAATTTTTCACATTTTTTTTTTCAAATGCTCGTAGCTTTTTCAAAAACGAAGATATCGAAGTAAAATACTACACCTTTTTTTTTCGTTTCGAGTTGAAGTTGCATTCAATTCTTCATTCATAGTTCGACTCAGTTTATACATTTATATAATTTCGTAAATACTTATATAAATTTTTGAAAATGTATATAAAAGCGTCGAAACATGCGTAAGATGCAAAATGCAAAGGAAAGTTCATTTTGATGACAATGAACGAGCCTGATGATTTTCCTATATATAAATTTTATACATTTCCATATGAACTTCGATACAGGCGTCGAAGAATGCGTTGAGTGCCACACACGGAACATAGTATCATTCCATAACAGTGTATAAGTTGAAAACATTTTCGAATGGTACTTCATGTGTACATATAGATCTACTTGAATTCCATAACAGTCATTACACCGTTATGTGCGGGTATGAACCATGCGGAAAAAGTATAATTCAGGATGCATCACAATTTGCCAATAGTACATACCCGAGCCATTTTAAACTCATATTCAATGAATTTTTGAACATTCATCCGAGGGAAGAGTATGCCTCACATTCGTGAGATGGACGTTTTCTAAACGTAAACCCAGCCGCGTTATTCGTGATGTAAAATATATTCATAACTCTAAATTGCGGATGATTAATCGTCCACCAACCATGAACGGTTTATCCAGAGTGATGTTAGATTCAAGGTCATAGAAATAAAATTTTTTCATGCAATACGTAAAATATGGGTCTACAAATAATCTATTTTCCTCGCTCATTGTACATAAGTCACCTTCGATAAAATTCGACAATATGAATAATCGATGATTATCTATTTTCACAGATGTATGCGTTTCATCGCATCATTTTATCCCTAGAAAGAATAGTTCGAAGGAAAAATAAATGGAAACGTGAAGCTATCGCCTTACAGTTGATCGCTTGTATAGAGAGTAGTTTTGGACCAATGTATTGTATTTACTCATTTACAATTCCAATTTATTTTCAACAATATTGTACCATTGATTCATCTTTGTAGTACCTTCACGACTTGCAATGGCGACAACAATTTTTTAGCTAATATCCACGAGAACATCGTCGCCAAATAAAGAAACTATAGCTATTCCCTTATTCAAATACCACAAATGCTCCATGATTTTTTTTCCAGCTTGTTGCAAGACCGTTCAATTAAAATTTTTATACAAAATCAATTTTTTCATAAACTCCAAATCATTATTAGGGGACAGTATAGCAGACATAGGAGTATACCATACTTCAATATGAAATGATATAATAAATATCCCAACCTGTCGTAAACTAGTTTTTCGCCATTCGTAAAACTAAATTCATCTTGAAATATCAATATTCTCAAACCTAAAATTTTCAACATTTTATAACAATGAATGTAATTTTTTTCAAAAACATAAAACAAAGAAAAGCAATTTTTCACCGAAAGACTTTTTTAAAGTGTACAATTTGTCAATTATCCCAGGAATAAAATATCATTTGCCATAATTTAATGGCAGGTATTATAAAATTGATGCTCTACAAAAAAGGTTATGCATACCTTTTCGATAAGATTGTTAGTTTGCCGTAATATTCGAAAATAGGTCAAATTCTAGGCAGCACGACATTTGACGAACTGTCACTTTGAAATGGTTGATTTTATGACATCACGACTTGACACCATTTTTGTAGAACGTTCAATTTTGCACAAAAATATGATATCAGCTTCTCTGTATGACGCGTTGTCAGTGAGTAATGAAATTCCAAATGCAACAAAACGTATGTTCCCATGTTATTCTGACGGGAAATTAAGAAGTGCAATGCGGAACCTTCCAATGTTAATATTGAAAGTTCATATTGTAACAGGCGTCTTTTTATATCTGAATAAAATTTTCAAACCCGTTTCCGAGGAAAAAATTTTTGGAGTTATACTGCTTTCAGCGCGCGCAAAGCGACATGAAATTAACACCATGGAGTTAGTCCATGAGATACGTCCACTTAATGCGCTAGTGGGGCATATATTCCTCATGACTCGCGGTGGCGACTGCTTCTGCGCCATGTCCAATCACGTGCGATTCATTCTCTCAGCCACACCATTTTGCTGAGGAGTATGGGGAATTGTCAATCGCCGCGTAATTCCTTGACTGGCCTAATACGAATCAAACGCGTTGCTGCAGTACTAACGACCATTATCCAATTGCAGAATCTTTATTTTTTCACCGGTCTATTTCTTTGCATGCTTTTGGTACAACATGAACGCGTTTAGGACATCACACTTCTGCCGCAGTATATATATCTCACACCATCTCGTACAATCATCAATGAACGTGATAAAATCCCTTGCCCGTTCCATGGACTCCATCCTGAATGGACCAACATCTGAATGCCCTAATTTTAGTCTCTCACTGCATGGCACTTCCCCCTTAGGGAACGGGGACGCGGCCATTTTACCTTGCGCACACACTTCACAGCCCGATAACAACTCCGCGTATTTTTCACGTCGATCTCCGGAACAATACCATCGCGAACCAATTTTATCAAGTCTTTACCATTTAAATGTCTAAGTCTCTTATGCCACTTCAACAGTTCGGAGCATGGAGACTGCATTGCCATCCCCGCACGTTCAGCACTCTCATCTACGATGTACAAATCGCCTTTACGTCGCGCGAGTACAAACGCCTGACCGCGGTCATTCTTGACGTAGGCATCGTCTCTCCGGAACGCTACTTTGTGCCTTTTGCTCGTTATCTTGGCCACTGAGATCAATTTATTTCGTAATTCGGGAACGTACAATGTGTCATTGAACTCGATCACGCGTTGAACGTCATCACTCCCGACAGACACTCGCACTGTTCCCCTTCCACTAATTTCTGTGGACGCTTAACTCGCTCAGTTCAACTTTACACTAGGTATTGCACACACTGACTCGAAACGTTCCTTATCACCACACATATGCGGGGTACAACCACTGTCCAGTAACCACGTCCTTGGCACCGGATTACTGACTTTTGTTTTTAAGATTGTGAGCTGATCGTTTCGACTTTCCTTTGATCTCCGACAATCGCTTTTGCGGACAAACATTACCCTTGTGTCTCTATGCGAGGGGTGGGCATCTTTCCACTTTGTCCACTTTTGGTGCACAACCACGCTCCGAGCGAACAACAGCTGTAAACTCAGGTATACGGCCAGCAGTACTATACCCAAAATATGTATACAATGCAATAAGTAAGCTTTACCCACATCTCCATTCACAACTTGAATATAACTTCAATGCAATGAAATATATTTGACTTCACAGACGTGGTGCTAGAACTTTTGCTTGCCAATTAAACGATCAGCGTTCGATTCCCATAAGAATTTTTTTTTTTCTCCTAACAATTGTATAATATATAATATCCCGTATATTCGTATGTATGAATCTATTATTCAGAGAAACTATATGGCACATTTGTTACTCACTGCAATAATTCTGCTAGAAGTTAAAAAAAAGTTACATATACTGGTCGCGCGTACCACCGATCCAAGTTAAGAATATTTAGGCAAAATCACTTGAACGAAGGAAACCACATAGTCACGAAAAAATGTATGTTCAAAAATTGCTTTACCAGTTTTTTCGTCTATTCGGTCATGTACAAATGTACAAAAATGTTGAAGTACAATTAATGATAAAATATCAGTAAAACATGTCATATTGAATCCAAGATGGATCAAATATTACCCACTATTATATTGCTTAATTCGTCTCACGACGAACACATTCATCAACTCATATTTTTCCGGAATCAAGTATAAATCACAAAGATATGGTTTTCAGATATACATTAGACTATTATGTGTTCGATCAACAGTTTATTTCCCCACAAACCTATTTCATTTTCGAGTCGATTTTGTAATTCGCTAGTGAAACCATGTATGATCGTAATTGAATTAATAATTGGGCCCCATAAATACTCAGTGATGGATTTTGAGAATTTTCGTTTCTTCATGGTTGAAAGTATATATTTTATGAAATATTTGTTCACAAATGGAATATAAGATCAGGAAAACCGTTCAAATTCGTTATTGATATTTACTCTCGATCAACATACCGAATATCCAATCAAATAAAATATGTCAAACGGTTAAAATCATACTGACCAATAAAAACTGTTAGTGTCAATTTACCCCCGCCAATACTCCACGAGCCAATTATCTTCGAAAAATGAAAAATTGGCGTACTCTATGACATTAATTCTATGTAACGAAAATGAGCTGTTATCTAGAATTTAATGAAAAAACATCCGAAGAATATTCTTGCGTTTGGAAATATGAATTAACTCATCAGATGTGTTGATATTTTATGTATTTCATACAGAAAATTATGAGGAAAAAAAAAATTGATCGTCCGAGGATTTGAACATTAGTTGTCAAATTGGGAACCTCACATCATACTTTTTTTTTTAATTTGTTTATTTAATAAAGAAATAACAATATTATTATACATAGAGTTTCTATCGGCTAAATAAACTTAAATAGAGAAAAGAACATGCCGTATATATAATGGGAGAACTCCTGCCAGAGCTATACTGGTTCTCTGAGTTCTTAAAGTTATTTCACATGATTATTTGGTGTGTGTTCTTAAAATTAACTCTTATATGGTAGCGCAAATATGTTGGGTAACAATGAGTTGCTTAATATAGTATGTTTATAAAATAGCATTGTGGTAGATAGAAAAATAATTGGTACTATTACTATGTATCCTAAGTAAGAGTATATAATAATAAGAGGAAAAAAAACTACGAGATTAGTATTCTAATTATGGTGATAATTGTACATTAACATAGTTGTACAAATGTTCGTATTGAAGACGTTCATATCCATTATTTTAAATAAGAAATTTTCATAACTAATAATAAGAGAATAGAGTGAGACGGGGCATTTAATGATATGAGTAGAACAATTAACGGATTATAAGTTTGTTATTACAATTCATGATGATGGATAGAAGCATGGTGCATTGGGTGAGGGCGGGACTTAGGACAGCAAAGCAAGCTGAATAGTACTTTGATGCATTAAGCCCGCCAGACATCCAAGAACATGGGTCATCTATATCTTGAAGTAATATAAAGTTAGGTGATCCAGATAAAAGAAAAATAAAATGATGAATTATATTTGAGTATAATGTTATGTGAATATAATTAATGTTGAAAGAGATGGTAGGTAATATATATAATATGGCACTTAGTTGTACAAACGAAGTTATGCCTAGTGTTTAAATCTCCGGCAATGACGTAATGGTTATTGTTGTTTTTGAGATCTAGCGTATCAAAGATATGGTTGAGCTCAGAGATGAAGTCGTTTTTGGTGGTGGTGCTATTGGTAGCGTATAGGCTAATGATGTATAAATGTTTGTTATGTGCAATTTTCAATTTGATTATAGTATAATCTATTATTTTAATATTATACGACGACTGATATGATAAGACGGTGTGAACTTTGTTGTTCTTTAAAAGAATGGCAGTACCACCATCTTTCTTTGTGTTGTTTCTGTCCGTTCTGATTGTTTTATAATTATTAAAGTTTATTATGTGTTTATTATCAAGTTTTGTTTCAGAAAGGAGAAAAATTTCTGATTTTTCTTCATGAATAAATTGTTGGAGATCGTATCTTCTTTGATATGTGATTATTGAGTTAACGTTGATAGCGGTTATTTTGATCTGGTTGATATGATTAGAGATAGAGTTGTTAGCTTTATTATGGTTTAGGGGGATTAATGTAGAATTTATTTGATCGGGATTATTGCCCACTATATTATTTCAGTATTTATATGGAGTAGTTCATGTAAACGATCAATTCTGTTAGCGTTATTGTTTATTTGGTTGCTTAATGAATCTAATTTAAAATTAATTGATTCAATGATGTCCTTTATTAAATTGTTGTCCCACGATGGTACAGAGTCGTTGTTGGATGTATTTGTATTGTGTGTTGATAAAGAAGCAGTTTTTTGTTGGTTGGCGGTATGATTGATCTCTGTTTTATTTTTTGTGGCTTGCGCGAAAGACAAATTAGGTTCAATTTTACGGAATATGTTTTGAGCTTTCTTAATGTTAGATATTGCGTTATCTTTTTTATTTTTGTTAATTAGATTTAGAGCGTTTAAATAGAAAGGGCACTGCTTGAAATTTGCTGGGTGACCCTTGTTACCGCAGTTTGCGCAAGTTAATTCATTTTTGGGGGCCGAGGCCGTAATTTTACAATTTCCAGGTTCATGGTTTTCGCTACACTTTACGCATCTGAAGGTGAGATGGCAATTAGAGCTAGCATGACCTAGTCTCTGGCATCTTCTGCATTGATGAATAATCGTCTTTTTTAGGTGTTCCCATCGGACTCTTTGGTGTGCGATGAGTTTGTTGTTCGTTAATTCGGAGATTTTACTATTTTGGGTAATTTGCACTAGGAAGTGAAACTTTGTTGAGTCTGTTTTATTATAGTTAATTTTAGAAATTTTAATGATTTCGTAGTTGGGGTTTTTTGAGGCGATTAATTCATTTTTTATGTCCTCCGCCGAGAAATCTCCGTAGATGCCTTTCAAGATTAGTGATTTTGGTCTTGTTAATTTTGGGGTATATGAATAAAATTGTATACTTTTATCTTTTAGTGTGTTCTTGATAGAATTATAAATCATGTCAGTTGGGGCATAGATTGAGATTTTATCATAATCTGTTTGTTTAACCCTGAAGTTATTATTGGTTGTTTCGTTGGTTTTGAATAAGCTGATTACAGAATTAATAATCGATTTGAATACATGAATTGGAGGAGGTTTGGGGGGGTCTTTAGAAGTGTTTTGAATTTTTTTTCTCGCCTGGGTTGTTTGTTTCTGCTGTTGCTGGATGGCGAATGAGTGCTAGCCGGAGTTATAATGTCGTCTTCATCGTGGAGGTCGCTGAGAGGGCTAAACCTGTTATCATTCCTATGGTTGCCGGTTTTAGTTGGAGAATTAGCAGTTTCAGATCGAGTTGAAGTAGATGGACTATTAAACTCGAGCTCCATGTTGTTAGTGTTATAAGTAGTAGGTATATTTGAATTTGGATCGATGTTCGTTGGTGAGCAAGTCATATTGTGTGCGGTGTTTGAATTTCTCGGCCTCGTTATGTTTGTATTTGGTTTGAATATTGAATTTCATTTCGGTTTACCTTTTCCTTTGAGTAATTCATCATAGCTTTTCTTAAAATCAAAGGTTTTTGATATATTTCTGTTGGTGCCTGTGGTCTTTTTAGTCATTTTATTGAGATAATTGGTCTCTAACGTAGAGGTAGCATCCCGTTTTCTTTTGGTGGATGACATGCTTGGCAGAAAGCCAATTTATATCTATGTTGAATATTGCTCGTTGAAATGTATATGCAGATGCAGTTGAAGTTCACATTCTTGTATAAAACACGTCGATAGAGAGTTGAAAAGAATTATTGTAGAAAAGTACTCCAGAATAAAATATTGAGGTGTGCGAAAAAAGACTGTATGTGATACGTTAGATTATCATGAATATGAATAACTTCATTTTAATTATTACTATTTTTATTAAAAATTGATGGATAGAAAAACACAGTGTACACTAGTGGTAATTTCAAATAAATAGAAAATTGTTAACGGTCAAGTTGAGTGAAATTACATTTTCGTAGCGAAGATAAGTGCGTGCTGTTTGATCGCATGTTTCCAGTCAACTGAGCTCACTGAAGTTATATTTAAGTTCTGAGCACATTGGTGTATTGGAACTATTCGTCCATTACTTATACCTATTTGCGGGGTACCTATGTACTGACCCTTATAATCCCCGATCGTCATAAACCCCCTTCCAAAAATACGCCTGTCCTCCGGATTATCTCTCATTTTTTTCGATTTGCCCACCCCCGCTCTACGTTCCTCAACAATAACATTTAATCTCATTATTGGTCTTTTGTCGCGATTTTTCCTTACCCCTCTTTTGCCAAGGCTTATTATTCGAAGTTTTGTTGACACCGGCTGTCATAGCCGTTATAACACTGCCTGAGGCCTGCTTACGCGCCTCACTTTCTTCAATAATTCTCACCTTTAGCATCTCCGCGGTAGGCAATTCATCTCACGATTCAATCGCACACCTGAAGTTCTTAAATGATGATGGTGAACTGTACAGCAACATGATGGCAATACAATGTATGGCTTCATCTTGAAAAAGACGAAATGACACCTCGCTTTTCAGCATATTCGGCCGTACTACTATTTCGCGAAAGTCATGGTTTTGACACCATATCTCACCTTACTTTATGTATAATCAAAGAAAGTAAGGACAGCCACTACCAGCACGAGTCCGATATCAACTGGAACCCCGCACTACAGTTGCTAGTTCCGGGCTGGTGGGTCCTTCCCATGCTCCCCAAACTCTTAAAGTGCCTGGGTCGGGCACCCTGCTAACGGACCGAGGGGACACGCAGCCTCGTCTCCTGGTTATGACGAACCTCCGCTACGTAGCTGGGATGCATGTCGTGGGGTTGCTTATTTCCCTAGGGCTCTTGAGCCCTCTTGCGACACTCTTGTAACTGAGTGGTGGTGGTGATGATAATGATGAAGAAGGTTATGGTTATGATGATGAGAGAGAGGAAAGAGGAAGGAGAAAAAAAAAGAGAGAATCACATATATATACATATACATACATACAAACATACATATATACATATACATACACACGTACGCATATAGCGATTTACCACATAAACAGCCATTTTTGTCATTGACCGCAACTCGTGGTACTGCAGCGTTGAGACAACATGATGGCAAGCAGATCCCCATTTATCTGCACACTCATATTCTCGAGCTTATCCACCACGTCGAAGAAAACCGCCATGTACTCCTTAACATCACCGCCATCCTCCAACCGTTGAAGCATTAATTGTTTAAGAAGCGTCGCCTCTTGGATGCGTATATCGACTCTAACTTGAGCCATACGTCTCGCGAAGTCTCACATCCGCGAATCTGTTTCAATTCTGAAGCATGAATTGACAAAATCAGATCAGCGTTTGCCTTCGCGTCGTATCTGAACTGACGGTCCCGCGTCACGTTTATAACGGCTTCCTGTTCACCAGCCACGACTTCTGGTAACTTCTTACTTTCATTAACGTACTCCCACAGATCATTCTTGATCAGGAGTGCTTCAACCTGCATACTCCAGGTATCAAAATTGTCCTTCGACAATAAATCAATCCGCGACGAAAGCGATGGTGAGCCGGACGCCATTTCAAGACACTCTCGCACACTTCTACGTGGTACAACTTCCTCGATAATACCCGAAAAAAAAACGAATTACATTTTTCATACAATTTAACCGTGCACGTTCTAACACGCATACCCTGGGCTCATAACCTGTTGAGATTTAGGTTCGGAAATAATATTGAAACACTTTTAATATATTTGGATAAAATTTATTATGTATTGAACCACAGGTTTGTGTCGTCGAGATCAATAAATCGGACTAACGGTTATATGGGGATAATAGCCTGTGTCTAATTACAATGAAATGAACAGGATTATTCCCAGCGCGTCGACAAGCATCTAGAACGTTCTAAGCGATATTATTATAAACGCGTGATTTGATACATGTATTTATATAGACTTAAATATATATCATTTCCAACATGAGGTATGTATTATTTGTTCACATTGTTTATGAATTATTACTCTATCATTTAATAAATAATTATATTTAATAAATAAATAATTTATTTTGATTATTTTTCGTATATCAATTGTTTATATGTACTGTGACGCTGCACCCTTTTATTTTTGCCTTTCTAGGGGCTAAAAGGGCCGTCAGGCTACGAAATGCCAATTTGACTATACCTGTAAACGAAAGGAAAATAATTGAGGGTCAGAGACCTCAATGATCCTTATTATTTCCTAGATAAATGAACTAAGTTGCGAAATGTACTCTTTGAATTAATTATTATAATTAATAATTAATTATTTATTGGTAACTCAAATAAATCGAATATGATTATCGGAATTTAGTTAATTCCTTATTCACAAACAAAATATATATTCGATACAATTTTAGAAATATTCAATCCGAAATTAATTAATTTAACATTTTTGTTTACACAAAATAATAATAATAAACAATAATTCAAACAATTACAATCTTTAAATCAATGCATTTTTCAAGACGGCGTCTATATCTGTCTCTCTCTTAAGAATACTAATTTTCGCGACAATAGGTATTATTTTACCTGATTAATTCTTTTAATTTATTGAACAACGTCCCTATGTTCCAAACTATAATCAACTATGAACGTTTTATTATTCCAATAAAACGTGCACGGCATGGACATGTTTATAACAAACGACCTTTCTTCGATATTCAATGAGGACCAACTATATACTCGTTATCTTTATCATGGACAAAAATGACTACCTGCCAATATATAATTGGTAAAAGATATTCGGTTCAACACTTACAAGTCAATGTAGATTTCTGACACACAAACTGAATTTAACGTAGCTAACAATTACTACTCAATATAGCTAACTGAAATAAACAATACAAAATTGCAAGTGTCTATCCGAACATTCACGCACCAACGTATTTACAATGATACTTCTTAATAAATGTATTTATCACACACACTCTTATGACTAAATTATGACGAAATCTTTTCAGAGTAATCCGATGGGCGTGAAAAATAATGGAACGTATGAAAATGACAATAGTCAATGAGAGTTATTACATAAAACATTTACGAGTCATAGAAAGTCATCATGATCAAATGAAATGGATGGAAAATAATTATTGCAATTCCGAAATTGTCTGCCACACGTCCGCTCACCTCCTTATCGGAAGCGATCTCGGATACGACCAAATTGCATATGACATTTTTTGTAGGTCATAAAATTTCCTATGTGAATGTCCGCGACGACCCTGGTCCAGAATCCATAGGTAAAGCGTTGGAGAGACTCAATAGAACTCATTGATTCATTCAATGAATTACGTTCCGATGGCAAAAATGTGGAGTGACCGTTCGCGCCGTGCTATAGATATACTGTGAATGGTACATCGCGTTACCTTTCAAATTTAAATTCGTTCACATTGAAATGATTTGATTTGGTAATTCGAATGAATCGTTTTCAACTTGGAAAAATTTTAAGATATTATATATATTCGATTGAAAATATTAAATAGTTAAAATTCTTGATCGTGTTCTCATTTCTGTTCTCAATTGCGTCCTAAATTGTATTATTAATTACGTCCTCACCAGTGTCGCGTGGCACTACATTTCACGATACATAGCGCGAATAGAATATGACGTTTATCATTTCAAACATCACGCTAATCGGTGGAATCTAACCTCAGTCCGAAGAATTAATTTTGCCGCGCGCCCTAGCAGCAACCTTGACATTTATCGACATCTGTAGCGACAGGAACTTCCGGGCCGTACTTATGACCTATACGCTAGGCGATCCCGATGGGAGTGAAGCCTCGAAGGCCTTCGCTTCTCGTCTTCCTTGTCTAGGACCCAATCGTAATTTATACGAATTTACCCAATGATTGATAGCCCAATCATCGTTATCTTCATCGGTTAATCGATTGACCATTGTGTAGTCGCTTTGCCGGAGTCGAGAAGCGCTGCGCGCTGCCTGTGGCAAGGCCGCCAAGTTTTCCACACATGCGTAATTGAATCCTCTGCGCATTAACCCGCACATGTGCCGAAGAAAAATATCTTAGAGTCCAGACAACTGGCGACTGAAGTACCGTTATCCGCATAATATTGAACGGTAGTACAGTCCCAATAAATCCTAGTCCACTCGAATCTTCATTGGCTACCACTTCGACACGTCAAACCAAATTCTTAGTGGTGACTTCCATGGCCAATGGCCATCCATAGTGATTCCAAAACAATTACCAAGCGAAATACTGACTCCGGACAACAGCGGCGGTGGTACAATATTATCGATTGGTTGACGTTTTATAAGATGATCTATAGTGACAGGTGCAGGTTAGGAACTCATCGATTTACTATTTTGTTGTAAATTTACCCATTCATTCAATTTATTTTATATTACAGGTTCGGATAATGATGGAAGTAATGAAAAAAATCAATCAGGGCAACACTTAAATGTAATCTATTCTTTGCAATGAGTGGCAAATGGCCACCTCATCATAGTATGTATATATAGAAAATTAATTAATTTTCTATGTGTGTGAATTTTGCAGAAATATTTAAACAAATTGATACTGACCCACGTGAAATAACTTAACAAAATTATAATTTCAAAAAATGTGTATCTAGATATGAGAATTTTGAACACGTGCTCTTTTAACCATTTAAAAATTATATTTTTAATATGAGTATTCTATTTTTTCAATTTGTCTGCTGTCTGTTAAATTCACACTCATAATGTTCTATTTTTTTTATATCAACATTGAACACTGAGTGTTCATTATAATTTTTTTAATTTAATTATTTGTTATTAAAATTAATTATAATTATTTCTTGAAATATACCAAAGCAAATTATCATGAACACTTAGCATTGTATATTAACATGAAAATTTATTCGGAATTAATCAAGTCACTAAAATAAAATCAAGATAAATTTTAATTAATACTCAAACTTTATAAATAAATTTAAAAAATCAATGAAGCCGAAAAAAACGATATAATTTTGTTTTCTACAATAATATTTATTTATCAAACAATAATTTCTTGCACCTTCCTTATTGACCAGTATCAGTATACATTTAAATGAATTTAAATGAAATTTCGGTTTCAGTTTTCGAGATGCCTAAAGCTAATGCAGAAAAGTGTAATGCCTATTATTATCGTAAAAAAATGGAACAAGAAAAAATCGTTCAGCATAAACAAACGCGGAACGTTGTAAGGCATATAGACTGCGAAAAAAAAAAGGTTACACAAGGATATCAATTTTCTGTGAATGATATTTAACCTTTATCAATTGTATTTAATATCTTCATTTTATTACTTGATCGTCGTTTCTACAAATGTATAGTATTGGCATGCGGGAAAAATTTTTTGCAGTTATTTTTATTTTGTTACGCCAAAGAAGTATAAGTTCTTACGTGCGTACATAAGTACACACAACCTCTGGTTCTCTTTCTTTTTCAAAACATCCTCCTTAATGTAAACTCGGTTGCGTTTAGCGCGACGGATACGAAAAAGGTATATTCAAAGAGTGAAATGAATGTTGTAGTAGACGGTTCAAATGAACGCAAAATTCATTGATTGGTGTGATTTGCATTACTTTTCAAGACAGATCCACACGTTCCAACTGATGTTACAATTAATATGATCATTCAATTTTGAGAAAATTGAATTCAACTAATGAGCTGGACGAGCGGACCGAGTACAACACGTGCGCTAGATTCGGTGTTCAGAACAAAGATGGTTGAGATGCACGCGTTGAAAATGATCATGATGCCGACGGAAGAGCGGCGACACTTATGTCGCACTTCAGCGCAAGCGCATGCTCATAAGTGTTCATAAGTGTCCATACGTGATTGATTGGGTGGTCATGACACTACGTGACCCTAGTGATTGCCCATTTGAGTAATGTGTGACACTTGTGAATCAAACTGGTTGAGTGCTTGTGAGGTGCTGCCATCTCACACCATGAGTGACCAAACACACATGTTTATTCAGTTATTTGATTTTAATAATGCTCAATGTGTATGAGAACTTTCCATAGATACGAGATTCAATGATTTTACTTCAAGGCTATTATTGCGAAACGTGTTGTCAACAAGTTGCCATGCAAGTGAAGACAATAGATCAAAAAAAGGGACTTTTTGCTATTACGGATTTATGCATGGGTTTCAGCGTGGATAAGCCGCGGAAGTAACCGCAAGCCGCTTGAGGTCGACCCGACGCCGCCCTGACGCTGGGCCCATAAATCCCTTGTACACCCATGATAGACCTTGGGTATACATTCGCCGCCGTCCATCATACGGCAAATTTAATAAATTAATATAATAATATAGCCAGACTTTTGCTATTATGGATTTATGCATATATATATATGCTTCGATGTTGCTGAAATCAAATAAACTATTGCCGGTATTGGATATGAAGGGTCACGGCTATGAACATGAATGCTAGTCGCTCCAATATAAAATATATCTAATATATTCTGATAGTGGATGAGGTGAATATTATACAAATGGTGTGTAATATTATTAACAATAATACCACACGATGGTGAATGATCGCAATATGAATATAAACTAACTGTGCAGACCCTTTTTAGTCTTTTTGCATTCCCCACGACAATTAATGGAGAGGGGATATTTTGATTGAATATGATGTACTCTTTTATTAGTTTCAATTTATCTATGAGTAGATTTATTTCATTCAATTAGTTACAATTTCAGTGGACTGTATGTTCTTTTTTAATTGAAGGTGTTCACCGTTCAAGTCTTCACTTGTTAATAATATTCTTAAAGCCAGTAAAAGTTTTGTAGAGAGTTGTTGGTCTTAGATCTTCAAGGGAGGGTGAAAAAATGGTCATTCGATTGGTTAAAGATTTGTTTGTAGGGGAAACTTTTGAAGAAGAGAGGGTATAGTTTAAATAATGAAGAAAGTGTAAATTTAAAGAAATCATAAAACATTACTATTCTTCTGAGGCATTGTAAACCGGGCATGAGGGCTCCTAAGTCATTTATTATGATCGTAAAGTTGGGAACAAAAAATTAGAGAAAAGGGAAAAGGAATTTGGAAAATTATAAAATTATTAAAGTTTATAACCTTTGAAATTCTAAGACCGTTCTTTAAATTCGACACATCTGTTTCCCAGATGAGTCACTATATTAATACTCAAATTTCCAATCTCGTGTATAGACACGCAACACTAACAGCGAATGAACTATAACGATGAATGGTTGATCTGATGAAGTTATGGCGTGGCTTCAGATGAATGAAAATCAAAGTGTATATGATTACTCGCCACGTGGTGATGGTTACGCTGTGTTAAAAGTACAAGATTCGGCTTATCACAAATCTTTGAAACAATGATGAATGGTGCTACGTATTACCCGGGAATGTATGTGATTCACAATGATTACAAATGATTTGAACAAGAATGATTTGAACGATCAGGGCTAGAATGCCAAGTTAGAATGAATAACTTTGCGCACAATGGTTGACGCCACGTGTTAGTTCTCACACCGCAATTAATTGCTTGATCACACAACTTGAACTATTGCTATTGATTTGGCTAATTTTCTCTATTGAGAACACTTATGATTCATACAAACACTCAATGCACACAATTGCAACACTGAATTTATGAAGAACTTTGATACAAACACAACTTTTCGATACGGGTCGAGAACACGTGCGGCTAGAATTACTATCCAGTCCAGAATGAAGCACTAATGGATGATCCTGAGCGTCGGCGGAAATAATTGCAACACTTCTGGTCACTTCTAGATTGATGATTGGGCGCGCACGTGTTGGATGCGCAGGCGCATGATCATAAGAACATAGAAGTGTCCAAAATGATGATGATTGGATGGTCAATTCACTACGTGAATTTACTGACCATTTTAATCATGAATCGAGTTACCTCTGAGGTCAAGGTGGCAATTTGGTCCATGAGTTGCTGCCACTTCATGATCACCAGGTCGAAACAATATATATATTGTGATGAAGTTTGCGGGAGTAACCCACGTCGAATTGGTTTTCCACTGCAACTCGATAATTAACAACAATTTATCCCATGCAGTTAATTTCCGCGACAATTCGCGAGAGTCTTGTTGAGCGCCAAGTGCCTTACGGGCACTAATCGGTCGTATAAAAAAATTCCCTTTTTAATGTTCTTATCGAAATAATCCCCGGACTCTTGGCGCGGAGAAACCCTCGACGATTATTTTCCACTAGCTTTTCGGTAAGTAGGTGGGATTCTTGGACAGTGCTAAAAAAATATATCCTCGAAACTATTTATTTGTGGAGTATGCAACTTCGTTTATTAATTAGAATTTGAATGTTAAAGACTCCACGTCTTGAAAGCGCAGTGCGCTTAAATCATTACTCGACAACTCGAATGGTAATACAAATAATAATTGATCACGCGGTCCTTTGACTCCTTTACTTCCTTGAGACAATTTACACTTTCTACCCACAATTACCACGCACGAGTACAATGTAACACGCTTACCAGTCGATGAATAAAAAAGAGATAATTGGTAGCTCGATATTCAATATGTGGTGAACGCGTTTAATTTCAAACGTCTGTACGATGAGCCCTTCACTATAACGGTCTTGGCGACGAAGTCTTTTGAAACGTTGTGTATCTCGAGCAGTCCCGACAATAAGTGATTGACTAGGCGACAATGCGTCTCAATACAGGCCTCGGGTGTGTATGCACCCAGGAATAATGAAGCGCGCGTTAGGGTACCTCGCCCCGCACGTCAGTTTCTAACGGCCCCGCGCGCCTACAAGCTGCACGAGGACCAAGAGGCTCGCTAGCCGAATTCCGCTCTCTTCTTTTCGAGAGTCTTCACCTATTTTTGCACCCATTCGTTCGTACTCACACTCATTCGCATCTTCGTACACTCAATTGTACCTTCATACACTCATCCGTCCGCTCTCTCGCGCTCATACTCAATACATTATGTGTAGTGAGGGCGTAGAGGCCCTCATTCGGCCCACGCGTATCCATCCAACAACGAAATCCCACAGTGTTCCTCGATGCAATAAGTCCACATCCGCGATTTGCCTATGGAATCTGTACGAACCGCGGCTCGAACATAATAAAATAGGCAATGCATTAGTGATGAGACTTTTATTGTTCATCACTCGGTTCATTGGCATGAACTTCGACCCATCTTAGTTGAATTTTCACTATTCATTTTGCCGCGTGGCGACAGTCGAGGAGAAGGCGGTTTACCACGTCACAATATATATAGAGAATCGTTGGTATTATATATATTGTTATGCCTTGGACAGGGATTAGTCTTAATTTCTATAACAACACAATTTCTCAATCTCAATTAATGTCACTTTAAACTATTTATTTATTTAAACGAAACTTTACACTCAAATTCACAATTATTCTCTTCAACTACAATTCCGTAGTGTCTTCTATGAGTTCACTTCAGCGACTGACTCAAGACAATCGGAAACTAAAATGTAGTGCGGTTTTTGATCTCATTACGCCGTGAGAAAAGTTTGAGAACGAGGAGTATTCTGACCGGATGCGAGCGTATGAACATCACCGTCAGCAAGTTTGACATAAATGGTTTGGATGCATAACAATATATAATACCGACGATTCTCTATAATTTGAACCTAAAATTCAGTGATTCCATGCATTATTTGCCGAGATACGAAATAAAAATATTTAGGCACCCCTTTTCCACAAAAATAAGTTTTTTCAGATTTCTCAACTTAGAATAATCATATAAGTGGAACAACTCAAGGCTGATTCAAAGCTCCGAGTATTTCGGATTCCTCGATTCATTTATATATTAGCACAGTTTTCATCAGTTGACGAGGGCAGAAAATTTGAATTTGCCGTTATCATCGATCGATATCGATTGTAAGTGAATTCACAAATATAACTTCGGGTTTATGCGATATTGATTATAGTTTTCATCAGTGGAGGAGGGCGGAAACTTCGAATTTACATTTATTATCTATTGATATCGGTTGTGAGCTATCAACGCTAATGTAGTTCAGGTTTATCCAATATTTATCATAGTTTTCGTTAGTTGACGTGGGCGGAAAATTTGAAAAACTCTTCACAATAAACAAAAGTGAATAAAACCAAACAAAAAACAATTCCGCTATAAAGTTGGCGCTCCATACGCGCCCGTTGGTGTTTGTCTGGAGCACATACGATAATATTCAACCATGACTTCTGCTACAAAAAGATATGAAATCGCTATATTATTTATTATGTTGCGAAGCATATGATGTGTACGAAGTGCTTTATGAGTCGGAACTTTCTGGATAAAATAGACGTTGATAATAATGTGAATCCATTAATTTATACACCGATGATGAAAAAAATTATAGATTTTTTTCACTGTCAATACGAACAAACATCATCGCACCGATGGAACTGTGAGCAGTCTCATCGCTTCTGACCCTTTGATTCGGAAGGCCATGTACTTGACGATGGAAACTGACATTCATTTGATGATATAAATTTTAAAAATGTAATGGGAATACTGGTGCGAAATAGCATGGGAATCTAGTAGTCAGACGCGCAAAGTATGGCCGTATTAACAGTGAGAAAAATCAGAATTTTTTTCATAATGGGTGGATAAATTGATGGATTCACATTGCATATTATATTTTTTGGAATCCCGTACTCTGATACACGTTATTTTCAACGTTTATTTTACCCAAAAATAAATGAGGGACAAAGACTTTCGACTTACATAGCCTCATATTAACGTCTTATATTAATTTTGAAAAGAGTAATCGAATAGAATGTGAAGCGTTCCACCATTTTTTTTTTCTGAGGTGTTTAGAAAATAAAGGATGGGTGGGGGGAGCGGATGAGGAGAGAATCTCGATATTCACTCAAGAAATTGAAGAAAAAATAGTGGATAGTATTGAAGCAGAATTTGAACCCGGGGCCCCCGAATTCGCGCCGGGCATTCTACCGATTAAGCTCTCTAAACCTTCCCATTTTATTTCCTCGTGCATATCGAGTCAAACCGTCCATCGTACGGCAACATTTTCATATCAATTTGGGGAAAGGTCATCGAATAAAGAGTGAAGCACTTTGTTCATATCATGTGCTTGGCCACATAATAAATAATATAGCGATTCGATATCCTGTCGTAACATAAGTCAAGACTGGATATTATTGTATGTGCTTCAGACAATCACAACGGGCGCGTCTTGTGGCACCACCTTCAAAGCGAAGCTGGTTTTTGTTCGATATACATAAACGTTCGCATGATCGCGCCAAATATATAATATGCTATAATAAGTTTAATGGTGTTGGCCCTTTTTCTTGTATGTGACTCCCCACTTGAGGTGTACTCGTTAGGTGTGAAAAGTATTTGGGCTATGTCTTGTATAGAAGTACTCAGCCTGTTTTGGGCCATCAACATAAAAAATAACGTTTTCGTCTCATAAATGCCGTATCCAATGCCAACCTGCAAGCGATATTAATACTTCAAGAAACTTATTCTTCCAAAACAGTCCTCGGAATAATAGGCATTTTTAATTGTATTTAGAAGAATATTTGAGTGTTTTCAATTTTCAATTCATATACTTTTGTTTAAACAAAAGAGCGTATATACATTCTTAATAAAACTCATTCACAACACAACATCAATCACTTCTCATTGGAGAGAATAAGAATTTTCCATCGAGTCCCTTCGAACAATATTTCATGAATTCTCAAATTATTTTTTAGTCCGATAGGGTGTGTGTAAACTACAGCACCGCGTGTGTCTCGTATTCATCTGAAAATGTTTCTGCGGTCATTTTTCTTGTTTGACCGGCTTGTCACATTTATTTAATACCTACTATCACTCAAGCAAAGATAGCTAAGAGTCCTCTAAGTACAGGAGACTCGCAACTGATATGAAACAAAATGAATTCCCCATAAAATCTGAGTTATAGAAATGCTACTCAAACCGTGTCTTCACAAACAAAGACCAAGCGATTGTGATGGAAGCCATTGAAAATATTCCAGTTAAAGCTTGTTAAAATTATATCAAAATTTTGGCAACAAAAATTGAGTCAGCTCACATGACTCGTTTTGACAATATCGAACAAGAGAGTTTATGTTTTTTTCTACAATGTTGGCTTTGTCTTAAGAAAGACGAAATGACACCTCGTTTTTAAGCAATTATGACCGTACTACTATTTCTCGAAAGTGATTGTTTTGATACCATGTCACGCATCACTCCTTATATAATCAAAATAAGTAAGAACTACCATTATCAATACGAATCGGACTCCACTGAGACCCCGCATTTAGGTTGCTAGTGCCGGGCTGGTGGGTCCGTCTCATGCTTCCCACATTTTTTAGGTATCTGGGTTGGGCACCCTGTTAGCGGACCAAGAAGACGCATAGAATTGACCCCTGGTTATGATGAACCTCCGCTACGTACTGAGTTCGTGTTCATCAAGCAAGAAGCGGGCCGACATGGTTGACACACAGAGAACAATCTCTATCGAAAAACCAACCCTCCAAATACGCCCGATGATCCCCCGTATAAGTGGCTTATTATATCCAACGTACCATAAATTATCCCGCGTAGTAAGCTGGAAAAGCACTTTCAAGCCACGGGAATCGCACCAGTATCCTTCGTTTATATTATAATTACCTAGCTTTTGATGACAAGTGTACATAAAATCGGATCGAATGGGAAAAATTCCGTATTCAACACAGATCCCATGAGATGATATGAGTTATTAGAAATATTTCTCTAGTGATAGCATTCCCTGTTTCTTTTATAAGAAGGAAGGGCATTTTGATAAAAACTGTAAAGAAGATATGAACACAAATGGTGGAAAAACCTATTCCCAAACAAACAGTATGATAGGATCGACACAAGACATGGATAACCGTTATCCACAGCCAGAAATTTATGATAACAACGAACGGTAGATATAATTATTCAGAACCCCCAACAGCAGAATTATCACATCAATATTTTGCCCCAATACTCCGGCCTGAAGCGCCCAGTGACAGGCATCATCACTAATATCAACTACAAACACATACAAAGAGTATCGAGTTTCAAACTTCCCATTCTAGCAGTTTCGAATACAACTCAATGTCAACGTTGATAAACGTATAAAAACCTCTATTTCTAATCAAACAGGAAGTCGGCTTGAGGTGGCATTAAGCAACTTATCATTCCCCTCATTCTTACTGAATAGTAACCAAGTTTCAAGTTTGTCGGTTCAGCCATTCTTGCAATCACTCGGCCCCAATATGACACATACCGACAGACAACTGCGTGCACACCAGTCTTATGCATGGTGACGTTGACAAAAATCGATTCTATACGATAGTTAGGAAATTAATTTTAGAACAAAGAATGTGAAGATGCGGTCGAATAAGCGAAACACGACTGCAACCAATATAAGAAGCATGCGTGTGGGGATCAGTTAAAAGTCCAATACAGTAGAATAAAAACTAATGCAAATACAATGGTAAAAAAACAGGGTAGGTAACTAGCATAAGTGCATCGAATTATTAAACTGTCATGAACCAATAAATCGCATGTGAGGAAGCATCAGGAGTGTCTAAGGCCTTAAAAGCGCAGTAGGCTCACCATTACTCATCAATGAAGACGGTGAAGTAATAAAACCCACAAATGACAGAGCATACCTTTTGGCTCATACCGTTTGCAAGTAAATCAAGTGACAGGAATTACGGCAGAGGGTTTATTAGATTTCGAGAGGAAAAGCAAGTAACGGCACACAATTGGTGAATTTCGATCGAACAACAATGGAACCAAGGGCGAAAGGAGAATCAAATAAAAATATCGATGGATGCAACAGAATGAATTGCAATAAAAATGAACAACTCACAACCATCATTATTCCAATGTATATAGACGCACCGTTCTCAATTGTGAAACTTAAACCAGCACTGTCAGCCTCCAAAAACACTAGCCCGAAACAATGCAATACAATACTTATTGCAACTATACAATCATATTTGGGTTAACCATGAAATTATTCAGGAATGGAAACTAGCGGTGGTGGCGCCAATTGCGAAACCAAATAAAAATCCGACTACACCATGCAATTATCGACCTATTTCCTTAACATGTAACATGGGGGAGCTTATAGGAAAAATGGTAAATAATAGACTGGATGGGTGTTAGAAAACAGGAACTGGTTTACACCAATATAGAACGGATTTAGGTAATTTCGATCCACAACTGACCAATTAATCCAATTACATTCATACATCTACAATACTTTCGTGGACAAAAATTACCTTTTTGCTGTCTCATTCGATATCCAAAAAGCGTAAGGAATGATTCGGGGAAATCGAATTTTTGAAATAATGAAAAGAGTGGAATTTCAAGGCTAATCCACAAATCAGAATCACGCGTGTACGATTGCGCGCGGTCCCGTACTACTTTAACGATGCGAAGTCGAAACTTTTTGATGTGCACGTATGAAAGCTGGGGGTATGAACAATCCTTAGGGTCTGTACACTAGTTTTTGGTGTTCAGGTTTACTACCTGATGGAATAATGACTCCACGTCGTCCGCACCATAGTTATCGATGTCCAGGTTCAATACCTGATCAGATAAAGGAATGTACAATTCATAAATTTCTACTTAAGATAACAACAATGACATGTACGAATATATTACCATCCTATCAATTACTTTGTGAATGAGTAAATGATCACTCAACTACAGACACGTGTCATTTTCAACTAATTATTGTACGGAATCATGGTAAATTGTTTGTGAATCGCGGTGAAACGATATATGGATATTTTCACGCGTCGGTAGGTGAAAACACAGCGGTTACTTGGTTGTGCACACAGTTATTCCCTAATGTTGATACCGTGTACATTATAGATTCCATGTACGACTATATTGGAGTACTTCAAAATACATCTTAGCAGAGACATTGCATGAAAATTTAATATTGCGTGAAGTTACGTATTTTTCACACGTAACTACGCAGAATTTCAATAATCATCTCGTATCTATTGGCAAAATCTTTGAAGTAGAGTGAAATGATTTTCTGAATGGGAATGCAGTTTCAAGGATACTACGTACCTACATTATGGTATGCGAATTTATAATTCGTATGAATACGTCTCAGACCGTGATTCGTGGATGAAATTTGCTTTCCCGCTAGTGTGGCATAAATTTTTTCACGCCATGGGCCTTTTCAGTCCCGATGGTACTCATGGGCCGACCTTAAATTCATGAATTTTGATTTCGTTAACTTTTTAGATCGTGGCTATACTCGATCGATGGCATTGTTATGTTGCATGTGTTGTATATGGCTTGACAAAAAAAAAACTGAAAACAACAGAATAACAGCTACACTGTGAAAAAATGTGACAAATACGCGCCGACAGTATTTTGGCGCAATACGAATTAACAAACAGATTTGATATGGTTCATTACCACCAAATATTGGTAAGTGACAGCCTACGCTAACTGGTTGTCAAAACTGGAACTAGCGACATCGGGTAAGCTGTCTCTTTTGTTTATGAAATATTTGTAAATAAATATGTATAAAAATCAAAACTAATTATTGAAATATTTTCATGAACTAAAATAAAAATAAATACCATGTTCTTGTCTTTGAATGACGTTTTCGATCATTTGGAGTCTACGCCAAGAAGTCGGAATTTCCTAGAAGGAGAACAAATAATTAATTCTGGTCACCTACTACTATACTGGGATATTTGCCACGGCAGATGTATTGAAAGCAATTGAGGACTCAAAACCATTGAATAAAACTTAACGAGAGGTGTCGTAGGATACCCGGTAGGAACGAAGTTCCTTACGCTATATGAAAAATAAAATAAATGAAGGAATGGTAATAAAATTGTAATTAATCATTTTTTTAAAGTTTTGAAAATGAATATTTTATTATTAAATATTATGAAAGTATAAACGCTCTTGAAATGAGCGATTGAAATTTTGAATGTAAAATACATGTATTCATCCCACAAAAACGAAAATGTGAATATAGTCATTGGTAATTTTTCAGATTTAATTTTGAATAAAAAATATTCTATATATATATATATTCACAGTTTGATACAAATCAAATTTTTCGTTATATATTGAGTCCACAGTCAAGTTAAAATTTATTTGAAATTTATTAGATAACAAATATTTAAAGAAAAGAAATATGGGCATCTCTACAGAGCTTGTCAGTAACAAAATTATGAATGAAAAAAATTGAGAAAATTTGGTTTTGTACATCATACTATCCACAATAAGTGAACCAAGTTTCAAATTTTTCTCATTAATGTTACTCTCGGAAAAAAAAATCATTGATGCGTGGGATGAATACATGTATTTTACATTTTAAATTTCAATCGCTCGGTGGCGCGTGTTCCAATTTTCCGAGCGCCTCCAAACTTTACACAGATTTTGTTTGATATACCTTGATTATGTTTTTGGGGTGGCATCGAATTTTTTTCGCCAAAGCCCAAATAACGGCCCACCCTAATATATATATAAAAAAATGCACTGCTTTTATTTACTGAAAATAGTGAAGAGAACCCAAATGAGTATTATGAGTGCGCGGCGCACTGCTACAGTCCTATGCATGTATTCTCCCACTAACTGAATCTTTCAATGTCTCTCCCTCTCTCTCTCCTTCGCTCCTTCCATTCCTCTCCCTCGCGTCGCTCTCTCTCTCGTTTTCTCCCTCCCACCTCACTGACGCGCGCTGCTACAGTATTACAGCGATGTATGTCGTATACATAGGCATAGATGTAACGTACTATAGAAAAAGTGTTGGAAAATTCTTACACTTTTTTCGGCCTAGCCCTCATCCGCCAAACGAGTAATGCCACGAAAGGAACTTCGTTCCAAAAAGTACATACATACATTGTGAAAAGTGCTCACTATTATGGAAATTGTTGCGTTTTCCTAAACTTAATGAAGATTTGAAATTATGTTTAAGTGTTTCTCTTAAGGAACAAATCCTAACTCGTTGGAACTCATTTCAAAATTGTGTTGATCAATAATCTGGGAGAGCATGTTGCCTGCACAGCTGATCTGGCACAAGCGATTGATCGGTTGCAAGGTGACAATTGCCACTATAGACTTCTTTTCCCTACTTCAGTTTTTCTGAAGTCGGAAATGGCAAAATAGTCGAAAAATGGCAACATTTATTGGTGCCAACCATTGATGAAATCTATCAGTATAAGTATCGAGAATAGGTTCAGAAATTTCTTCGAATTTCATGATTAGGGTAAAAATGCCGCCTTGGCGTGAGTTTCGCATCTGCAATATACGGGTCGTTGGCTCAGATGCTGTTCTGCATCGACACAGAAAGGTGTATATCAGAGGTGTCCAGATCAAAGATGAGAGTGGCTGCCGGGGCGCCAGCGTATTTTGGATATGGGGTTTTATGATGGTCAGAGATTATGAGGGTCAGTACATGGGTACTCCGAGAAGAATATCAATCCAATGTTTCTTCATTCATCTATACCAAAAAGTGTTTTCACTTTTGTGATTTCACACACATTTTATCCGATCACTTTGTCAATATACTGATCAGAAGTAGATATTGGTAGTAATTCGAATGATTTTCCTGCCAAATTTTCTTTCTATTTGTGAATAAATATTCCATAAAATATATCCTTTAAAACACGGAAGATCGAAAATTCTCAGAATCTATCACTGATTATTTAAGGTAGTTTGGAAGAAGAACCGGAAGTCAAGATGACAGTTTCAATTGATTTTTTTTTTCTTTCCAATGTTTGAAATACATAGAATTTAATCTCATAATAAAGTAGTGATATTTTCGTACCCATTAGAATGAAAATTGATGATAAATTTCATAAATAATTACAGTCGACATGTATTATTGAGCACTCAGTTGATCATTATCGACTTTACTAGTGAGTTCATGTTTTAAGCAGATGGCAACGATACATAACCTCACTTTAGAAGAATTCAAATATCATCTGTCAACGACTCCATGCAAATGTCAAAACATGAATCAATTACGTGTAAATGGTTGTTTCGCGGAAAAATCTCGAATTGACCAATTAAATAAAAGTAAATGTGCTTTGAAAGAATATAATGTCCGAGTAAAGCGAAAACGAAATGAAAAAAGTGAGTGCGAGGAACTTCAACAGAAATGTTGTGTCGAAGGATCCCGGATTATTGATCTTTCATATTTAACAGAGTAAATGTTCTGAACATTTGCGACGAACGACTCTCTCTGCTTTATATCAAGCAAGAGGTAAAAAGGGGATTTTCCTAAATTTTTCATATTCAATGTGAAAAATGACACACAGCGAAGGAAATTCATTCTCCAACAAAAAGTGCCTCCGATAGTGGTAATCCATTATTTAATGTGAACTGCAAAGCTGCGCTAGGTGAGTAAAATATGAATATTATTCTATGCTACTATTTTTATTGTTCGATTTATATTTTATAGGTTGCATTGATGCCGATATTGGCCACGAGCGATTAAAAAAATTATCAATTCATTTGGCCGTGCCACCGCCAAGTCACCATACTCTCAAGCTCGCAGAGAATCGTATGGGCAAGGCGTTCATGGAAATCGCAGATGAATCTTTTAAAAAAATGATTCAAGGCGAAAAGTAACTGACTTTGGCTGTTTTGGAATCGACTGAGTAAGCAAATGTGAAAAAATCCGTCTGGTATACATTTTTGAAAATCTATAGATTTGTACAAAAATAATAAATTTCAGTCAATCCTTTCAAAATGATATTTGTGAGAATATAATACATGATTGTATGATGCATGATTGCATATTGATACTTTATGATTTTTATGCGTAATTTCTTAACTTTATTAAACGGGTGGTGAGATTCAAATTTACATTTTACTCCATATCTATACGTTCTAACTAATTCTAACTAATGATCATTAATTTATGAATTCATGCTCTAAAATATTTTTTGAATTGGAATGCATTCATGAAAATGTGTCTAATATGCATCATGTTTCGATATATAGAGACTTGCATGACTAACTACCGTGTTATTGCATATTTATGTGTTTTACTCCAAGAGCTATCAACGTCCTTATATTCCTCCCAATGGTAAGAACGACATTATTTACGTCCCAGTTCCGTACGACTCTGGATGGGATAAGCGAGGATATGACAGTAAAAGTGGGCGCGGGTCCGTCTCATCGGCATGAGAAGTGGAAAGATTCTGGCTGCAGACACTTTCAGCTCTGCTTGCGCGATGTGCTCACGAAGGCACGATATGACAGACCATAATTGCAGCAAAAATTGGACCAACAGTGCTAAGGCAATGGAAGCTGCCATGGGTGCCAAACTCATGTTGGGGAATAAAAACTTCGAAAATGCTGGAGTTCGAGTTGGGGCATTCAGTAGAGATGAAGATGCCAGTACGTTTGCCGCTTTGCAAAGGCAGTCGCAACACCAGATTTTGAAATTGTGCGACTCAAATTATGTGCGAAAATAATTCACATCCAGATTGTATAAATTGAGCGCTCGGTTCCGTGAATTGAATTAAGGATCTGCGATTTTGTACTTGAAGAAATGCTTCAACTCTGCATTAGACCAAAATCGAAACAATATTCCTACAGCAATAAAAGCATCGATGAACATTGTGAATCACGTTTTTGGACTCCACGATATTTGCGGACAGTGGTGCCAAGCAAAAAACAACCTAAACTACCGATATCGTCATCTGCCAGGACGAAAACCCTTCTCAAATGCTTCTCTGAAAACAGCGCTCCAAGAATTGCTGCAAAATTTTACACGGAAAATCGAGCATATAGCAACGGAAGGATCTTCTCAGCCACATGAATCCTTCAAGAGTATGGTTATTTCTAGAGCGCCAAAAAACAAACATTATTCCGCATCGTTTCCGCACAAATACCACACTGCTGCCGCTGTTTGTCAAAAAAGTCCTGGAGTTTTGTACATCGGGAAGTTCACAAAATTCTCGAATTCTCGATCTCCCCAAACGTTCAGACATACTTCGTACAAGATGAGGAGCGACGAAAAAAAAGGCTGAAAAGCAAGAAACTGACACCTTTAAACGCCAGAGATATATGCAGAAAGAGAAGAGAAAAACTGTTCTGCAGGGGAGAAAAAGGCGAGAGGGAATAAGTTATTAGTCTGGCATGGATTTTGACATACATATGGTCATGTCTGTTAATAACAATAACGAGCAAGAGAATTTGCATTGTGACTAAAATTCTATCGTTACTGTTAACATAGAAACTACGCGGTTGGCCGCTACATGTGACATCGTACAAATTGCAGCCACTTTTGACGACAAGCTCTTTTCCCGTTATATGTTCCCTGAAAAATCGATCGATCCTTAAGCAGCGTGTACAACGGGGTTTTCATTTCGGAATGGAAACTTATACCAGCATTATGATTTGGTGGCAACAACACCTGCAAAATTGGCGGCTCATGATTTTTTTACATTTCTCGAAAGTTGTGGAGAAAAATGCTTCTCATCGGTCACAACATAATTCGATTCGATGCACCACGCCTCATTCCATGGTTGAAGCAACAAAACTCATTCGAAAAGTTTCAAGCCTGTGTGTGTGTGCCTTCACGGATACAATCCCTTTGCTCAGTGACGGAAAAATACAAGCTCTGGGAAAGCTTGCAGAAAAATATTTAACTGAGCCAAACTGGCAAACGATGATGGCAAATGCGCATGATGCATTGACAGATTGTCTATTGTTAGACGGACTTGTGGCACATTTCAAAATCGCCCCTGAGAAAATAAAAGAGCAGAGTAAATCTCTGACAAGTGTAATCGAGCGATTGACAATTTTGCGAAAACGAAAAGGAATCGCAAGGACGTTGATTGGCTTGGAGCCCTGCGTATCCAAATTAATTATCAATCGACTGGCTGATGAAGAAATTTCAATGGAAAAACTTCAGGAAACATTCGAGACTCATGGTGCAGAAGGAGTCAAAATACGCTTAGCAACATCTGTGATGAAGAACGGCAAACCGACAGCATGCATTACAGCAATACCGCGTATTTTGGAAAATATCGTACATTTCCTCACCGCTGAAAAAAATCCAGAAAACGCACGCAAACTTATCGTTATCAAAAATGCGAATGTTACTTATTCTATTTTTTGTGTGCATTTATGTACTTGATACTTATATATTATAAAATATACTCTATGTTTATTGCAGCGTAAACACGCTTTCATTACGATTTTGTTTCAGATAAAACCAGTTTACTTCCGAATAATGAGAAACAATGTGAATCTTCTACTAAAAATTGATTTGATTTTGTTCACGCAGATAAATAATAGCAGATTGATTGGGCCGTTTTAAAAGCTTCATCTTTAGGTAAATGTACATAACGTAAACAGAAACAAGTTTTAAAGTTTTGTAAATGCAATTATTTACAGCTGCTCTATATGTATATTTGCGTGCGTAATAATCAATAATAAAAAAATACGATTTACAATCAACATATTCTCATTTACTTCCTATCCTTTGTTCTTTTTTCTTTTGTTCTATTCTTATCGTTGAATTCAGCATTATTTGCAGCGTAAGCATTCGGTGACATTCATATCACAGGTTTGCATGAATTTCTGTCTAGGGATTTCCCAAGCAATCACAGCTGACGCTCCGACATGGCTATCCTACGCTCCGATCACCGTTTAGGAAGAGACAGATGCCGCATAGCAAAATTAAATCTATAATTATGAAAAATTTGTACGGTGGATCAGTTCCAATTTCTGCAGATGAATTCCGTATGAATCAAAGATTCGAATAAGAATTTTTTTTTTTGGGTCAGGTGACTAAATTTTACGTGAAGTTATCATTTCCAGTAAATTTTTCAGACCTTACGAATAAATGCGTGTATTTTGAGACAACTTCCAACGTCCATATCACGGAAACGGTACGGTGAAGTGCCTTAGGTTTGTTTATTCAAACGTGGTTAATACCATATTGTCTCTTTCTAAAAAAAATGGGGGGTTAGACGTCAGTCAATTTTTTAATTGTTTCTTCCGAACTACCTTAAGGAGCTCAATTATTAATTCAGTTACGATCATACATGGTCTTACTAACGAGTTACAAAATCGATTCGAAAATGATGAGCATTGTAGGCGAATAATTTGTTGAACAAACACACAATAGTCTAATGAATATCGCAAAATCGTCTCTTCATGATTTATACTTGATTTCAAACGAATGTTATAAGGCGATGTATATGTTTATCGCAAGATAAGTTCAAACAATATAATATTGGGTGATAATTGATCCACTATGTATTTGATATGGCCCATTTTATTGAAATTTTATTATTAGTTGTACTTCAACGTTTGTACATTACCGAATAAACTCGAAAAAACTGGTGAGGCGATTTTCAAACACATATTTTTTCGTGACTATGTGGTCTGATTCGTTCAAGTGATTTCGCCGAAATATCTACGACTTGGATCGATGGTTCACAAAAAAATACCATGTACAACCACCATATATAATTTTTTTTTAACTTCAAGCAGAATCATTGCAGTGGACAAGTAATGTGTCATACAGTTTCTTCAAATGATAGATTCACGCATATGAAAGCATTGATCCATCTACCGCGACGGACCTTTTGAGCGCCACTTGGTTTTGTTCCTCAGACCAAGAACTGACCCCTAACAAGTACAGTAGCCTGAAACAGAATGAAACTCTGACCGCGGGGTGAGTCTCCACTAGGATACCTCTCAAAACAACACAACGATATGAAATACGTGTCAGCAAAATTAACTACCAACGTGGAATTATGTTACATATAAGATGGTGAGTTGACATTAATATCGCAACAGCTTTTGATGTACAATTCGCTGATGTAACCACCAGTGGACAAATACAAGAAAACGAACGATTAGCGAGCCGGAAGAACGAAGAAATAGTAATCAGCACTGCATCAATTAAGAGGTCCCGGTGGTCTAGAATTTTCAAAAAATCATTTTTTTTTTCTTTTATGTTACGAAACTGTAGTATTTCGAGAATATACTGTGAAATTTTCGTAAGGATATTCGCAATATTCTTGCTCCTACAGCCGATTTAGCAGGTAGAGAGCGGTCGGCTCGCTCGCTCCGTCGATAGATGTATTGTTCGAAGCGAGGTAGCTGTTCCGTCCCTTCTCCGAGTTATACTATTATAGTTATAATATTATAACATATATGGTGCTGGAATCGCCGACTAACTGTAAGTATTCAAAATTTGTCCAATCTTTCAAAATATCTCCACCTAAAACTTCAAACTCATTTATCTCAAAACTACTTTTGTCGGCATGATGCTGTAGAAAAAAAGACATATTCAACCGAATCGGCTGAAATTTTGATATGTTATTCACATCATCAATGGCTATGGTTGGGAATAGAATCATTTTTTTATTCCAATAATTTCGTGCTTTTTCAATTAAATAACTGGTAAAAAAACCTCGATTTTTAGACCTTCCCTTTCAAAAACGCGCCATTTTGTCAATTTTCAATTTTTTTCTTTTTTTTAATCCTGTCCCTAACTGCACTTATACTGATCAATAATTTCTTTGGTTTTTATTTTTCAAATCAATAGGAAAGCCAAAATCAACAACATCGTCCAGGTCCTATTTTTCAGGAGGGTCAACTTCAGCGACATTTTTACAATAATAACAATTACTTTTAAATTGCAAAAACAATTTTTTAGAATCAACAATTAATGTAATAATAAGCCTGAAAAGTTAAAGTCTCGTTTTTATTTATTTTTATGAGAAAAAAAAATTCCGCAATATACCTCAAATTTTCGAGCTCTAGACCACCGGGACCCCGTAAGTAATGATGTTACCTCGTTGCTGCCCATCCGATGTACTCTCTCTCTCTCGCACAAATAATACCTGGGTGTTGTATTCAGTGATCTCCTTCTAGTTGTCTCTGCCTGCAATATCTGGTTCCTCCAGATCAGCGCCGTTCCAATTGCCTCAACAGGTTAGGTGCAAACAACAGAACAACGAGACAAGAAATTAGCTGCCACAATGGAATGTCTATTTATTGTCACACAATTAAATAGTAATATAATGACAATCCACTTTATATTAGGTCACTCTTTATTCCCTTGAGTTTGGTATTTTACAATGTGAAATCTTCCTTTTCGAGCCAATGGTCGGAGAATTGTGCACTAGGTACTGCACAATTCACTTTCGGTGAACGAATTCTCTTCTAATTCACTCCTGCCGTCGCTGAGCAACGTACGGCTATATATAACGCCGGAGGTCAAGTTCACTATATTAGTGACCGCATGGTGCACTTACCAGCGCAGCCGATATTTCCTCAGAGGATAGTACTTGACTTCCGTCGTTTTTTGTAAGTGCGGACTGAGCGCGGCAACAGCAGGGGTGCGCACATCACAAATTCGCGGGATAATTGAATCGAGAGCTGAAAATTTAGACCGCACATTGTCACAACACTTTCCAGACGAAGAGTACGCACAAAAAAAAAATATAATCAAGCAGTGCAACTCTCCCGTTCCAAGAGAGATACGTTCGCCGTGCTCTATACCGCACTCGATCTACATCGATGCCGGTCGTACACCGACGTAATCCAAATGAGGGGAACTGCTGCCACCACGGATACAAACCCTTTCTGGACCTTTTACCAAAAACATTTTTTAATGTTCATGGCGGCTGGAACGTCCAGACCTGTGGCACCCCTTCCTATGGTTCAGTCTCCAGCGTACATGCAACCGAGTGACGAATACTATAACATCTCTACTCCCTTTCAGTGTCATAAATAACACTGATTCGAATGCCTTGCTGCGGTTTGAAGCGAGGAGGTCCCCAGATTGGTCCAGTAGCAACCTAACTCAGGAGTGACCTCAGTGTGTGTATAGGACGAAGTCCTGCCCACTGTCACTCCCTCAATGCGATCTAGGTGGCCAACAAGCTCTATAATACCACTGACCTTATCAGAGTTGTAGCACTTAACTCAGGGACTGCAGGATCGTCAGACCTGTGCCATATTCCTTAGAATCGGCCCCTACAGGAGGATTTCAATGCATTGGAATTATATTTAAGCTGTGGGCAAATCTGTGGGTAAGGCTTACTCATTCGATAGCATACGTATTTGGAGTATAACACTGCTGGCCGTATTCTTAGGTTTACGGACATAACCATCCAGTAGACTTTGGGAGGACAAGAAGTACAGTTTGGACACTTCTGATGCATATGCCTTATTCATAAAAGTAATTACCAACATTACCGACTCATCGTTATTGAATTCATCTCCAATTGAGCCATGTTCTCATGAATGCTCGATGTTCAATATTTTAATTCTTTCCGCTACGAGTGCGCGCGCATGCGCGTTTGCCATGATCGTGGAAAACGAAACAAATATGAATATCATATTGTTGCAGAATATGAACTTCTTTGAATAATTATTTAACAATAAGAAATGTTATTAATAATTAAAATAATAATATCTCTGTGAATGTGATTGTTTGAGACATGAAATTCCATTACGCCACTGTTATTTTATACCTTTACAGCTCGTAATATCAAGATATGAGATCTTTTCTGGGTTATGCATTTATTCTGGCGTGAGAAATCGAAATTGTTAACTCAGCGTTTACGAATAAATTTAACTGATAATAACTTTTAAATGGTTGGTTTTATGGACTTACGACAAGAGACCTTTTTTGTAGAGCGTACAAAAATATGTAATCAGATTTCTCGTACGGCGCATTGTTAGTGAGTTACTTTTTCCAAATGCAAAAAAGTGTTTGTTTCCATGTTATCTTTATAGGAAATAGAAAAGTGCAATGCGGAACCTTCAAATATTGGTATTAAGAACTCATATTTCAACAGGCCCTTTTTTGGACCCAAATGAAACATTTAAAGGTCGCACCAAAAATTTTACCCACGTTGTTCTCACAGTTTAAATGTCGTTTGTTTTCCGTTTTTGAATCAATCACGCTCACTATGAATGTTCATACACTCTACACAAATGTTGCAAATATGCTAACGATATTCATGAATAAAAATTTTAATCGTATAAAGCACTACACAATATTTTCACAAATACTATTAAATGAAAATATATACGTTGATCAGTGCGAGATGTTCACGTGATTTTGAAACACGCATGTATAGTAATAGTGAACGTTCTATATATATATATGACTGTCCCTATGATGTAGTATTGATGCGACATGCTCAACGGTATTTTCGAGCGTGTTGGACTAGTCGAACCGACCTGAGTCTGCGTCAAACTTTTGTCCCTGATTGTCAGTATGCAACGTCCCCAACTGTTCATTTTCTTATTTTGGTATACTACTTTACACTCACACAAATTGCGTCACGCGTAATGTATAACGAGAACTTTTCCTTACCGTGCCCAAACGAGTTTCACTTCACAAATTATAGAATGTAAAAATGCACAAATCGAAGATGTTTGTTCGATAAAGATGGCCAAAAATGTATCTATGCAGACATACCACCAATCTCAATGAAGGCAATACATCCATTGGATCAGTTTACTATACAGGAATGTGGAAATCGAATCACATAGACGTCGAGGAGTTATGGTGCAATAGAAGTGGGTATAATTTATATCAATGTGCCATGCCAAAATCACGATTTCTACTTCTCGCCAATCGCTTACGTCTCGATATCGGAGAAACCCGATCAGCGAACGATAGATTATCACTTATTAGAGAATTGTAAGAAAAATTTATCAAAAAATGTGATCTTTACCATAAGCCAAGCAATAATATTACTGTCGTTCAACAATTGCACGCATTTGAGGGCGGTGCAAATTTGAAATGTGCATCAAGTCTAAGCCAAATAAATATGGTTTGAAAATCACTACTGTGGACGATGTACAGACCCTTCACATGGTGAAGTTTTAATTTACCCTTTGTAGCTATTTATATGTTTATACGAATTTATAAAATAATGTTTCAAACTGTTTTCCGATACGTAGGATCCCTTACTTAGGAAAAACAGGCCATCCTGCTGACAAATCATCCGGTGGATTTTTTTTCAAAAAACTCACAGAACCATGGTACTAATCGATCTGTTAGTTGCGACAGCTGGTTAAGAACTATTCTAAGGATAGAGAAGGTGTCCCATGAGACCTACAACATGAAGATAACTGGCACAATTCTCAAAAATAAGAAGGGGATTCCTAATGAAATGAAAGCCGTAGCTAGAGACATTCCTTATTCAAAATTTTGCCACCATGAAGAAATTACACTCGTATATTACACCAAAAAATGAAATTAATATTGTGCTGGTTGTTAGTAACAAAATTACAACAACGAATATTGGAGAAAACGATAAACCAGAAATAATCTCACACTAAAACCGAACAAAGAGTGGAACCGACGTATTTGATAAGCTGTACCACGCTTATATTGCTCTTGCAACAAGGTGTTGGCCAATGCGATTCTTCTTTGGCATTCTCGACCAAGCTTACCTTAATGCAAGAATTTTGCATACTTGCATACATTCTTCGGACGAACCACAAAACAAGTTGTCTACTAAGAATGCCTTAAACCAGCTTGCAATGCATGTAATTTAGCCATACTGACGTGAAAAGGTCCAGAACGTAATGCTTCGTACTGCTATACACTAAGGCATAGGCTTACTCTTGGACTTGATTTGAGGTAATTCACTCGCAAATCCACTTTTCTTAGGAATTCAATGAAATTGAACTATGATATAAAGAAAAGTGTCTTTCATTTAATGGAAAAAGAAAGAAATTTTTTCATCGATTGTGAAACAAGATATCAACAATTGAAATGTGCATAATTGGCATGCTGGAGACCAATGGAATATACAAAATCGCATAGTTTTTCGTATACCTCCAGAACGATTCTTAGCATTTTTCCCAAAACTAATGCAATGTAAATCAAAAAATTAGAAAATTTTTGATCGATTTGTTTATAAAATATTGATTCTTATACTGTCATCATGTTCGCAACGCTGCAGTTGTCATGTTCGACACGCAAAAATTCGAATCTCACTGTTATGTTGTTTCTCAATATGAACATATTTTCAACGACGTGTTGTAAGTTAGGAACTGTGGTTGTCAAAAACAAACTGTAAACAAAAAAAAGTGTATATGTTGACACTCACACCATATAAACGTTGCTATATCTACGTTCACTCTTTGGAGTATCCGATATGAATTTTCCACGTTGTCACATTTATTATATTTAACAGTGTGATTGTATGAGTGTCTGTCTGTATACTTAAAAGTAAGATGTATTGAGCCCAGTCACTTACAAAAATGAAATACTCTGACACTGAGTATTTCTAACTTATTGTACTGACTATTGGGCTATACTTTTGGCTACGATTGTCGCGAGTGAACTACCTTAATCTTTGATCTTATAAAAAGGACAGAAAAACCAAACTGATGTGCCCATTTTGTTCGAGGCTAAGGTATAATATCCATTGCGCCTGCATCTGCAACGCTTGTGCAGGTGAATGCGTACTTATTATTTTGTAGTGCAAATATTCACGGATTACTACGTATCATTCTTATAATGAATTAGTATGCTTTTGTACAATAAACATTGAACTATTTTGTTCGTTCATGTATTGAAAAATAAACTATTTCACTTTTTTGTTTGAAAAGAACACGATTATATACCCTAAAGAACATCTCCGTCAGTATGAGGAAAAAATACCTTTTTTGGAAAGTACAATGTGAGTGATACGAACCTTCGTGCGCATCCACTCGCCGCAGAACGCCTCTGCGTTAGTAGATAGTGAGGAATGATAGATGGGTACCGCACATTCTTCTTCAGTTTTACATCATTTTGATAATCTGTGTGATATATTGATGTGACATGAGCGCTTTGACGAGTTCAAACTTGTTAATTTTTATTGAATGAGTGACCAGCATTCTAATAATGTATTGTAATTTCCCTAGATGCGCTGGGTGGACAATCAGTATCTGTCATGCTGAATGGTGAGGAAAGTGAGCTCAAGTTTGTGAACATCACGAATTTAAAGGTAACGAAATTCTGAACTAAATTATTTCATTGTCTCAAAAACGACTTAAGTGTGCAAACCTATTGGTTCAGGATTCCGTGACGTTTATGGTGTATGATTTGTTCATGTTTCATACTTCGAAAAATTGTAGTTGTGGTTGATATGAATCTGGAAGTAGGTATGAATTAACCTGGCTTGTGGCGACATTTTTGACTATCGGTTTTTCGAATATGTAGAAAGAAAAGGTCATATTATGTGCTCACGTATGCCTCCCAAGATATCGGTACATTACACTGCGTATATGTGCCTTATTCTCATGACATTGCGAAAAATGACCTTGCTGCATAAAAATGATATTAGTTGACGGAATTGATGATTCTGTCTATAAACTATATAGTGCATAAGAGATAACTTAAATGACGGAGTGGTCCCTAACTTCTCTTTGTTTTATAAAAAAGAAGTGGTAATATGAAAACTCAACAAAGCGTGAATGATCATTAAAGTGAGAGAATTACTATAATTTATGAGGTGCTGACAGGTCGAATCAAGAAGTAAATCATTCCTTATTTTATGTACGTTAAGTTAGCATAGACTTTTGGCAAAATTCAACATTCACACATGGGGAATTTGTTGCTATTTTATTGTTAATCAGTTACTATAATTTCGACTCTTTGCTCTAGCGGTTATGGGGGAATTAAGGTGCATGATAGCTCAACATCAAGCTGGTATGAGCACAACTGAATTATCATTTTTTCAAAAAACGTGACGCACTGGGTTTTGTTGATAATTTGTTGTTCGGCAAATATGACAGGGAAAATTGGGAAAAATTTTTTTTCGGGTATTTACCTCTGCATCGAAAATTGCAAAGATTTGATTTAATTTTATATTCAACGATACACTCAGTATATTCGTCAAACGAATAGTTGGGTACGAATTTTGATGTGGGAATTAGTTGAAAATTCATTGTTATGTGAGGTGAGCATGACCGTCCGACAGAGAGATAACACATTGATATTATTCACAAAACTGGGACCACAAATGGGGATTGGTTTTTGGACAGTAATCATTATATCCCCCCAGCATACACACGGGAAAATCTCCTACACATTGATGCTGCTGATAGCAAATAATTATTTACTATGGCTTTCGCCACTTTCAACTATTTCTAAATTTCAAAGCACGAGTAACAGCCTCTAGATTTATTCTGCTGATAGTAGATCGATATGTACTGTGACTGTTAACTAATTCTGGATTCGGGGACTTAAGTAACAGCCACTAGATTGATTCTGTCACAGTAAATATTTATTTGCACGGCCTTCAAAAATTGAAATTACTTCGCTATAGTCAAGTTTAGTATTCCATTTAACAAGTACATACAGTTACCTGCACTATAAACATTTGGATTCGATTTGAGAACTTTTCGAGCTGGAGAGGAATACTCTGTTTTTGTTTGGATATTTGAGACAATCTGTGCTGCCATATGATTGTGTTTTGTTTTGAAAAAACGTTTAGAAGGAGATAAAAAGGACTACATTCGTTTATGAACTCTAGTTTACTATTGACGAATACAAATTGACGTATTTCTTAAATGTCACGGAATGAAGCAATGGTTATCGACTCTTTTTCTAACTTGTCCACTTCTAGAATATCATCAGTAGTAACTGCAGCTAACAGCTTTATAGAGGGACATCTCAACTGCAAAATATTATGCAGTGAACTCAAGTTTACAATATCTTTACCATCAACCTACAGCTCTATCGGCAGTTTTTTTTTTATTGCCAGATAGAGAGTGTTACGTACTTGGTGTTTGTCGTGAAGGGTTTCATTTGAAGGTTCGATCAATCCATTAATTGAATGATAATAGAAGAATGGTGTAGATTCTTACCCAACTGGATTAAGTTAGTGCGTCGCTAATTGTTTTTTGGGACGTTGTTAAACACCACTACGCACAGCTGAAGTGATCGTTGAGTTGATCAGAAGTGAAGTAAAGGAATTAATGTCGAATCGGTGACATTTACTTTAACACAACACATAACAATGAATAAACGTTGAATTCACAAATTTACTATGGTATTATTCATGGTATTATCTCTTTCTTTATTTTCTTTTATGAGATTAATATGGTATTAATCAAATTTATTATAGAACACAAATCAACTGGTTCCGTCTTAAAAACTCTTCGCATCTTTGGTAGACTGTAGTTTTAAAGAATGAGAATTCTCGAGAATCTAATCGTCTATTTGAATGGTCATAAAATATGTATGTAGGTCGTCCTATTTGAGAGTTGACATACACGTGAATCTTTCCTCCTGGGAGAAGTCAGTCCGAGACCCAAAGTGTTTTTTATAGATCAGCACATTTTGGTTCGCACGGACGACTCCCATTTGTGGATCTATAATATGCATCGTCATTGCAATTTGCTACTGTATGCTATGGTGTTCTCTAATTGGGTAAAGATTTCCAACCATATGTGTATTATTGAGGAGAGCGTGATGATAAGGTTTTGAATGACTTCAAAAGAGGCTTTCCTACGATTTAAAAACCAAAAGATCTCATGCATCTTGGTAAAAAAAAAATGAAACTTAATATCTCAATATTTGTGATGATAAAAATGAACAATATGAAAAAAAAAGTTGCGTGAGTTATATCTGTATTATCATTATTTTTTACTGAATACAAAAAATTTGATAGAATGGAAGAAGTATCAACATAAAAAATTTTCTGTTAGTAAATGAAAATATTTTATTATATACATTCGCAGTAATTATTATTATTTTGATCGTTATGAGCATCAACAATAATATTATTGTCTTGATGGACAATTCAAGGAATATCACTTGCTTATTGTATTACCATCTTGTTTCGGGCTTTGTACTGTCGCACACGTTCAGCTGCTGTTTTTTTACTTCCAAAGTTGAATTTTCAAATAAGTGGTTCGACAATTTCAGGTAAATTATTTTGATCGTCGTTAGCTTCAACAATAATGTCATCGTCCTGATGGACAATTTAGGAACAATCGCCTGGCGATAGAATTTGGATATCTTTCTGAGCTCTGTATTCTCGCATCCGTTGAGTTCGTGCATTATTAAATAACGTTACTGGGCTTTGGTGTGAAACAAAATACTAATGTATATAGTCTATGGAGAAACAATTGAACGGACAATTTTCCTGGCCGCATATTTTCTCCATACTATTGCCTAGTGAGATTAGCAGATTGAGAATATTACATGTAAAGCTTTTGCGTGACGCAGCTGAGAAAGTTATAAGAATCAATGACATCATACTTGGCAGTAATGAACAATATCAAATCTTTTTGGAAATTCGTATTGCACCGAAAACCTATCAGCGCGCATTTGGCATAATCTTTGACAGCGTAGCTGTTGTTTTATTGATTCATTTTACACTCTCTTAACAAAGATTTCGTGGAATGAATGTCACATGACATGGCTATCAGAAGACTCGTTACAGTGTAAAATCCAAATGCTTTATTTTCATGTAATTTGGTGAACAAAGGCTCAAAATTAGCACGAATTACACATTTCTTAACATTTTCCCCAGTTACCCAAAAAGGTCTAAATTACAAAATGTTGAGCAACTTATAAAATAAATGACTGTTGTCATGAATTTCTCATGCGAGTTTTGTAGTGTATCAGAGAAACAGTTACACAATTATCGCGGAAATGTATTGAAAAAAAAGCATTGAAAATAATTATTTAGACGTTGATTGTGAGACAAGTGACAATTTACGTTTCCTGGATGATGATTTTGATATCAATCCACAAACAATTGACGATGATTATGAGGAAAAACATGGTGGTCCGGATCCGGTGGCAAAACTGAAATCACGTATGTCATCGACCTCAGCGGAAAAAAATCGAAAAACAGTGCTAAACATTGTCGATTTAGTGTTGTGAAACTCGAAACCAACAAAGAAAACGCCAAAAATCAAACTCGAGAAGTGGTCACAGTGCAAGTGTTAAAATCTCAACAAGGAAAACTACAAATATCGTTCGACATTATAACTTGAAAAGCCAACTCATTGGCACAAACAATAGGATTTATACTTATCCCTGTAGCGCCAACCCTACGACAATTCACTTCAACTTAGTAACTGTGACACCAATAGCAGCAGTGTTGCCACTAAAGAAAACGAAAATTTCTATCATTCAGGGATCCACAACAAAAACCGAAATCCCCGATCAAAACAATTTACGTATAGCAAAATGGATGAGAACATGGAACTACTTCTATTCAAACTTGATAAGAAATTAGAGAAACAAGCCGAAACTATAACGCATTCGGTAACTAAGAACGTTATGAAAGCGCTAGACGAGAAGATGAGAACAATAACCTCAAAATCAAAGTATCAGAACTTGCAGAAAAACTTAAAGCAGCAGATAGAAAGAAACGAAAGAGTAACCTGGTGTTCTTTGGAGTAGAAGAAGGGGGAAAATTTGAAGAACTAGTAGATTACATCAAAGATATCATAGAGGACATGGGAGTACACTTGGACACCCAAGAAATACAGCAACACATACAGATTCGGAAGACGAACCGAAAACAAAAATCGTCGAGTTGTGGTCTCCTTCACAACTCAGGAGAAAAACCATCTTATACTCAAAAACAAGCCAAACCTTCCGTCAGGTACTAACGTGAAAGAGGAGTAGTCCTCCAAGGAAATCTTACAAAAACGGAAATAACTGCAACCTCAAGTTGAAGAAGAGAAAAAGAAAGGAAACATTGCTCATATAAAGTACGACAAACTGATAGTGACAAAACGGAAGGACAGCAACAGAGAAAAGAAAAAAAGAGAAAATTCAGGCTCCCCTGAGTCATCATCGCAGAAGAAAGTAAATAAACAGAATCTTGAGTAACCCAACACAATCGCTACCTAAAACTTATACGAAAAAGATCATTAGACCTAACATACCGAACTATGTCGAGCGAACGAGATCGGAACCACTTCTGGCTACTTAAAAGAATTAATAATTGCCCCAGAAAACCGGAAACAAACGATAATAGTACCAACAACAATAATTCATAAACACAGCCACCCAAAAAAACGTCTCCTACCAAGGCTGGTCTCCACGGGAGACATCAACCATCACCCTCTAACAAGAAGAAACAAAACAATTGAGATTGCAACTTCAAACCATCGCATGGAAGAAGCATCTCAAGAAGAGAACCACCAAGGAAATCTAGAAAATATTTAGCTCCCCATAAACTAGACCATAACAGCAAAGAATTCACAAAGAAAATTGCCCAGTCTCTGATTGAATCAGCTGATGAATTAACAACGAAAGACAGTAACACTGATACCCTTACGAAATATAAAAAGTTAGAAAAACTAAGAACTCTAAAGAAAAGGAAAGAACTTGCTCTCAAAACACCCTAAAAAATGAAATATCAAAACTGTAACAGAACTAAATGAGGAAATCAGAGTGAATATTCCGAAAGACAGCAAGACAAAAAGGCTGCGAACATTAGAAAGGCATGTAAAGAGAACAGGGGGCGTGAAGAAAGCCCTTAAGAAACCGAGAGAAATTAACAAAGAATGGATACTGAAGCTCAATAAAAAAGAGAATACTTCTTCGAACAGGAAAGATATAGACGAAATAGCTATCAAATTTTACCAGGACCTTACTCTAGATGGAACCTGAACCAAAAATAATTCCTAGCGAAATTGAAAAAGCTATATATAATCAGAAGATGCAAAAGGCTCCAGACCCTGACGAAGTTATGAACTAACTTCTAAAAGGCACTCTTGAAGAACTTTTACCCATACTAACTTCAATTTTCAATGAAATACTAACGACTGGTTTAATCCCTGAACAATAGAAAATATCGCACATTATTCCCATATCCCCATAGAAAGGACAAAAGGAAGACATAGGAAACTACAGACCTATAAGCTTGATGTCAAATGTTTCCAAGGTATTCTCCAAAGTTATCCTTGAAAGAATAATTAAAAAGCTAGACAAAAACCAACCACGAGGTCAAGCTGTATAGTAAACAAAAAAACTCCATCCTGGATCACATCCACAAAGTGAAACGAATAACAGAAAAATATAATGAGTATGATAAGAACCCTTAAATGGCATTCATCAATTACCCCAAAACCTTTGACAGCATAAGCCACAATGCCATATGGGAAAGCCTAGAGCAGCAAGGGATACCTCAAACCACACAAACGTTATTCGAAATATATACTCAAATAGTGAAAGGAGGATCCAACTAGAAACCCTTAGAGAAAAGTTCGAGATCGAGAGGGGAGTGAAACAAGGGCACCCTCTGTTATCGAAATTGTTCTCGGCTACTCTGGAAAGTGTCTTCCGTAAGCTACACTGGGGTAATTTCGGCCTCAACGTGCAAGGTGTAAATCTGATCCACCTTAGCTTTGCAGACGATAAAGTACTGTTTGAAGAAAATACGACACACCTTAAGAAAATGATAAAATCACTTAACGACGAGAGTACGAAAGTAGGTCTACTCATGAATAAAGACAAAACAAAATTGCTTACAAACTCAGAATCAATAACTATAATAATTGACAACCAAACACTCGAATATGTGTCAGAATACACCTACCTTGGACAGATAATTTCTCGCAAAGACCAAACCACTAAGGAAATTAACAGAAGAATAGTGAACGGATGGAAAAAGTATTGGTCTCTGATAGAAGTGTTGAAATGCGAGGAGCTAAACATGCAAATAAAGTGGAAAGTCTCTGACACCTGTATACTCCTAGTCATCAACTACGGACGCGCAACCTGTTCACTCACTAAACACCACAGGAAAAATTTGGAACGCTGTCGGAGAGCCATGGAGAGAAGCATGACAGGAATAAAGAAACAAGACGAAGCGAAGGTACCATAGTAAGAGAAAAAACTAAAGTAGTTGATATAATTAAATATCAACCCGAATAGACCGACAGATGTGGAGGCGGACAGGACCTCTTGATCCGAGATCGCCAAGAGAAATGGAGCAAAAGTGTCACCGACTGGTATCCCAGAGATGGTGAACGCAATAGAGGACGCCAACAAACGATATGGGAAGACGACCTAAAACTCACGGCTGGACATCATTGGAGAAGAGCAGCGCGTGACAGAACCCAGTGGAAAATGTTAGAGGTGGCCTATGCCAAGAGGCACACTGAACTACGGGATATATTAGAGTGAAAAAGATGCAAATATTCGATTGATGACAATCCCTAAGGGTACGACAGGCAAAATTCCATCACCAGATGTCTTCGGTTTCAGATTTTGGAAAAACTTTGTCAGGAAAATATCTGATGCTGTGATTTTATTCGGATCAGACATCACTTTACATGAAACAAAAAATATTATAAAATCACAATCTATCACACATAATCAATTATCTTCACATAGATTCGAAAACGTATTTAAATACACTTGATACAAAAGTGGATATTTGAATGAAAAACCTCCTACGTTCAAGAATCCTGTGGAATATTGCTTTGAAATTGTACAAGATCCTCTGAGCTCGATTTGCGAGGATATAACAATCATAAAATATGCATGGTGCAAGACACTACAATGCCTACAGCATTTGTTCATAGAGTATCGTTATTGTTCACGATACCTACAGTGATAAGAAACGTAGACAGATATATGATTGTCTATTCGAAAAATTGTTCCTGACAGATATATTTACAATTTAATGCGAATCTAAACAACGAAATTAAATTTACTCAAAGTAAATACTTACAAAAATCAGTTATATAAAATACAATATCTTGAAAAATTTATTTTTGAACTTTGAAAATATTTCAATAAGTGTATTAACACACCATCAAATGTATCAATATGATATTGAAGAAATAAATAAAGATACATGAGTATTTTCGAAAATTTTTTGAATTTTTCCGTCTGCAACTATTTCGCTGATTTTGGTTTCTTCAACAGATTCTGAAAATATTTCAACCATACCTGAAGATATCGACAAAACACTTTTTGGGGGGTATTATCTTTAGCAATCGCTTTCACTGTCTAACAATAGATTTTTCTGCCGATAAAAAAAAACATGTATGTCTTATTTTTTAACGATCTATAACATACTAAAAAATCATCCAAATTAGTTATAGCCAATTGCCTATGTTTTTTGAATATTATTTACGTGATCTTTACCAACGAAATAAACGTGTTGGCAAGACCACCGTAACACGTGTATTTTTATTTATTATCGTCTACTAGGAAAACCATTTCTTCTGTACATATGGCAATTTATTTATTTTTTAGACAGTACTCCATTTGAAGAATATAGTTTTTCCTCTACGAAATTTGAGGGTTGCAACCCTTAGGGACAAGACCTGTATGGATTTCTTGCTTTTTTGGTAACGAATGTTTGCCCTTTTGTTTTATTGAAAAAAATTGATTACAATCCAAGATGTCGCTGTAAAACGGTTTTAAGTGTGACTTTTGAGATGGGTTCCACCCCCCTGGACAGTATTTTCTGCAGAAAAAAAAAATTCGTGTCTCACATTTTTGTAAGAGTCATAGCATATGAAACAATCAGGAAAATCGGCGATTGACAATTGTCTATATTGTTTTGATAGAATTTACGGGTGGTAGTTCACCCCTGATATGATAGATAATGCGAAAACGCCGAAACACGTCAATTTTGTTCACTATTTTCTATTAGAAAAACATGTTTTTATATTTTTATGCCAATTTTGTAATATTTCACATGAAAAATACGCTCGAAGAATATAGTTTTTCCCCTGTACAACGTAGGGGTTGTAACTTCCGGGGCCGAAATCTCATGGGTTTATTGCCTTTTTCGAAAGGAATTTTTTCCAGTTTGTTTCATCGAGAAATATTAATTACAACCAAAGATATTGCTGTAACACTGTTTTTAGGGGTGAATTTCGAGGGTGGTTTTCACCCTCTAAACAGCTTTCCCGCCAATAAAAAAAAAACATGTGTCTCCTTTTTCGATAAACATCTGGATTTCAGCAAAATCGAAAGCGGAGGGTTGGGAATGTTCCCTCGTTAGTGAAAAGAAAAATAAGACCCGAAAACGGGGCTTTCGCAATCAGTGCCTATAATTAGTTCCAGATGACGTCAACGAACATAATAGGCTAGTGCCGTTCCCACTCGCCCTATTCTAAGTGCAGCATGTATTAAAAAGGTACGGGAAAAATATGGGAATGAGGAATTCTTGATGAGGGGGTGTGTATTTTAGCCGCCAAGAATGGTAATCAAATTGTTTAAAAGATTTATATTAATTGTGTGAATTTCAAAGTTCCGTTGTTTTGTCATCACGCTGCCTGCGTCTTGAAAAAAAATGAGAATACAATGAACTTGCAAGGGCCCCTTATTGTAGAGCACACGATTTTATATAATAAAGTCCACGGCAGCGATTGAAGATGCACACCAAACTGAGCAATATGCCGGGTTGCGGCATAGGCTGGGCGGCTTTTTCAATTAACAGAAGGACTGTTTGGTCACTCATAGTGTGAGGTGGTAGCACCTCACAAGCACTCAACCAGTTCGACTCACAAGTCAGCACACATCAATCAATTGGGCAATCAATAGTGTCACGTAGTGTCATGATCACCCAATCAATCAAGTTTGGACACTTATGAACACTTATGAGTATGCGCTTGCGCTGAAGTGCAACATAAGTGTCGCCGCTCTTCCGTCGGCATCATGATCATCATCAACGCGTGCATCTCAATCATCTTTGCTCTAACCATCGAATTCAGCGCACGTGTTAGTACTCTCTCCGCTCGTACGACTCATTCGCTAAATTCATTGTGTTCAAGTAAATGCTTAATAGTATCTTGTGTTCTGCTCATAGTGATCTACTTAGTTTTAGTGACTACTCAGTGACCATCTCAATAGTGTGAATAAGGAAATTAATTGATTTTCAATTAATTTCCGGTGTGCATCACCATGTGGCGTCGAACCAGTGGTTGATAATTATGTGACTCGTATGCTATTATATTGTGTGCATTGTATGACTGAGTTTAATCGAATTCTCATGATATTTTTAGTTATTGTATTCACTCTATTATTTTATACATTATGATTGCTCATTTGATACATCGACATTGCTCAACACGCGGTCAGTTCTCATATACACTTTTGTTGCTCATTTGAGACCGCGTGGATTCTAGTTCTACTCAATATATTTGCATTCACATTTTCGATTCAATATACATGCACTCACTCATATCACATTGTTCATCCATTCACGCATTGTATAAATCACCACTTATTCCGCACTCATCCAACCATTATTGTTAATTATTCACTCATTCAACTCAATCAATATATTTATATTTTGTTATTTACTCAATCACATTTATATTTTATTACTGAAAACCAATTATTTCCACGGCAGCTATTTGGTTGGCAACATTCCCAACATTTTTTGACAAATATCTCAAAGTTGTTCGGAATAGATGAAAAAATTCATAGATGATCAGAATCGTTTAGAGAAATTTTGAATACATTATTCATCAAATTCGACAAATTTCTAGATTTTCGGGGTCTATGGGATCAGATAAAAAATATTTTTTTTTCATCAACTTCGAATGGCCCTCCATTATCTTGTGTTCATCGCAGACTTTTTTCCCTTCTTGCTCTCATAGGGGTTTCTGTCCCCTAAACAGCGGTATATTGTTTTTTTGTTCCAGGTGAAATTTCGCAGGTCAGGAAAGAGCTAAACCAAAAATTTGTATCTTTCAACCCCATGGAGGGGTAGTCAACATAAATAATGTAATGCAGAGATTCGTGTTCTCTATTCGAACTGCATCATAATCTAACCTGCCTATGTAGAAAATGAAGAATTTTGTTAAATTTACAGGTGTCTAGCGAGAGATGGAAAACTTCCACTACTTGTCATTGAAGAATTTCCGGTTACATCGAAAAATTTGTTTTTGTGGTTCGGGACGGTTGAATTGTTGTATTGAGAACAACCGCAGCGGAATTGTAGACGGAACATGTTTCCAGATCGGATAACAAATTTGGAAAATTGTTATCATTCATCATGATGGAACTCCTAGTTTCGCTGGGAAAATGGTTTTATGTCATGATATAATGTTTGATTTGGCGCCTGATCAAATCACATGATGAGGGGTATGGGAAAAGTCTACCCTTTTCCAAATTCTTCAATATGAAAGCAAAGAACCATATTCATAAGAATGTGAGTGGGAGGTGTTTTAACGATTACAGTTGGAATAATATTTGTGATCATAAATACACTTCGCACAAGAATTAAGGGAGCAGGAAAAAAATCGAAATTTTTGGGGGATTTTCCACAGGCTGTAACTTGGAGAAAAATGGTCGTACAGCGAATAAAATAGGAGCAAATTGTAGCTCCAAGTGTCTAGTTTTTGGACCTGACTTCCAAAATTTTTGTTTGAATTTTTTCTTCGAGTAATCTCAAGAAAACTACCGAGAAAAAAATTTGCGAAATTTTTATGGTTTTTCTTTTCAGTCTACGGACTTGGAAAATTTTTTTTGACTTAACCTCTATATGGACCCGATAACTTGTTTATTCAGCTTCAATTTGTTTCTTCGAAGACCTCGATACGAGCATTTCTCGCTGAGATATCGGTGTTTGAATGGAAAAGGATCATTTTGTCTTTGACCATCAATATCTCCGCAACCAATAATCCTACAGAAAATTCAAGGTGGGTTTCGAAAACTTGAATAAATTCTCTACAAGGATTGGCCATTGATTTTTTGAAAAAATTAAAGGAGCAAGATTTTTGCTCCGAAAAGGTCATAATTTTTATCGAAACGAAAAAAAAATTTTTTTTCTCATTCTTCTTTCAAGTCTGCATCAGTGACTTGGTAAATTTGGAAAAAAAAGACGAAAAAAAATTGTTTTTCAAAAATTTTCGAATACTTAAAATACTTTGGTTTGGAGATATATATATATATATTGACAATAATAATTTGTTGCTTTGCTTCATTGAGACATTCCACTATACACATTTCACCAAGATCGTTTTGTTTAGCCATATTAAAGCTCGCAGCATTATTAATTTGTACTTCCATATTTGAAGTGACAATATTGATGCAATCATGAACATTCTGATAAATTGTTACGCCTCCTGCTCTTATATTTTGACGCTTTAATTGCACAATACGTTTAAAAGATGGAATAATTTCAGTATCATCAATTTTAAGCCACGTTTCACATAATAATTTTCTATGCTTTCTTTGGCGTTTAGCATTAGACTGTGGTTGACGTTTATTTATTTGAACATCATGTTGTGGTTGTTCTTGCTGTGGCTGAACGTCGCTAGATTCACTGAATGTAGTACATGCATTCATTTTATCAGCTTTTCTCTTTTCTCTATATCTTTTTTGGCGTTCAACATTTGAATATGGTCGTGTTTGTGTTGATTGTATATTTCGTTGCGACTGTTGTTGCTTCTGTTGCTGATGCTGATGAACATCAGCAACGACTTCCATTTCAATAGCGCTAGAATAATGATTTGTAAATAAATATTGACGTTTAAATACGTAAGAGAGAGAGAAAAAGGTGCTTGCTGGTTAGATTTTTATAATAATCATAAACACTATATCTATATATATATATATATATATCGAAGCAGTGATGCTAAAGATATATATAAATTCAAAATATAGACGCTGCGACGGTAGATTTGTTGCATGCTTGTTATTGATAAATCGTATTATATTATATTATTAAACTTACCTTTCGTTAGAAGATTCTGTAATGTTCCGAGGATCATCTTGTTTCATCATATTTTTTATAATCACTTTCAAAAACGGTGATAGTTTTAGGTTATATGCTCACTGTCAACAGTATATGTCTATCGCACACTAAACACTGAGTAGAGAGAGGGGGTAGCGTCTGTCCGAAATACAGCTAGCGCTGTGGGTTAGAGTGAGAGAGGATTTGCGGCAAGAATTGTGAATGCATGCGCAATTCTTCACAATATGCGAATCCATGGACAACTTCAAGAGGATGATGCACCGAGAGTTTCTGGTTATGAAAAAATCAGGACAATGTTCAGCCAGAAGCCGCAGATGAAGCGCTCTTTCAAAGGAGACCCCGTGCTATGGCTCAACGTATTCAGCAGCAGATTATGAGGGAAAGATTTCCCCATTTCCGGGATGCTCAAGCATAAACATCCAACATGCAGAAAAGCATGAAATAAAAACTTCTCGCACATGAAATTGTGATAGATTAACGCGTCTTTGTACATACGTAATTTTGTATATACAAATCTACATATATATATCTATTTATATTTCAAATTTTATGTATTTATCAATTTTTTTAAGAATAAAAAACCACCCTACCCAGTCTCGCTGCAAAAATATTCGTGGTTAACTTTTCACTTGTCAGCGTTTCATAAACGAACATTCTTCAATTGGGTTCCACTCCAACTTGGGTTAAATCGACCACGAATGTCAAGTTGTATTTTAATTTTATTTCAAATCGTGAAACATTCATTATTAAAAATAGGATAATTTTGTGTATTAAAAATCATTAAAATGAAAAAAAATTTAATTTTGAAATAAAATTAACTTTAAAAAACAAATAGATGTATTGCGAAATTAACCTTACATACATCCTTGATATCAAAATCTCTTTCTGGACATACATATTTTTTACACAAACATCTACGTATTATTATTATCATTAAAATATAGTTTTCATCGAGCGATTACTCGAAAGCGTTTGGAAAGCTATGTACAGAAAAAGATGAGGGGAGGGGTTTGTTAAAAACGTTGAGTTGTACGCAAGGAAGTTAACAAATAAATTATATATTTAAATATTTGACAATATGTACAGTACATAAAATACAAAAATATGAATAATGACATGAAATATATAATATTAAATGAATAATCCCTAACAAAAGTTGTTCGTACGTTCATACGTACGTTTGTCTGTGTGAAACATCTGTAAAGAAATTAAGTTTTTGTTATTAATGATTTGAAAATAAGATAAAATAAAAAAAAGTCGATTCATTGCCTCTAATTATGCATCCCGATTCAATTTAGCCATGCCATTCTGGACTGTGTTGACGAGAGCAGTCGTTGTTTCCGCCTTTTTTTTTTCCATTTCCTGAAAAGACTTGAGAATTTCATTCCTCTGCCAGTCATTTTCCGCCATCTGCTGCATTGCACCAGTAAACATCTAAAAGAAAAAGAAATATTGCATATTAGATTATGATATTATAGTTTGGAAGATCGAGTCAATGAAAGAATTTATAAATATTACCTCCATGCACGAAACTTGACGCTCCGCCAAATCCGCAAATTGGTCCCTGGCGTTTCCGAGCTGCGTGCTCAATTTATGTTTTTGAGAACCTGAAAAAAAAGGAAATTGAAAACTGCGTTACTCTTATGCAAATTTTATCATTATGAATATGATTACATTTGCAATGTGCTTATCAACCGTACAATACACTGGAACCTCGATTTGAGAGCATTTTAAGGCATTATTCCACGATCGAGCATACAAAAACCGAACATCCGAGCTCTCCTGAGCTTGTTCTGAAATCGAGGTTCCAGTGCATTGATGAGCAAAATTCAAATTTAAGAATATGAACACTGTTCTGCTTGATAACCTTCTAAGTTTGTCCTTATATTTCTTGATTTTCGAGCAGCAGGAGTACGTTTTTTGGTGCCCGAAGTACTTGCAGCCTTGACTTCTTGACATGTAGAAGGAGCTTCGACTTCTTGAAGAATAGAAGGAGTTTCGACGAAGTCCAAGCGAATGTCCGACGCCCGGTAAAATTGTACTCTGCTCGGTTGTTATGGCGTCCAGTGTTTCATAATCTGCAATCAAAGAAATTTTAAGAATTTAGAAATGAAAATAGTATTTATAATTATAAACATATAGTCATATCAACTTACTCAAGTACAAATCGAGAATTTTCTCGTCTCGTTCAGTAAGTTTTATTGGAGGTCCGCCTACATGTCCAGTCGTCCGATTGCTCCGAATCTTGGAAATTTTTTGCGAGACAGTTGTTTTATTGTCTCTCCACGTCTACAATGATAGCATACAATCCTTGTGATTAACATTAGATTTTTTTTTTCTTCGCTTTTGTTTTGCCGAATTCGTTTTTTTTTTTTCATCAAGAGATCCCAGTCAGCGTCAAAATACCGATATTGAAAAATCATTACAGATATGTATAGAATGCCTCCAAAAATAATTAACACGTGATTATTCAATAAATGAAATGGAAAATTTTGTGGTTCTGGATCGAACTCTCAAGGTGTACCGATATCCTGATGAACCGAGTTTTAAATTTTTGCACCCTGCAGATGATTTATAATGCATGGCTGGATGGATTTTGTTCTACGATATCTCATTTTATCCATAATGCTTGTTTCTTCCGGTTAAGCATGGCACATTTGAATTAGAATTTCAACAAATTCGCTGCGCTTCACCAGTTTAGCATAATGAAGAAAATGAGATATCGTAGAACAAAATCCATCCAACGGTACATTATGAATCATGTGCAGAGTGCAAAAACTTAAAACTTGGTTCATCAAGGTATCGGTACACCTTGAGAGTTCGATCCAGAACCACAAAATTTTCCATTTCATTTATTGAATAATCACGTGTTAATGATTTTTGGAGGCATTCTATACATATCTGTAATGATTTTTCAATATCGGAATTTTGATGCTGTGTTTCCTCAAATAATAACGAATTACTCACGGATTTCCATGATTTCACATCCTTATTTTTTCCATCGGTGCGGAGCTCGTTCAATTGTTGGGCAAGCTGTTCCCACGAGCCATTCAAATTATCCTTGCCATGGATGGAAGTAAATTTGCCCGTCGCTATGTGTGGATATTGAACAAAGTAGTCCACCATGTAATCAATTTGCTCCTGCGTGGCCTTCGCCTGCCGTTTTTTCGCGATTCTAAAAAAAAACAATCAAGTTAATAATTATTAATCAATATTATGTATGTAACAAGAGAGAACAAAGTTACCGCCAAAATCTTTTTATATGAAATTATTGTTAAATAATATTGTTAAATATTATACGAAATATCAATATTTAACAATATTAATTATCTACTTACGATTGAGAAGCCATTATTGAATAAATTACGATTTATGAATAAGTCGTAATATGCAAAAAAAAAACGAAAATGTTGGAGCCGTATACACTGTGTCGTGGTTGGTTTGAAAATAAGAGAGGTTATGATAGCTCCGTGAACCAAGAATACAATCTTATCAAACAAATCTAGGGTTTTCAGATCCCTTGTAATGAAATCACTGTATGTCCATCGCTTCCTCAACGTTACATAGCGACACCTCGTTATTGCATTCTGTAACGTCGTAATTTCGTTATTCTTAGTTACAGAATGTCACCGTCGTTATGCGTTTGTCGTTACACGGACGGACGGTCGGTATCATAGCGATAACGTTCCGAATCGTTATAACGATAACGAGTTACAGAATTGAGCCACTGGCGCCGTAACGCGTTACGTAACGAAGCGGTTTACCCTCCCATAAGAAGTTATCACTTCAAAAAAATCGACGAATTTACACCTATCCGCAATATTTGGGAAGAATTTTATACTAGATGCAAGCAAGTGTGTACTCCTAGCGCATATCTTACAATAGTTGAGATGATTTCTGCTTGTCGAGGAAGATGCAGCTTCAAGCAATATCTTCCAAAAAAACCTGATAGGTATGGGCTAAAAACTTTGGCTGCAGTTCATGTTACCAATTATTATACTGTTAATATGGAAATGTATTTGGGGAAACAACCAGAAGGGCCTTTTCAGAAAGATAACTCAGCTGCCAGTGTTATCAAACGGCTCGCTGAACCAGTACTTAACAGTGGCAGCAATATAACCATGGATAACTGGTTTACATCTATTCCGCTTGTCGAAGAATTAGTGAAAAAGTTTAATACGACTGTGGTTGGGACAATTAGGAAAAATAAGAAAGAACTGCCGCTTGAATTCAGAGAAACTTCAGCTATAAAAAAAAGCTCGTTGACTCGAGTTTGTTTGGTTTTCGTGACAAAGGCATAACTCTAGTCTTCTATGTACCCAAGAGTGAAATGTTCAAAGAATGAAAATGTTCTTTTAGTTTCTTCAATGCATACTTCAGGCACGGTTGATCCAGAATCTGGTAATCGTAAAAAACCAGAAATCATCACCTTCTATAATATCAACAAAGCAGGGGTTGATACAGTTGATAAATTGAAAGCCACATATAGTGTTTCACGATCAAGTTGCAGATGGCCGTTAACTGCTTTCTTCACATTTTCAAATATCGCAGGAATTGACAGTCGTATAATTTATAAATCGTACACCGGGAAAAAAATAACGAGAAGAGAATATTTAAAGACGCTTGCAAAAGAACTTACCAAGAAAAGAGCGATGTCTAATTCGTTGCCGCGAGAACTCCGCGACTCGATAAAAAAAAACCTTGATATACTCGAAACTCCAAACGAATCTGTGCAGGTAAATAATGGTTCAAGAGTGTTCTGTAATTATTGTCCAAAGAGAATGAATTGCAAAACAAAGAATGTGCGTGCATTATGCGATGAGGCAATTTTCGGAAAACACATTGTTACAATATATAATTTTTGGTCAGATGAAGGTTTAATCGACAGTGGAAATGAAGAATGATTTTTCATCTAATTATATTTGTCGTTAAAAAATTATTAGAAATATATTTTCAACATATATTTTGAATATATTTTGAATATATTCACGAAATAATATATAAATGGAAGGAATATTGTTGATTGAAAGATTGTTGATTATTTTTCAGTGATTTAAACTAAAGAATAAATAATATCGTCTAAGATAATAAGATAATCAAATCGTTGAAACGATAAAGATAATAATTTACAGTTGACTTGGAATCGATCTTTATAATTTTTGATTTGGTTAAAATTAAAACATCAAAATAAATACAAAATGTTTGTCTACTTTATGACAATAAAAGTGTCCGAAAAAATAATAAACAAAAGCTGATTAATAAAATTAATCGCTATAACAAATTTATAAAGTAACATTCACCATTTGTTCAGTAATTGATACAGATGCCACACAAGCATGGTGGCAGCACCTCCTGGGTCACTCGTGCAGTCAGTCGAGTGACCATAATTATGCACAGTCCAGGAGGATGAGTGAGTCGCGCAGTAATTTGCATAGCGCACGCGCGACTCATTCGTGTAGAACTGATCATGCGTAGGCGCACCTATTACGTGCGCTTATCAATCGACAAGGGTGAGTGAGTCGCGCAGCAACGTGCATAGCGCACGCGCGACTCATTCTAGAAGAGCTGCTCATGCGTAGGCGCACCTGTTGCGTGCGCTAACCACTTGAAGCCGGTCTGACCATGTGCACGCGCATGCTGAGATGCGCGGCCAATCAGAAAATTCAGTCATGATCAGACCACATCCGCTCAACAACACGAGGCCGGAAAGAAAATTGCCGGCATCACTTCGACCACGATCATCAGTGCAAGCACACGTGTTTTTCAGCTACGCTCAGTTAGTATTCAGTATTCAGTTCAACTCATCTTCAGTTCAGCTCAGAAAAATTGTGTTTCTTCAGCAACTAGTGCATCTTCATCAGAAGCACAATTACTCAGATCAACTCATTGCCCACGTTGTTAGCAAGTGTGTGTATCGGCATTAAATTCAGTGTCTCATAAAGTTTATAAGACTCATCGAGCGTGCATCGTGCAACCGCGTGGTAATCAGTGTGTAACGATTATCTACATTTCAGTGACTACTCGAACATTCAGAACAATTTAACTCAGTGCAATTAATCTCATTAATCATTGTGAACTATTCTGTGATTCTTGTTATTTTGTTAAAAAATAAATACGCTTGTTAAACGCATTCAAAACTTCTATCCGCCACCAAAATTCCACCTTATATTCCAGCACATTATTATATTCTTTAATATAATAATCAAGTCAGCCATTGCTATTTCAGTATTTTTTCAGTAACTTTCAGACATTTTTTGGTCCTTCGAGCCGGATTTTGGTCGGAATTTTTTGGGTACATTTATCAAACTATTGTTCAGTTCAACTCAAATTTCAGTATCACTCAACTCAGTTCGCGTTAGTCAGTTATTCGTGTGATAGTGTTGCTCAGTTCGTCAGTTCAGTGTCCAGTGTCGAAGTGAACAACGCAAGCATCATCATGAGTGATAACGCAGAAAAGCAAATTGACTCAGAGCGTACAGACGAGACCATCGAACCCCAAGCTTCATCCAACCCAAATGACTTTGTCATCGGGTCATGGGTGGAAGAGATGGAAAAAGAAGAGACTCAAACCGAAACCAGCGAGTATCACATCGCACCTGAGATGGCACGCCTTCACGTTCAGCTCAGATCCAGATCGCCATCACCAGTGAGTACTCAAACCAACACAACGGAGTACAAAATTGCTGCTCAAATGGCGCGAGTTGAGATGTTAGCACAATTAGCCCAGCTCATCAACGACTCTGACTCACCATGCGTTGAAGAAGTCGAAGGAACTATGGAGATCCTGAAGAGCACGTGGAACTGCTTCTCAAACGAGCATGAGTTGTTGGGTGTGTCGTGCAGAAAGACGCTCTTTGCTCATGACTACATCACAAAAGGAGTCTATCAATCAGCCTTCAAGCAGTATTGTGCAATCAGCTCCAAACTGTGCAGGCTCAGATCAGCAGCTCAGTCGCGACTCAATTTAGACACTGCTCAGCGTTCCAACTCATCAGCCCGACCGCACACTGTCTTACCAACCATCAAGCTGCCTCAGTTCAGTGGAGACTTTGCGAAGTGGCCAGAATTCAGAGATCTGTACACTTCCCTAGTCATCAATAATCAGCAACTGACAAATGTGGAGAAGTTTCACTACTTGAAAACGAGTGTGACCGGGTCAGCGTCTCAGCTCATCACCAACATTGCTGTCACCAACGAGAACTTTGATTCAGCGTGGAAGCTCATGAACGACCAGTACAATGACAAAGAGAGACTCATCTTCTCGCATATTGAGCAGCTCATTCGCCCTACCAAGACAGTCCAGTCAGCCTCAGACATAAACTCGCTAGTCAGCACATGCAAGGAGCATATGGACGCTCTCGCTAGTCTCGGAGTTCCAGTGGGTCACTAGACCTACATTATGGTCTTCATAACGGCTCAAAGACTCGATCCATCTCTGAGAGAAGCTTGGGAAGTTGAACGCAGCTCAAACAAAGAGGACACGAAGTTCTCTAAGATGTTGGTGTTCTTGCAAGCTCGAGCCAGGGCTCTAGAAGCAGTCAGCTCAGGAAAGTCATCAAGTTCAGTTCAGCAGCGCCTCACTAGAGCAGTATCCAATGCTGCTACAGTGACTCAGCCCCATAGAACATCAACTTCAGCATCAACTTCAACAACAAATCAGTATCCATGCGATGCCTGTGGAGGATCGCATTATCTCACCAGCTGTGAGAAGTTCATGAAGATGACCCAGACCAATCGACACGCAATGGTGGTAAAAGCAAGATTGTGCTTCAATTGCCTAGGCCACCACAACATCTCAGCATTCCAATCCACCAGGACATGCAAAGCGTGCAGTGGCAAACACCACACTCTGATCCATGAGCCATCGTTCGCAAGGGCTCGATCAGCTGGCACTCTGGCATCTTCAGCAAGTCACTCATCAGCGAGCAGCTCAACGTCTCAGAAATGAGGAGACGCGGTGTCATTTCACCTCAGCAACTCAGCTAGTGGATCATCAGTTCTACTAGCCACGTGTCAAGTCAGATTAGTCACACCATTCAGCAAGCCAATCATCAGAATACTGCTCGATTCAGGTTCTCAGCTTACGTTCATCTCCAACAAAATTGTCAGCGAATTCGGCCTCACCAGAGAGCATTCTTCAGTATCAGTCTCAGGTATTGGGGGGTCGCATTCAATTCAGACCAAGGGTGTTGCATCCATCACATTACAGTCAGTTCACTCATCCCCATGCATCACCATCAATGCTCATATTCTCACGAAATTGACCAGCACAATACCATCAGCTCATTGTCAGCCACAACAGTGGCCTCACTTGTCAGCATTACAATTGGCAGATCCAGACTTCTGCACACCACAATCAGTAGATGCAATCATCGGTGCAGATACGTATGGGCTCATCATCAAGCCAGACATACGAAAGCATTCAGTTTCAGCGCCAATTGCTCAATCAACCATTTTTGGGTGGATTGTATTAGGACCAACTGCTAATCCTCAGTCACCATCTTATCAATCATATCAGACAGCAGTTGTGTCCACCAATCAAGAGCTACAAGAGTTGCTCACCAAATTTTGGGTACAAGAAGAGGTACACTCATCCTCAGAACATCAACTCACACCAGAAGATCAAGCCTGTGAGAATCACTTCAGGACAACACACACAAGAGATGAACAAGGAAAATACACAGTGCGAATCCCACTTAAAGCAACAACATCAACATTAGGATCATCGCAATTAACAGCAGAGCGATGTTTACAGCGAATACTCAGAAAACTCTCAACGAACAACTCCTACAATCAGTTATACTCAACATTCATGAAAGAATATGAGGAACTGGGGCACATGCAACGTGTTCCACTCAGCAATCAGAGAAAGACTCATCAGAGACGTGAACCTGCTTCTATGAACTGTAAAGCTAAGATGACCTTGGCACATGATGTTTCGGCATCAGGAGGGTTGAGGGTCTTGGCTAATCAGGAATTAGAGCAGCTTCACAATCATCCACCATATTATCTTCCTCATCATGGAGTTCTCAGAGAAGACAAGATCACTACAAAGTTGAGAGTAGTGTTTAATGGATCCAGTCCTACATCATCAGGCACATCAGTAAATGACATTCAGCATGTAGGAGCAAAAGTTCAGAAGGACATAGCAGATGTGCTTCTCTAGATCCGTCAGCACAAACTTATATTCGCCACTGACATCACAAAGATGTATCGTCAGGTTAAAATTCACCCTGACGATTGGGACTTGCAACGAATCATGTGGATCGATGATCAAGGAACCATGGTACCGTACCAGCTTAAAACGGTAACATATGGCACAAGATCAGCTCCATTTCTCGCCATCAGAACACTCCTTCAGTTGGTAGAGGATGAAGGTCATCGATTTCCACGAGCAATTGAACCTCTAATCAATGGCCGATATGTCGACGACATATTCGGAGGATCAGATACAATCCAGGAATTAATTGACACGTCAGAAGAGGTTACTCAGCTCTGCAAGGCGGGCGGGTTTCCCTTAGCGAAATGGCACAGCAACTGCAAAGAGTTCGTACAACATTTAGCAGAAGACTCATCAGAAATTCAGAGTCACTCATTCGAAGAGAGCAGCACCAAAGTACTCGGTCTTGCATGGATACCACATGCAGACACGTTTAAGTTCAGAGCAACTCCACCAGCACCAAGCTCCACACTCACAAAAAGAATCATTTTGTCTGAGACAGCGCAGCTGTACGACCCATTGGGATTTTTAGCCCCAATTATAATCAGGGCCAAGTCTCTACTGCAAGAGTTGTGGCTTGACAAGCTGCACTGGGATGCACCAGTCTCAGATCGGATCAGAACAAAATGGAACATCTTCAGACAAGAACTGACTCACATTTCAGAGATTTCCATCCCACGCTGGGTTCAGAGAACTCAGTCAGCGCGTATGGAGATACATGGGTTCTCAGATGCATCACAATTAGCAATGGCAGCTGCAATCTATCTCAGGACCGAAGAGCCAGGGCAGCAGCCACGCATAACGCTGCTCTGTGCCAAATCAAAAGTAGCACCACTCAAGAGAATGTCCATACCACGGTTAGAACTCTCAACAGCATTGATTCTAACGAAATTAATGAAGTACACTCAGTCAGTACTCAACCTCAGCAGTGTACCAGCATTTCTCTGGACAGACTCATCAGTCACACTCACATGGATACAATCACATCCATCAAGGTGGAAGGACTTTGTCAGGAACAGAGTGTCACTGATACAAGAACTTACTCCAAACAGCGTATGGAAGTTTGTTCCTGGCAAGTTCAACCCCGCAGACTGCGCTTCACGAGGAATCAGTGTCTCCCAGCTCGTGAAGCACCAATTATGGTGGACAGGCCCACCATGGCTCATCAGTGAGAATACTACATGGCCTGATCAGCCAATTCAGAACGACTCAAGAGTACATACAGAAGAAAAGCCCGGCATATCACTCATCGTGGAGTCAACACCTCAGTACTCATGGGAGATGATTTATAAGTACTCATCCCTTACTCGACTGCTCAGAATAACCGCAATTTGTTCTAGAGTCTTTCAGGTAGCTAGAAGACTACCACGATCTACACTCGCACATCCACTCACGCCACAAGACCTCAATCAATCGCGAGTGTTATGGATCAAAGCAACTCAGGCAGCATATTTCTCAACAGGACTCAAATGGATCAAATCAGCTCAACTACCAAAGAGCCACCCTTTCAACCGATTGACAGCTTACATTGACACTCAAGGTGTCATTCGAGTTGGAGGAAGATTAGCACAGTCAGATCTAGAACCAGAAGCAATTCATCCAGCAATACTCCCACGACACTCTCACTTTACTCAATTCATAATCGCTGATGCCCATCAGAAAACTCTACATGGAGGCACTCAGCTCACAATGAACTACATCAGGCAATTGTACTGGATTATTGGTGGTAGAGCTCCAGTACGATCGCATATTCTTCGCTGCATCAGATGTGCTCGACAGCGTGGCGTTCGAGTAGAGCAATTAATGGGTCAGCTACCAACAGCTAGAGTCACTCCTTCACGACCATTCTCCTGTTCAGGTGTGGATTACGCTGGTCCACTGACCATCAAAACCTGGAGAGGACGAGGCGCCAAATCACAAAAAGGATGGTTGTGCATCTTTGTGTGCTTCGTCACATCAGCCGTTCACTTAGAGGTTGTATGTGACTATTCAGCCGACTCATTCATTGCTGCGTTCAGACGGTTCACTGGACGCAGAGGCATCTGTCGCACCTTGCATAGTGATTGCGGCACCAACTTTGCAGGCGCAGATGCAACTCTTCAGAAGTTATTCAGTCAGGGAACTCGAGAAGCAAATCAAGTTCAGTGCTCACTGGCAAACAACGGAACAACGTGGAAATTCAATCCTCCAGCTGCTCCACACATGGGTGGAAAGTGGGAAGCCGCAGTCAAGTCAGTGAAGCACCATCTAATCAGAACCGTGGGAGACATGTCACTCACACTTGAGGAGCTCACCACACTATTAATCCAAATAGAATCAGTTCTGAACTCAAGACCACTAGAGCCATTGTCAGATGATCCAGATGACATTTCAGCACTCACTCCAGCACATTTTCTCATAGGAGAATCAATCAGCACAGTACCAGAGCCGTCACTCATGGACATCAGTGGCGGAAGACTGTCACGATGGCAACTCATTCAGCAAAGACTACAATTCTTTTGGTCAAAGTGGTCAAGTCAGTACCTACAACGTCAGCTCTCAACATCCAAGTGGCACCATCCCTCAAATCAGATTGAGGTGGGGTCACTAGTGCTCATCACAGATGAGAGATTCCCACCAACTAAGTGGCCATTAGCAAGAGTGACTCATCTTCACCCAGGCAAGGATGGATTGATCAGAGTTGTGTCACTCAAAACAGCAACAACTACTCTTGTCAGACCAATCAGGAAACTCGCCATTCTCCCAATGCCACAACAATGGAATCAGCAGTCATAATCATCAACTCCGTTGCTGATGGCGGGCGGAATGTTCAGTAATTGATACAGATGCCACACAAGCATGGTGGCAGCACCTCCTGGGTCACTCGTGCAGTCAGTCGAGTGACCATAATTATGCACAGTCCAGGAGGATGAGTGAGTCGCGCAGTAATTTGCATAGCGCACGCGCGACTCATTCGTGTAGAACTGATCATGCGTAGGCGCACCTATTACGTGCGCTTATCAATCGACAAGGGTGAGTGAGTCGCGCAGCAACGTGCATAGCGCACGCGCGACTCATTCTAGAAGAGCTGCTCATGCGTAGGCGCACCTGTTTCGTGCGCTAAACAATGAGAATGAGTGAGTCGCGCAGCAACTTGCATAGCGCACGCGCGACTCACTCTTGATGAACTGATCATGCGTAGGCGCACCTATTGCGTGCGCTAACCACTTGAAGCCGGTCTGACCATGTGCACGCGCATGCTGAGATGCGCGGCCAATCAGAAAATTCAGTCATGATCAGACCACATCCGCTCAACAACACGAGGCCGGAAAGAAAATTGCCGGCATCACTTCGACCACGATCATCAGTGCAAGCACACGTGTTTTTCAGCTACGCTCAGTTAGTATTCAGTATTCAGTTCAACTCATCTTCAGTTCAGCTCAGAAAAATTGTGTTTCTTCAGCAACTAGTGCATCTTCATCAGAAGCACAATTACTCAGATCAACTCATTGCCCACGTTGTTAGCAAGTGTGTGTATCGGCATTAAATTCAGTGTCTCATAAAGTTTATTAGACTCATCGAGCGTGCATCGTGCAACCGCGTGGTAATCAGTGTGTAACGATTATCTACATTTCAGTGACTACTCGAACATTCAGAACAATTTAACTCAGTGCAATTAATCTCATTAATCATTGTGAACTATTCTGTGATTCTTGTTATTTTGTTAAAAAATAAATACGCTTGTTAAACGCATTCAAAACTTCTATCCGCCACCAAAATTCCACCTTATATTCCAGCACATTATTATATTCTTTAATATAATAATAAGTCAGCCATTGCTATTTCAGTATTTTTTCAGTAACTTTCAGACACCATTACTAATAATATATCAACGTGCAATCACAAAATTTTGATCAGATTCTTAATTAATAAGTAAAATGATTATTATTTCAAATTAGTTTTTAGTTAATATTAGTCTTGGGATAGTTAGTTTTGAAATCAAAATATGAACAAATAATTTTGCTGATCTAAAGAAATAGTTCTAAACTATGAATATATAACATATATTAATTTATAAATGAAAATATAGTCAAAATGTGATAAAATTATCAAAGGAGTTAAGTTATAATGTAAAATTTTTCACATAGATATTAATTAAAATTTTACTATTTCCAAAACTCAAAATTGAAATGTAATAATGTTGACATTTGATGAGAAATAAATAAAAAATTAACGAGAGGTGTCGTAGGACACCCGGTAGAAACGAAGTTCCTTATGCTATATGAAAAATAAAATAAATGGAGGAATGGTAATAAAATTATAATTAATCTTTTTTTTTTAAAGTTTTGAAAATAAATATTTTATTATTAAATATTATGAAAGTATGAACGCTCTGCTTTCATATTTTATATATATATATATATATATTAGGGTGGCCGTTATTTGGGCTTTGGCGAAAAAAATTCGACACCACCCCAAAAAACATAATCAAGGTGTATAAAAAAAAATCATTGTAAAGTTTGGAGGTGCTCAGAAAATTGGAACACGGGCCGCCGAGCGATTGAAATGTTAAATGTAAAATACATGTATTTATCTCACGTATCAATGAATTTTCTTTTCCGAGAATAATATTAATGAGAAAAATTTGAAACTTGGTACACTTATTGTGCATAGTATGGTGTACAAAACCAAATTTTTTCAATTTTTTTCATTCATAATTTTGTTAATGACAGGCTCTGTAGAGATGCTAATATTTCGTTTTTTTTAATATTTGTTTTCAAATAAATTTCAAATAAATTTTAACTTATTATATTCACACAAACTGTGAATATATATATGTATAGAATATTTTTTATTTAAAATTAAATCTGAAAAATTACTAATGACTATATTCACATTTTAAATTTTTGTTTCAGCGGTCGAAGTAGGGTTTCTTTGTTCGCATTGGGATAATTCCGCTGATAATCTGCAACAACTTGCAAAATAAATTACTTTTTATTTTCGTCGTGAGTCAGTCTGTCGTTATAACCGGTTATCAGATCAATTCCCCTTTCCGCGACGTCATTAACAACGATTATATTTTTAAAAACTTCTAAACCGCGTTGATAACTTTTTTTCAATTTCCACTCAGACACATCGTTACCGAGGAAGCTGTGGTCAATTTGGAATCTTTCGAAAAAAGCTATCGATCCAGGGTTTATGAAGAAATCGATGTTTTCATCGAGCAAAATAGCAATATTCATTCGCGGTACAATATACCGTTTGTCATTTTCGGTTTCTTCCTCACTCTGAGGGTGCTCGCTTTTGATTTTTTCAACCATTTTTCGTTTGACCTCTGCAGAAACGGTTTCATTGAAAGAGGCCATGGCGGCATTTTCGACAGACTGACTCACGACGAGGATCAAAAGCAATTTATTTTGCAAGTTGTTGCAGATTATCAGCTGAATTATCCCAATGTGAACCAAGAAACCATACCTCGACCGCTGAAACAAAAATGGAAATGTGAATATAGTCATTGGTAATTTTTTGGATTTAATTCCAAATTAAAAATATTCTATATTCATACATATATATATATATATTCACAGTTTGATACATATCAAATTTTTAGTTACATATTAAGTCCACAGTCAAGTTAGAATTTATTTGAAATTTATTAGAAAACAAATATTTAAAACAGCGAAATATGGGCATCTCTACAGAGCGTGTCATTAACAAAATTATGGATGAAAAAAATTGAAAAAATTTGGTTTTGTACACTATACTATGCACAATAAGTGTACCAAGGTTTAAATTTTCCTCATTGATATTATACTCGGAAAAAAAAAATCATTGATGCGTGGGATAAATACATGTATTTTACATTTAAAATTTCAATCGCTCGGTGGCGCGTATTCCAATTTTCCGAGCGCCTCCAAACTTTACATAGATTTTTTTGGATACACCTTGATTATGTTTTGGGGTGGCATTGAATTTTTTTTCGCCACAGCCCAAATAACGGCCACCCTAATATATATATAAAAAAAATGCACTGCTTTTGTTTACTGAAAATAGTGAAGAGAACCTAAATGAGTATTATGCGTGCGCGGCGCACTGCTACAGTCCTATGCATATATTCTCCCACTAACTGAATCTTTCAATGCCTCTGTCTCTCCTTCCCTCTTTCCACTTCTCTCCCTCGCGCCACTCTCTCTCTCTCGTTTTCTCCCTCCCACCTCACTGACGCACGCTGCTACAATACTAGACCCGCATCTATGCGTATGTATGTCCTATACATAGACATAGATATAACGTACTATAGCAAAAGTGTCGGAAAATTCTTACACTTTTTTCGGTCTAGCCCTCATCCGCCAAGCGAGTAACGCCACGTAAGGAACTGCATTCTGAAAATCAAACTTATATTATTATGTATTTATTTGGTATTTATACTCTCAAATAATTGTGCAAAATATATTATTCTATGTTTCAATCGATAAAATTTAATTAAATATAAGTTGCTTGCATTTGAATCGGCGCGTTTTTAAACTACCACAATGTGACAACGCTGTAAAAAAATTAACATTGTGGCACGTCGCCGCGACGCGACCAACTCTATGCGGTAATTTCACGTAACTGACGGAGGGTTAATATCTACCAGGTCTCTTTTTTTATATAAGAGAATTATTCTTGATCCTGCCCAATTCTTAGGGATTTTTTATGTTTCGAGTATTTTATTGAACAAACTGATGAGAGGGCCGGCCAATATATGCTTTCCAATTTTCAAGGCTTCATCAGGAATGTTATCTGAACCTGGGCTTTTTTCATTTCTCAAGATTTTTTATTTATTCAAAATTTCTTTGGCGTCAAAAGGTCCAGTTACTGTTAAATTAGTTTCCCAAATTAGATCCAATTTTTCCTTCTCTTTTTGCTCGTTGGTGGAGTGTTCATCATCATAAAGATTCGTATAAAAATGTGAGGCCACAATTATCAAGTCCTTTCGTGTTTGCAATTTTCTTGTCGTTTTTTGTACCTTCAATGTCGGTACCCATTCTCTCTATGTTAAGCTGCTTGTAGGCTCTTCTCTGACTCCCGGTTTTGAGTAGATTTTTTTCGATTATTCGCATCCTGTAATTTTCCTAGTCTTTTTTTGAAAGTGTTTTGTGATTCTGAAGAGCGCCGTAAGCCCTTTCTTCTCATCCTTGTCTCTCAAAAGTTTGTGTTGTGGTGTGGTGCGTTCTTTGATTAGTTGTTTTATTTCTTCAGATAGTATAATTCCTCTCTATTCTTCAGGACTAAGAGTGTTTGAGCTTTATCGTATGGATGATTCGATTTTGATGTAAAATGACTATGCCGTCGTTTTATTCTCAGAATATTTATTCTGTTTTCATTTTTAAGGTAGTGAGGTATATTTCTTGGTTTTGCTGGTTTGATAGATTGGTTTGCATTTTGTTGAAGGTTGCTCGGCATTTCTTTTTCTTGTCCAATTTTATTGTTGCCCTCACAATTTTATGGTCACTGGGGAAAGTGCTATTGTTTTGAACTTCGATGTTAGTGAATATTTTTTGGCTATAACTCATAATATAGTCAATTTGATTTTTTTTGTCGGGTGTAATCTATGTCCATGGGTTTCTTATCTTTTATTTTAATTTTGTGTTGATTAGTGTGAGGTTGTTTTCCATAGCATATTGTATTAGTCCGTCGCTTCTATGATTTCTTTTTCCATAGCAATAAGGTCCTATAATCGCATTTTCCCCAAGTTTTCTTTGACCTACCTTTGCATTCAGGTCTCTCATGAGTATTTCATTTCCAGCCGCAAGGCTTCAAGCGTTATCTATTTGGTCGAAAGAAGTATTGATATTTTCTTCTGTTGATTCAAGAGTGAGGGCGTATACTCACATGAGCGATAGTTTAATTTTTCCAAATTTAAGATTTAATAGACACATTCTTTCAGACATTCCTCTGTAGTTTCCTATGTTATTTTTGTATTGATTTTTTATTGAAAATCCAACTCGATGGTGTCCTTTGGTTTTCCCTGTGTGACAAAATGTATCATTTTCATCCTCAATAATATTGTTCTCGCTTCTTCTTTCTCCCCACTGTCCTATAATGTCGTGTTTGATATTGTCAGAGGAGTGTTTCAACAGTATCATTTGTTGCGGTGACAGTAGAGATTTTACATTATATGTACTAATATGAAGTTGTTGACATGTTGGAGGGTTGTAGTCGTTATCCCCCGCGGTGACAAGCCGAGATGGGAGACCGAGAGGGGATGGTGTTAATTGCTATCCTGTGTTTTGGTTGGAGTTATGAGCTTGAGAACAGTTCTCCTCAGGGTATTTAAACGTTCGTTTTTTTGTAGTAAAATTGTCCATTTTAGTTGTTTTGCTTAACTTCATAGGTGGTTTTATGGTTGGTTTTACATTCTGGATAGGGTATATTATTATTTCTGGAGATCCTGATAAGTTTCTTTTCTTGTTATAAATTTCGTCCGGTACTGCATTCTGGTTTCCATTATTTAAAATTATAAGCTCGTTCTATTTTATAATTGCATTCCTTCCTTATTCTCTCTCTTCCTCTGCTTGAATTTAGAGTTCTCTACGCTTGTTCAATACTTCCAGCAGGAAGTTCTCTTTTATGTAGTACGGTGTTGTTCCTAGTTTTTCCTCGTTTTTGTGTATTTCTATTTTTAGCCCCATAGTAAGCATTGTAAAAACGATGGGTCTTACTTTTTCATGCGTTTTTCACAGTCTCCACGCGGATTCTATGCAATTATTCTCTCATTTGATATTTACAATATTATTTATGATATCTAGTACCGTTTTCTCTGAATCGTGGTGGCTGTTTTTATGTTCTTCAACTCCGAAAAACTGTTGATTTTTCCTTCTCATAAATCTCTCGAAATTTGCCATGGCGAAGTTTTGTATTTCCAACTTTTTTTCAAGTTGTTTGTTTTTTGTTTCTGAGTTTTCACAATTCGCATTAATGTTATTATTGATCGTGTCTTTGATGTCTTCTTTCATTTTTAACATATCCACTTTTCATTGTCTAATTTCCTCTTACATATTTTCAATAACGTGCATTTTTCACAAACAGCGCTCTCTGTATGTATCCAGTAAAAATATTGAGGTTCGTTGCTGGTGGTACCTACGCGGTAACTCTCGAGCAACAGGTTCCTCTACGAGTTCACTTTGTTAGCATACTAGTTTTTTTTTTCGGGGGGCTGCATCGATATACTTAGCGTGCGGTCGTTGGCAGTCCCCGCTAGATAGCGTTGAGAAAACTATGAGAAACTGAATGACCTTTCAATTATTTTCAAGGTTAATAGTTTTTAAAATTATTAGATTTATTATTTTCATACCACTGCACTGTGTGTCCGATTAAGAGGCTATTTCGCACTTCTCCAATACTATTCACTTGGTACAGTGTGTTTTTAGGGGATTCTACGGTTCTTTCGGCGCCACGATTTGGAGGTGAACTCTTATATAACTCCACGAAATAGGACGAAAATCAAGAATAAAATTTTTTGATATCTCGCTTAGTTTTCGAGATATCGATACTCAAAAATCGTAAAGAGGAAAAAAAATTTTTCTCTAATTTCGTTTGATCATTAAAATGATCAGTTTTTTTATTTAGATGATTTTGCTATAGTCGTCACTCCCAAAGTATTTTATGACTCCAAACCTTAACTCAGTGTGAGGGGGCTCAATAGAGTTCATAAGCATTATCGTCAGACTGATAATTGACATCAGATGATGCTTCATCAATAGCCAAATCAATATCCTCTATATCGCTTGTATCCTCTTCAAGTCGAGGTTTCTTCGAAAGAGGAGGCATAGAAGCTTCATCTTCAAACACCGGATCTGGCGGATCAATTTCCTTCAAATGTAATCCTTCCTGCAACTCACCATTCACTACTCCCGGATAGACCTTTTTTATACCAAGAAGGAATTGCATGATTCGCGAACCATTATCAGAATAATGGTTTTCTAAACAATTACGTCGGTAAAAAAAAAGTGCCATATACTGATGAACTAGCTTATCTGATTTACGACAGATAATTTGGTTTTTTAAAAGCTTGTTTTGATTCTCTAAATCATTAATAGTGTTTGCCGGATTAGATTTACTAAAAAATTCTCCTTTGCTATGATTAGTTCGCAAATGAACAGTATCAGGTGAAAACATTTCATTAACTCCATGATACTATCTTGCACCGTCTGTACATAGCCGAGAAGTATTATAATCTACATACTTTTCAATGTACGGCCACAATTCCTTCTTTGATTTATTATTGACTCTAAAAAAAAGGCCCGTTTTATCTTCCTTGCAATATAAACCAAGAACAGTTATGGTCATTTGTTCAGTAATACGACCACGATTATATTTACGTTTAGTTAAAAACGTTTCATCGATTTGGACCGTTTTATCTTTGCTATCAAGAATCAAATCACTGTGTGAAGTAATTACTTCAGCTATTTCACGACAATAACTAAAGTAATCAACCACTGTATTCCAATTTAAAGCACTACCATCTCCACTTAGACGCCACTGCTGCAAGTTTTCATACACATCTGAAATTTTCATTTTGATGACAAAACAAATGACATTTGCAAGGACTTCATTTACCGAAATATGACACAAATAGCCATCAAAAAAAGTGTGAGAACTAGGATTTACAGATTTTCTACAGAATTTAGAACCCTTTTTTTTTACTTTTGATGAACATCTCCATACCCAGCCAAATTCAGACCGTGAATCACATTCAACGAGCATTTGGAGCCCACAACATTGCGGTGGAGTTGATGTACGTGAAGAAATCAAACCTATTTCTTCTAAGGAAGAAATAGCTTTGTCTTCACTGCCAACTAATTCATCAAAAGAATTAAAAATATTAAAATTATCTAATTTCGAACGCAAATTAGGATGTTTACCTGACATTTTGGAACTTGCAGGAAGAATTATTCAAAAACAATGCTCAAGACAATAAAGATGGTTGGCTGATGATAATATATTGATATATAACATATAATTTTAAGGAATTTCAAATTTATAAACATCAAGGTTTCAATTCCCACCGGTAGAGTATATTTGTTGGTGAACACAACCGAACTTTGTAATTATCTTACGTCGGTAATGAAAATATCAGGATAAATAGACGTACCAACAAAAATAAAAAAATTCCGCATTATCTAGGCCGCGGTCCGAATTGCGCTCACAGTGCTTACGACGTACAAACTGCTAAGGTGCGGTCCGATTCAATGAGCGCGCTAACGGCTGTTCGCAGTACACATAATTTGGACCACTCGTGTGCTCGTGCGCTCCCAGTGCTGACCGTCCGATCCGTGAGCACCGTGAGCGTCTGAGTATGACGTCACTTCTGACGTCATAACGTTCGCAGCGCAAACGGTGAGCGTTGAACGCACAAATCGGACCGCACATTGGTATGCTATGAACGCTGTGAGCGCAATTCGGACCGCGGCCCTAGTCGTTTAACCCCCCCTGTTTAATATATCTTTATATAAAAAACAACACCACATTCGAAACCCCGGTAGGGTCCAGGGGCGAAGCCCCCCAGATAGAAAAATTATCATTTTTTTGTTATTATTATTATTCTCTCTATTATTATTATTCATTCAAATGATCATTCAAATCATTCTATTGAATTCCATAAAAAAAATTTTTTTAATAAAATTTTCGTTTTCTCTGATGTCCGAGTATCAATATTTTGAGAACTAATCGAGATATCGAAAAATTCTATTCTTGTTTTTCGTTTTCTTTTTCAAAAATCTATTAAATTTCGTCTAAAAAACAAAAAAAAAAGTTCATTCTTCGATTTTTGAGTATCGATATCTCGAAAACTAAGCGAGATATCGAAAAATTTTATTCCTGATTTTCGTCATATTTCGTCGAGTTCTATAAGAATCCACATTCAAATCGTGGCGCCGGAAGAACCGTAGACGTGCCTGTCTTTAGTCCAAAGCCGTTCGATTTTGTAATCAATTTCACTTTGTTGTTGTGTCTTACATTTCACAAGTTATTGATGTACTCTTCACTTTTACTGCGGGTTTTCTATTTCTACCTCGAGATTCACTGCTTTATGACGTTATCATATGGCTTTTATAAAATTTACTTCACTTTTTTATTTTGAATCGATTATGATGTACGGAGCCAATGTTTACTATGACACAGCATCGTCCAGTCTCATCTTTTTTGATAATCTCACTAAAATATACGATCGGCCTTATCATATTGTCTTGACCTGGATGTAAACCCGACTGCGTCCTAAGCGCAGAGGTTGGCAGGTCTACCGAATGAGAGGAATGCAGATTATCGTAGAATATTTATTCGTTGAATGATTGGTGTTTGTGGATTGATTGTTCTTGGAGAAGAGAATCCTTGCGTTCCGATTGATATAAGAGTCAATTATAACAATTTGAATGATTGTCCTAATAGACAGACATTAAACAAAAGGATCGTATATCGTTCCTGCGACTTGCAGCTGAAGCGTTCAGTAGAGGATTCGTGATCAAGGTAAATCGAATAGTTGAATTGGATTATATTTATTCAATAAAAACACTTTACTGATATTGATTTATGAGTTAGTATCGTCCGTGATTTCTTTTATTGGTTTCCCTTGAATTATAATGATTTAACCCTTTCGCTACAGCAGTGCGCTCAGTCGGAGTGACACCGCTGAACGGGCCACCGTGGCGCCGGAGTAGCGGTACTGAACGGAGCACTGCGCCGGGAAGTGTGCATGTTGCGCTTAGGTAAACTGGTGTTCGGACTTACATCTTTCGGTGCAGCCTCGTTATTATCTGGAACGTACGATTCTTTAAGTGTTATACAACAACATATTTAGAGATTTTGAAATTATTATCAATAAATATATATTTAAAAATTAAAAATTTCACTTTACAATAACAAACAACAAACACTTTCCAATAACAAATTGAAATTCTCAATAATTTAATTCACAGTGATAAATTTTGGAGCAAGGGTCGACACACAATCCCACATTACTGTTTTTACATTCATACACAGGTTCGCATCTTTTGTCGTTAGCATGGCAAACGACACACCTTCTTCTCGGTTTTTCTCCTACCGATTTATAAACCGACGGAAAATGTCGTTCTGTTAATCTCAGTGGATGTTTGTTTCTCATTCGATGTTGATGACTCATACTTTGATGGTACTTTCCCAGTATTTCCCTAATTAATTGCAATTGAAATCTTGCCATAGAAATCGGTCGTTTCATGTTATGCTTGTACAGACAATAAGCGTTCCAGACGCAAATGTCCACCAAATGAAAGAAAAATTTCCGGCACCATTTCAACGATTTCCGTGTCGAGTTCACAGTGCTTATGACCATATCAGCTTTATCCACTGCACCCATTGAATTGTTGTAGTCTAACACGCATACAAGTTTCTGGATAACTCTTTCTCTTCCGTGGCTGATTACCGTTTTAAATTCTGCTGTATGCATTGTAGGAAGCATATACACTTCTTTCCTATCGATCCACTTTAAGACTAATAATTTATCGGATGATCTAAATGCTGCCTCCCCCTTTTTAATCGTTGGTCAATTTCGGGCATTCCTCTTCTCCTTTTCCTTACGAACCTGCCCGCGTTTGTGCCATTATTATGTAAAAACTACATAAAGAGTATGGCCCTTTCCTAGATGCGGCGTCATAAGGGTTCCCACTACTGCCCCAGAATTTCCAATATCTAGATTTTCAGTATTCACCATGGTAGATGATCCGGCATAAATTATCAAATCTTGCACGAATCCTGTCTCACAGTCGCTCAAAATAAACGATTTTATACCAAATCTGTTTCTCTTTGATGGTATGTATTGCTTAAAAGAAAGCCGCCCTTTATATAAAAGCAGACTTTCGTCTATGCATAATAGTTGGTAAGGCTGAAATGATTCATTAAATGCTTGTCGTAATATTTCAACGACGTTTCGTATTTTGTACAAACGATCATTAGTACGATCAACATCATCGGTGAAATGTCGCATTTGTAGTAATTTGAAATAACGGTTTCTCGTCATTACTTCTCCAAAAATATCGCTACGCAGGAGTTTATCTTTACTCCAGTACTTTGCTAATGATAACTTCTTGTTGCGTATCATCAATAATGACACAGCAAAAAAACAATATAATTTGGCTAGTCCTATTCCATCTGACATATTAACGTTATTATTATTATTCGTTCGAGACCAATATCCATTAGTTTCCCTTGCAATCAACTCTACGAGCTCTTCAGAAACTAAAAGTTGAAAAAGTCTAAGATTTTTGCTGATCTATTAATATTCCTTTTAATTCCTGAATCCGCTACCGCAAACTTGTATATTTTAGGAACGAATGTTTTTGACGTCTATACCTCAGAGTTATTGTCATGGGTTTCAATCTGTTTAGCTCCTGATTCAGAAGTACTACATATAGAACTTCTATTTATGTGTCGTATTACATTAATTTGATTTTCATTATATGAATCACTGTCTGCATCAGTTAAACCTTGAGAGGATGGAATTCTTTTCGAGCTTCTCTGTGACATTCTAATAAGGGAAGTACAAAAAGATTTTACTAAACCAACTAAACAATGCCCCAAGTAAAATTTTCAAATAAATGTTGCAATCCTTGAAAACTTAACAGCTGCTATCCAATTTCTTCTAATGATTTAAGGAAGATTTCTTGTGACGTTGTACTTTTGTACAATACAAACACTTCTCTCTCAAATAGAATACAGAAGAAACTTGTTTTGACGTACAGAATATATATATTTTCAAATATATATATTTCACGTTCAAAATATACCTTTACTCGGATTAATTCAAGACGGTTGGATATTAGCCACTGACAGCTCAAAGGGGACTGGAGCGTGATTCTTGTCCTGATTGTTCCAAAAGTATGCGTGTTTATATTTCACTTGTTTAAAACAAATGCGAAGAAACCAGAGAATGAGACCAGTCTGATCGATGTGCGGTATGCATAAAAACAAAAACATCGCAGGGCTCATGGTCAAGTGGTATCACGCAGATGTTGTCTATAGGCGACGCTCGTACACACAGGTCATCACGCGGATGTCGTCTATAGGCGACGCTCGTAGCGAAAGGGTTAATCGGATTGAATCCCGATGATCTAGAGATTGATTCTTAACTTTAATTGGTTAATGGATTTACTTGAATATTCGATGCATGGAGAACTTTTAGTGTTTTAAATAATTGCTCGAGCAGACTTCTGGAGTCTTCGGTCTAAACTTCATAATGACTGATTAATATTGATTTAATTGATAAATTAAGTCTATAATCTGTTATCGATACTGGTCGTGAATTGAAGAACTGCATGCCTGAAGAAGACTAGTGTTTGAGAATGCCCATTTCCACGGCGGGCCGATAGTAAATTGAGGCAGCACTTATTGGACGCTCACACATACGCATGATACCGTCTTGTCGTCCAAACCGCGGGCGCCCGTGAATGTGGACTCCGTAGTTTTTCGACACTTATTGAGCACTATGAATTATTATTCACTTCCGACTACGTTCTCGGGCCATACACATCGTGTGCATTAGTCTACGTTTCGTTTCACTCATCTGTATTAACAACATGATCATGACTCAATCGATCAGTGCAACGCACCTCTCAATCTCAAGCCACCAGGTACACTTTCATCGACATTAAATAATTAATATAATTTCTTATTGGCCACTTGTTGACTTGTTTGGCGACGCAACGTGGTATTTTTCATTTAACCTATTGTATATACCGGCGTCCACGTGCACCAATATAATCACGCGGATAACTATCTCAGTTATACATCTCGTGCAACATATTTAATATTTAGTACATCAATACGCGATCAACGATCTTTATCGATAAGTGCCTTTCAATAAATTGATAACAATTTTACTTGTGTGTGCGATCATTTACTTCACCACGTGTGAATACCTACCGGCATTCCATCATTCTCATCCATTCACATTCACCATTCATCCATTTTCTCAAACAACTGGACTTGGGCCCGGTTTTGGCCCGGTTTTATGAAGGATAATCCCGATTAGCTAATTCTGACAAGCAATGGCGGCTGAGATTAAGTTCCCCCACCGAAGTCCGAAACTGAAGCGCCGCGCAGTGGCGTTCTTCGCCACTACAGTTTGAAGCCTCTCCAAGTGCTGCGAGTTTATCCTATCCTCAAATATGTTAATTCCCATCATTGAGTATTATAAACAGAAGTACCCAAAATCGTCCAACGCGCAGCTAGGGGCACCAAGGGCGATAGGAGAAGGGACTCAAGGTGGGAGAACTTAATTTCAGCCGCCATTGCTTGTCAGGATTAGCTAATCGGGATTATCCTTCATAAAACCGGGCCTTGGTGATTTTGGGAGAGTTTATATATTCGTGGTTCCTAGTCCGTGCGCACTGGATTGGATAGGCTCGAATTGTGTATCGTTATTCTGGTTTGTTGGTTGCAAGTTTGATGGCCCGCCATTGGACAGAAGGGTGACTTCTTGATTAACTAAATAATGGGTGAGAGCTGAGTTGGCGATTACAGGCTATTGACGCCGTAAATGGGTTCTCGAACACACGAAATGGCAAGTGTCAGTGAAATATTATTTTATGAAAACATAGTCTTACATGCTGAGTTGTTATTCTGAAAGTTTATATAAATGTTTTTTAACATTAGCTTATTTATTTGAATGGCTATATTCCCTAATTGCACACCACAGAAATATTAAAACAACAAATCTGTTCACGCACTACTGATAATACCGGAAACGAGAAAAGAAAACATGAACTGATCTACTTGTGCATATAATGTACCAAACAAGAGACGGCTGCGCGGTAAAAGGAGGCGCCGAGTACGCGGCGATGGTGAGACTTTCCGTATTAAGTGCATTTGGGGGTGGCATGAACGGTAATAATGATATGTATGAATTTATGAAATTTCATGAAAATATAATATGTAATATGTAGCTATCAATTTATTTACGAATGATGAAAAAAACTAAAAAATTGTCAGTTGTAATACGAATATACTTGGGGCATCCGATTAGATTCCGACCTTTTCTACATGATTATTCTCGTATGATTTTCTCACCACATATCACTGAGAGAATATTAGTTCCCATCGCCAAATTGATATGGTATGATCAAATATTTCGGAAAGTTACATGGAATTTCGAATCGATGGATTCTCGTAGATGAGAATCACTATGCGTCGCTGTAGAATATAGAAAACTGAAATTGAGTTTAAGTATCGTCACCCTGGCCTATTGATCACCTATTTCATCGGCGTATTAATGGATGCGCCAAGTATGTTACTATTAAAAGTGAGAATTTCATAATTATTTTGCATCATGTGTGAGTAAATTTAGAGTTACTGGTATCATAATGAATGCCTGATAACATAGTGAATATTATTACACTTTCCAATCTTTTTGTAGCATACCCAAGGTAGAATATCGTCGCATCTACTCCAAATAATCACCACGTGCGCGTACTTTGCGCACCTTTCTACAGCGCAGATGTTGCGTGTTTGATTCCATCCGTTTTTTTTTTATTATATAGTGCTCTGCTATATTATTATTATTGGTATCTGAAAGATACAATTAGCCATGATTCCAACAGCACAACTGAAAGGGTATTTGACATGTAGCAGACTCGTACGTTTCTGTTAGAAAGGTATCAAAATATATGTATATGTGCTGCAATATAGCAGTGTAAATGTGTAACAATGTCAACTTGACTGACATCTCTTTAAAATAAAGTTTGTCGTTACTCGTCATTATAAGAGTAGTTTTATTTTAGGTTATGGGCCCAGTCCCATGCTTTCTAATAGTCAAAAAGTCGATCTTTTCTAGTATACTGTTATATTTAGTAAGGAAAAGTGTAATTTTTGACAGAGTTAGGTGTTCGTGATAAATTTCATCATGACTACAAGCTACCGTGTCAACATACCCAAGCTGATGGGCAGAGAAAATTACCGTGAATGGACTTTTGCCGCAGAGAACTTTCTTGTACTGGAGGGAATGCTACCCTGTGTTAGGTCCTGAGTGACCTCTTTGTTATTTATGATGAATTCCCCTTTTGCCAAATCCGTATTATCGTATTTCTATTTTTCGGCCAATCTATTTCAAACTCTAATTGATCCGTGTATTATTTTACTAACTATCACTGCGCACTCGCGCATTTGCTAAAACCGTGGGAAACAATTAAATGACGAAATACCATCGAGATTGCAGAATATGAATCTCTTAAAATAATCATTTAAAGATAAGAAATGTTTAAACAATAGTAATAATAATTATATCTGCGAATTCATTTGTCTGAGCAAGAAATATCATGGCGCCAACGCTATTGCATATTCTCATAGTATTCAATATCAACCGTATGAGACTCCTCTTATAACGTGAGAAAACTTTAGCTGCTGATTCAGCTTTTGAGAATAGAATTTAGATTATTCAGAAATCAACCCCACCATTTGAACCCTCTGTCCAATGATGGATACTTTACATAATTATTTACAAATCCAAAACGGCTAGAATAAATTAAGCCAATCAGAGTAAGTCCGCACGGACCCAAAACGCTGATGCGAATTTTCCGCAGGTCTGGAAACAAGCAGGGCTTCTCTCTGTTCTTTTAACTTCACTTCTATGCCGACGAGCAGACTATAAACGTCTTCCACGCATTAAAAGAAAATCAACAAACATTTGAAACTTTTTACTTAAAAGCTGCTCTAGAAGTCAGTTAACGATCCATAAAAACAATATCGAAGCGTTCTCGTACGCGATAAGCGTATTTTAAATATCATATTATTATCATTTCATTCAATAACCAATACAACTGCATAAATAACCAATATCAACATCAGTTTTTATAATTATCAAGTGATCTCAATGGACTTATAAAATTCAACGAATCAATTCAATTAACCAACTGATCATAATTCGCGTTGCAACGCCAGCAATCCGGGGCGTAGTGTAATCGAAGAAATAATAAACAGTGGTAGTGAAAATCATAATTTTAAACCATCATTGTGGACTTGTGTAATCAACGTTATATTGTTATTTATATGAGTGAACAAAGTAATAAATCAAGCACGTGTTCCACCATCAACTTGTGAGTTCGTTAACATAATTAATCCAATTCCTTCTTACTTCAACCGCGGGTCGCGGCATAGCAAGCACCGATCACAATACCATTTCGGACAAAACTCTAAATTCAATTGATATAATTAACTGTTTTCATCTTCTCTCGGGTAACATTTGGTACCTCAAACGAATAATTGCATCGACACTTAGGACGTAACAACTGTATCAAACCAGTTGCGGGAAAAACAATTGTGGCAGAGGATGACAATAGAACAAAAGCAAAACTCATAATGATTATCGACTCTAAGTTGTACGTGCATATCAAAAATGTGTCGACGTCTCAAGAACTGTGGAATAAACTAAAAAGTTTATTTGATGATTCGGGATTCACGAGGAAAATCAGTTTCCTGCGTGTTTTGACCTCGATTCGTCTAGAAAACAGTGATACGATGACATCGTACGTGACTCAAATGATTCAAACTGGACAGAAATTAAGTGGAACCGGTTTTGAAATGAGTGATGAGTGGATTGGATGTGTGCTTTTAGCTGGATTGCCCGAAAAATACATGCCTATGATCATGGCCATCGAACCCTCAGGTATTGGCATCACAACGGACGCCATTAAAACAAAATTGTTAGATATGGCGGAAACGGAAGTCAGCGAAAAACGTGAAGTTAGTGCATTTGCAAGTTCGCGGAAGTGGCAACCTAAGAACAAAAATAAGTCTATGGTCAGTGGTAAAGATGGCGGATCGTCTGTCAAATGTTACAAATGTAAACAAACCGGCCATTACCGGAATCAATGTCCGAACAATGATGTTAATCAGTCGAATGAGAAGAAAAATATGAGAAAACAAACGAGTGCATTTAATGCAGTGTTCCTAAACGGAAATTTTGATGAACACGATTGGTATATTGATTCAGGCGCCAGTACACATTTAACTGCCAATAAAATTTGGGTTATTAATCCATGTTACGAACAGAGAGATGAAATAATCGTTGCGAATAATAACAAATTACAAGTTTTATGTACCAGCGATGTAAATATTGTCACGAAGACGGATGAATATGAATTTGAAGTGCCAATAAAGTGCATACTTTGTATTCCAGACTTGACAACGAACTTATTGTCTGTAAGTCAACTACTGAGAAATGGAAATAATTTAATAAAATTTAATGAGAAATAATATTTACCGAGAGTGGATGCAGTATCTACAATAAGAATGGCGAAGTAGTTGCTGTAGCTTATGTTGTTAATGGAGTTTATAAGTTGAGGGTACCTGAAAGTGCAATGGTAGCTTCAACTGTTTCTGGGAGTATGTGGCATCGCAGATTGGGGCACCTGAACAGCAATTACTTAAATAAAATGTCCTCAGCGGTGAGTGGTATGAACTTGAAAGAAAAGGTTGATATATCAAAGTCATCATACTCTATCTGCTGTTAAGGTAAGCAGTGCAGGTTACCTTTCAATTGTGTTGGCCATAGAAATAATGAAAAACTTAAAGTGGTGCACACAGATACTTGTGGACCAATGGAAGTACAATCTATAGGTGGTTCGAGATATTTTTCGTTCTTCGTAGACGACTACTCAAGAATGACATTTGATATTTCCTGAAAAACAAGAGTGAAGCGTTAGATTGTTTCAAAAATTTTAAAGCCAAGGCAGAAAATCAGACAGATAAAAAAATCAAATATACCAGAAGTGACAGTGGCCTTGAATTTTGTAATAAAGAGTTTGATTTGTATCTGTAGAAAGAAGGCGTTACTCATCAGAAAACGAATCCCTACAGTCCTGAGCCAAATGGATTGTGTGAACGTCGTAATCGCACAATTGTAGAAAAGGCAAGGTGCTTGTTATTTGACGCAGATTTAGGCAAAGAATTTTAGGCTGGAGCAACAAATACCGCAGGGTATGTACGAAATCGTATCGTAGCATCAGGTTTAGATGAAAAAACACCTTATGAAGTATGGACAGAAATTATACCAGATATTAGCCATCTGAGAGTTTTTGGCAGCAAGGTTATGGTCCATATTGCAAAAGAAAAAAGGCAAAAATGGGATAGAAAGTCTGAACAATACATATTAGTTGGGTGTCCTGAAAACATCAAGGGGTACAATGTATATAATCCTATAAATGGAAAGATAATAACAACCAGAGATCACTACATCATTTTCTGATGAAACTTATTATGATAATCAAGGTGCTCTGAAGTTGTCTGTAAATAATTTATTTCACAACCGTACTAAGCATATTGAAGGGCGTTATCACTTTTGTGGAGATTGTATTAGATATAAAATTATTGAATTCAAGTATTTAGAAACAGCAAAGATGCTAGCAGACTTGTTAACCAAAAGCTTGCAAACTGTAAAAGATTATTATTTCTAAGAAGCGCTGGGTATTAAAAGCATTAAATAATTCTCATATTAAAGTTTCATTATAATGTCATATTAGAATAGAGAAAAATTTAAAGACGTCTCTGATTCAAGAAACCTCACCTCATATCGTTTTCGTTACAAATGGGTGAATCAGAGTCACACTATCATACTGATTTGACTTTTTACTTTCATCTTTGTTGCGACGAAAACTATTCATGTGAGAGGAACGAACTGAGGATAATCTTTTTCTCTTTGAGTTTTTATAGTCCGGGAGCCCGTGAACATTTTCATATCAGATCTTATTCACATTGATATTCATAGAATTAATTATTTGGAACGAGGAAATAATGTAAATGATGTTGTTGAGGTCGTCCGCTGGGGCAATGTTGCACAATATTATAAACATGTAGGTTTAGGCAATATGTCTGTCATTTGTCTAGTAGTTAGTTTCTCATCAATTATAGATGATAAAACATTTCTCACGCCTGACGAAAGAGGCTAAGTCTTTCTTACAACCAATGAACAATGTAAGTTTAGAGGGGCACACTGTTGAAAATTATTTACTATACAAATTTAATTTACGCAATGTTTGAGAGGTAAATGATATAGGGATGGTATTCTTACGGTGTGCCAGTAGGGCAACACATTTCCAACGCTTGTCCGAAAGTATAAATTGTAAGCGCCCAACATCTCTTTTTCGCTTAAGCGGGCGCTCATAGAGTTCGCATTGTGAGAGTGATTGTATTGCGAACTACATTACCAAAAGTTCGATGCAATAATTTATTGATTGAAAGTAAAACAATTTCATTTGAGTACATGTTTATTTTATTTGTTATCGGTTGTATGCATGAGTTACTTGCCGTCGCTGTATAAATTTTCGTCTGAGGAATTCGCGTAGCTATTAGTAATGTACCACTCTTCATCGTCGATAGGATGGCCGATTTCGTTGTCGCGCATGTGATTGGACTCACTTGCATATCAAGAATTGATGGAAATGAATCAAAAAGATAATTTGTACCGTCATAAATTCTGCTTTCATTCTCTAAAACGATGTGGCTTATAGCGATGCGCATCAAATCTTCCTCCAACTATTTGAAGCAGCGTTTGCATTCGTGAATTCACAATTCATAATCCACGAACAGACGATCGTCGATCTTCTCCGAATATGCATTTCACGAAATATTTTCATCATATACTGAATGCAAAATGTGTTGATCCAATTCCCGTCGACATGCTGGCAGAACCGACCCGTCAAAATTATTTTTATTCTTCTTAAAATCAGGGATTACGAGTTGCTCTCGAGCGAAGTTTTGCTCTCGGGTCCCTCCGGCGATGAACCAATATATCTCCACAAGAGAGCGGTGATATATTGAGACCTTCGGTAAATACTCCTCAGCATCGTACATGTACAAGAGTTTTTCATTCCCAAGTTTGGGCCCTTACGCTCTTGGCAGGAGCGCTACTTCGTACGGTCCATACCCACAATTCTACCTACGAACCCACGCTCTGGCTCTATAGTCATAAACTGAGTAAAATCGTGGCGAGAGGTATACTCTGTTCTTCACAATTTACTACACTCGATCGAGTACTACAACACGAAACGATTGACTCCTTTTGACTACTGCTCATTGAGTGCAGCAAGTTTACTCTTCGTTCTGAAATGCCATTTGAATGATACCGAGTTCCAGCGCTCCCATTTGTGATGGAATTTTTTATAAACAACTCCCAATATACATTTTTTCTGATATTGTCGCTGAACCATTGAATCTTCTATATTTTTTTGTTTCACAAATCGATTTTTTATTCCAAATTTATGAATCTTTTGCCTCAGTAGTTTCCAGTCCAATTTGCATGTGATTCCCCAATTTCAGGGCAATTTTAGATGTTATAGAGAAACATAAACAATATGAAGAAACTGTTTATAATTATTTGTTTATTGAGAGAAAAATGAAGAAATAATAGATATATTCAGAACGTAACTTTAATGACTAAGGCAGGTGGAAGTACATGAGGACTAATTATTTTTGTCACTCAGTCCTGCATTTTGCAATTGTTAAATAAACATTGTCATTTTCAATAACAGAAAATTTTTTATCCGGAAAAAGTTTTTTTTTCTTCATTATGATAATAATTAAAATATATGTGATAAGAGAAACCGTAATTGACATTCTGTGCCGATTGATTAATGCAGTATGCTTAAACTTTGAGGAAATAATAATGAAAAAAAAACAATATCATTCTTCTTGTTGAGGAATATGAATTATTATACACATTACAAATATATTTGTACACATTATAATATAATAAGGTAATTGATAAAAAAAAGTTGTATGTGTTCCCCGATTCAATCATCATTTTACGTAGCATCATGCATATATTACATATATATACATTGTGACGCGCGCTTTTTCTGTGGCGGCAGTCAGCTGCTCGGGATCTTCTGCGATCTCTCGGGATGCCACCTCATTTATTGGAACCTGAAAAATAAGGAAAACAGGGGGTTTCGGAACACGGAGGGAATAAAATAAATGGATTGAACGCGTGAAATTTATTTTGATTAACACGTTTCTGTTTATTCAGTTTAATGGAACAATGTTAACCCGATCAAGCTATCGTGGGTCGTTGAAGACCCGAGCCATTTTTCTTTTGTCTTATTTCTAAGAATCAAAGTAGTGTAGGAATTTCTACCCTCACTGTGAATAAACTTTAGGTGAGTGGGTAATCTTCAGGCTAAGTCACGTTCCTCTGGCATCGTGGAATACTTTGTAGTGAGCAAGTGGAGTGCGTGTTGGGTCACTAGCGACCCACGATAACTTTAACTGTGGTGTGAAACCGTTTTCAGTGACAAGGTAAGTTTTTGATTTTTAATAAAATTTATGAATGCTTTCGAAAGATTATGCATTTTTTAGAGTCATACATTGATTTTTCATCTTTTATAGCATGACTCATCGTGGATCTAATGAATTGTCGAGAATACTTCGTCCACGTAATGCATCAGTGAATTATTTCGACGAAGAAAGCGACGGCGTGATCGATCACGTTCATAAAGATTTAGAACAATAATCTCAGTACAATTGTTCCGATGATAATGACAGCGGAAATGAACGCGAAGAAAGAGTTGTAGAAGATGAAGAAGAGACCTCGGCAGAGACCGGAAGGCGGACCGGAAGCGAACGACAAGGTAGAGTTATGGAAGATGAAAAAAGAGACTTCGGCAGAGGCCGGAAGGCAGAACGGTGCAGGTTCGAGGAAAAATGAATTTGTTTACGGAAAAAATGGGCACAAGTGGTCAACGCAACTCCCTGATCCTCGAGGACAGAGGTCAAGATCGGTAATTCATCTACCCGAAAGGAAAGGTGATACTCCTTGTAATACTCCATTCGATTTTTGGAGTTATCTATTCAGTGATGCGATGCTTGACATACTGGTCCAGTGCATTAATACAGATATTGGGAATTATCGCGTGTCAAACGAATGTACATGTCCGCCAGCACAATCAGCTAATGTAAGTAACGTCGAAATTCGAGTTTATTTAGGCCTGCTGTATTTATCAGGGTGTCAGAGACAAAACAACGTCGCGCTCCAAGAACTATGGTCGGATGAATTTGGCAGTTGTTTATATCGAAACACAATGACAGACATGTGTTTCAAGTTTATATTCGCGAGGCTGCGTTTCGATGATAAAAATACTCGAAATATCCGCCAAGAAACTGATACTCTCGCACCGATCCGCGAATTATGGGATGCTTTCATCCAAAACTGCCAAGGCAATTATACACCCTCCGATTTTCTAACAATTGACGAGCAATTGCTTGGTTTCCGAGGAAAGTTTTCGGCTCGAGTCTACATAAAATCGAAATCTGCAAAGTACGGCATCAAAATTGTAACTCTCAATGATGCTAAAACTTTTTATCTGTTCAATGCTATCCCGTACATTGGCGAAGTTAGTAAGGAACGCGGAGAGATTGTACCTGATTATTATGTGCGGAATATATCACAACAGACAATTGGTTCACATCCATTGAAATTTTCAACAAAATTAAAGATGAATACAAGTTGACCATGCTCGGAACAGTTCGCAAAAATAAAAGACACATTTCTGTTTCATATACAGAACCTGTGTCTCCTGGCACGACCAGATATGGTTACGACTGTAAAAATATTCAGTTATCCTACTGTCAAAAAAAAAAAAAAGTCGTCCTATGTTTATCATCGTACCACAAATCTATGTCTCAAAAATCGAGAGAAAAGCCAGAAATGATAAAGATGTATGATGAAACGAAATCCGGAACCGACGTTTTTGATTTTTTGTACAGTTCATTTTCTTGCGCTCGTAAAGCACGTCGTTGGCCTATGCGTCTTTTCATGGAGATTTTGGACCAGGCAGGTGTAAATGCATGCATCTTGTACAATTTCCCACAAGAAAATCCAGTCAAAAATCGTCGACAATTTCTGAAAGAATTAGTACTTGAATCGGTTACACCTCACATGAGAAGCAGATTACAGATATCAAATCTTCCGCGAAATCTTGTAAAAAGCATCAAATCTATCGTCGACAAGCCGGAAAATTGCGTTGATTTGAAAGACAAACTCGAAAACCGGAAGCGATGCTCTGCGTGCGATCTGAAAAGGGACAGGAAAACGATCCATTGTTGCGTGAAATGTAAGTCGCCAATTGGCGATGAGCACAGATTTTCCTGCTGTGAAGATTGCTTATGGTAACAAGATGCTATAATTTAAGGCATGAACATATTTTATATCTTTTGTAAAGTTTTTGATGTTTTCTTAAGAAATATAAAATATGTAAACATAAAGATATATTTAATTATTTTTTGAACCTTCAAATTTCCTTTTTCGAAAAATGCACTACTCGGCACCACATACTTAAGCATTCATTTTGTTAAAATCGAGTCCAAGATTTTTTCCATGAAAACAGCATTCTTGCACTTTATTATGCAATTAGAATTTTTTAAATATGTTGGAATATGCAAAATACATGTATATGTACACCTTATAATCTAAGACACACGATTCAAATATGACAACACACGTTATAGTATACTATATTGTTATTATTGTATACTTGCTACGGTTCCAATTTGTGTCCGTCGAAATTCAGTCTAGTGAGAGCTGTCGCTCGGAGTACACCGCATATAATAAAACTATATTTACACCGTATATTTCTACTCTTATCATTTGTGCACCTCACATATCTCAACAGGTTATGGGCCCAGTTGCGCGAGAGTATTTTTCAAACTATTTATTAGTGTATGTACTGTTTATTAAAGAATTCACATGAGCCTTAAACAAGAAAAGTCCGAGTCTAAAGAAGATTCTGAGGCGGAAGAGAGTTTAGAATCCGAGTAAGAATTTGTCGACACGGTGGAGGAAGTCGCGGATCCAATTATGGCTGAACAAATGAAACTATATCAACTACACCGATTTAATGGAGAGAACTTTCATCTCTGGTGCCGGCAAATGGAGATATTCATGACCGAAAATCGATTGAAGCCATATATCCCTGGATCGATAATGCGACCAGCGGAAAATCCTAACGATTGGGATACGAAAGATGCACAAGCTCAAGCTTTTCTCATTCGTGGTCTTGAGCTCGAGCAATTGAAGTATCTCACAGACTGGACCACTGCAGCTCAAATGTGGTCACGTTTAAAACCCGTACATTCTGAAAAGAGCGATCAATCAGTTCAAATACTTTTGGATAAGTGTATCAACTGCAAGATGGATAAGCAAGAAAAGGTGGCTGACTATATCGCGAAAGCCGTCTCTCTCGCTCAACGCTTACCAGACATGGACATAGAACAAAAGGTCCAAGTGGTCATCGCTAAAACACTCGGAAGTCTGCCAGCAAAGTTTGACAACGTGAGAACTGCGTGGTATGCTGTACCAACGATTTCACAAACGATCGAGAAGCTAACGGATCACCTCGTCAACGAAGAAACGCTTATGAACTCAAGAATGTCAACAGACGAGGGGAAGGTGGCTGAAGCAGCCTTTGTCGCAAGTAAACAACAAACTACGAATTATAGGTATCCAAACAGGTCTAATATTTAGAACAACACGGCTTGTAAACCGAATTATTCGAAGCGAAATATTAAATGTAATTGTTGTGCTAAATTCGGACACTACGCTAGAGCATGCCGCAAAAAGAAATATGATCGTCAAAACTCTTCTAAGAATCAATCTTATATGGCACAATCGTCAAACGACAACACTGGTATGCGTGACAGTAATTATGTAAATGAAGCATAGCTGTTTAACATTGATTATCCTGCAAGAAATAAAAATACAATTCCCGATTATTGGTTCCTTGATTCAGGGGCTACTGAGCACATGACGTTTAGACGCGATTGGTTGTCAAATTACACCGTTTTTAAAGAAAAATCTTTCTGGGTTAAAGTAGGAAACGGTGAGCTCATCCCTGTAATGGGAAAGAGCAATTGTCGCGTGCAAGTAGATCTACCAGCAGGATCGCACATTACACACACAATCGAAGGTGTATCACATGTGCCGTTAATTGAAAAGAACCTAATTTCTGTTTCTAAATGTTCGATGAAAGGTTTTAAAATAATTTTTGAAGAGGGAAATAAGAGTGTTCGCTTGTTAAAAGGGGAAAAGGCTGTTGTGGTCGGGGTACAAGAGGAAAACATGTACAAGTTAAATTGTAGACCGATTAAAATTAACGAAGAAAGCATGCATGAGTCAAATTTAGCGACCACAGGTTTATTAATGGATTGGCATAAACGCATCGGTCATCCTAACTTGAAAACTCTGAAAACCATGCAAGAACTTTCAGCCGTAGAAGATATGAATATCAGAAAATCTTCTGAACAAACTTTCTGTGAACCTTGCGATATGGCCGAGCAGCAACGAAAAAGTTTTCCCAAAAATACTGTGAAACGGTCAAAGAAACCAGGCGAGATTTTTCACGTAGATCTGTGTGGTAAGATGTCTGCCTCTTCCATAGGCGGGGCAAATTATTTCATTTTGCTCAGAGACGATTGTTCGAGATATTGTTTTGTTTATCTGTTAGAAGATAAAACCGATGTTTTGTTGAGTCTGAAACAGTTTTATGCAGAAGTTAGAGAAAATGGCAGAGGTTTAGAATTTTGTAACTCAGAAATCAAAGATTTCCTACTATCAAGGGAATCAAGCATGAAACATCGACTCCTAGAGCACCAGAACAAAACAGGTTTATTGAAAGACAAAATCGTACAATTGTGGAAGCAGCAAAGACGATGCTCGCAACTAAGAAGTTACCTATATATTTTTGGGGTGAGGCCGTGAATACGGCAGTTTATCTGAAAAATCGCGCAATTTCTGAAACTATCAATAACGTAACGCCTTTTGAAATATGGTTTGGTTCAAAACCATCTGTTAAACACATTAAAACATTTGGCTCAGACTGTTATGTTCATGTACCTAAAGAACAACGCACTAAGTGGGAGTACAATACTGTAAAGTGCATTCTGGTAGGATTTAACGATGATAGCAAGTCCTATAGAGTATACGAACCATCGAAAAGAAAGTTGTATATTAGAAGAAAAATAATATTCAATGAATCGAATAATACCGATAGAACAAACACTGTTATCGAGTTCAGCGATAACTCTGACTCTGAAATTACAGAAAATATGCAACCACCTGTTTCAGAGGAAGAAATAGCGGCTACGAGTAAAAGGGTCTATAAAAATCCACGTCAGCCTATATTAAGAGACCCGTATATTGTTAGAAAGAATCCAAGGTCAAAAGAAAGTCAAATCAGTGCAGAGGAAGAATTAAATTTTGCTGAAGCTTTCCTATCTATAGTTGAACCTCAGACACTCGAAGATGCTTTGCGATAGTGAGATGCAAACGAATGGTTGGGTGCAATTAACGATGAATTAAACGCTTTGGACAAAAATCAAATTCGGATTGGTGTGCCTAGACCCAAGAATAGAAATGTTATCAAAAATCAATGGGTATTCAAAAGAAAATACAACACAAATGGACATATCGATAAATACAAGGCTCGTCTAGTAGTCAAAGGTTATTCGCAAAAACATGGTATCGATTTTGAAGAAACCTTTCCTCCTGTTGCCAGATACGAATCTGTGCGATTAATTTTGTCAATTGCAGCAGCATTAAATCTACAAATGTTTCAATTCGATGTGAAAACAGCGTTCTTACACGGCGATTTAACTGAAACGATATACATGGAGCAACCGTATAGTTTTGTACACGATGAAAATCTAGTCTGTCTATTAAAACACAGTCTCTACGGTTTAAAACAGGCTTCACGTCAATGGAATATAAAAATCGTAACGTTTCAATCTAGTCGTAAATTCGAGCAGTCGCACACGGATCCATGTATATTTGTTACATGAACGCTGAGTCAAATATAATCACTTTTGTATTATTATATGTAGACGACCGGCTGATCTGCGGAAATGATATCGATTTCATTATGAACACGTTGAAAGATTTACAATATAATTTTGAAATAGTTTATGGCGAAGCTCACTATTATGTCGGTCTGCAAATCGATAGGATTGAAGGCGGTACAAAAATTAAAATCCACCAAGAGACGTACGCTAAACGAATCTTAGAAAAATATCAACATGATAACTGTTACCCAATTTCCACTCCTATCGAAGTTGCAAATTCACTGTGCGATGTGGAAGAAGATGAGCACAACGATCAACCGAACTTTCCGTATCGTCAAGCGATAGGATCTCTCATGTTCTACATGGTAGCCAGTAGACCAGATTTGGCATTTGCAATAAGTATCCTCAGTAGATTCATGCAAAATCTGTCACATGTCCATTGGATTGCCGTAAAACAAATTTTGCGATATGTTAAAAGCACACTATCTTATGGAATAACATACGGTGTCAACACAAATAAAGTCGAAATTACAGCCTTTAGTGATGCCGATTGGGCGAATGACATATTGACGAGACGAAGCATGACTGGATGGGTTATTCTTTGTAATAATGGCCCTGTTGCACGGAGCTCCAAGAGACGAACTCTTGTAGCTACGTCGACAACTGAATCCGAATTTATCGCTCTTTGCGCTGTCACTAAAGAGGTTGTCTGGTTCAAACTAATTCTTAAAGAATTATATTTTCCACAAATTCGTCCGACAAAAATACATTGTGATAATCAAAGAGCAATATCAATCGTAATCAACCCTAATTGTACGAAACGAACTAAACACATTGATGTACAGTTTTACTATTCGTGTGAAAAACAAAAGGAAAAAAAAATAGATGTAATTTATGTTCCCTCCTCCAATCAACTCGCTGACATGCTAACGAAACCCTTGCAGTGCCAAGTCACACAGCAACAAAATGGATTCAACTCAAAACAGATTTGCTCAGTGTATCATCGATATCAATACCAAGGTGGTATCACACAACGCACTCATCAGAAGTGGAAATACATGGCTTCTCCGACACTTCTCAATTAGCGATGGCTGTTGTCGTCTATTTCAAAATTATTGATCCAACCAACAACACTCACATCACACTTGTGTGTGCAGAAACAAAAGTGGCACCGCTCAAAAGACTCATCGTACCTCGACTCGAACTCACTGCCGCATTGATCTTATCATAACTAGTCAGGTGTGTGCAATCAACTCTAAAACTGACTCACACCACAGTTACATTGTGAACTGACTCATCATTCGCACTCACTTGGACCAACTCTCATCCCTCACGGTAGAAAGAATTTGTCAGGAACAGGGTGTCAGCAATACAAGATCTAGTTCCAAATAGCGTATGGAAATTTGTTTCTGACGAAGAAAATCCCGCGAATTGTGCTTCACTCATGGCCTCCATTTTATTATGCAACTGACTCAACTGCACAACTCGAAGAGCAACCATGACTCATAGTGATATCTACTCGGCCACAATATCATAGGAAGATGATACAGAGGTATTCGTCCCTCACTCGATTGCTCAGAGTGACATCAATCTGCCTTCGAGTAGGGCCAATCATTAAGAAAATGTCACACTCATCACTACGGTATCCACTCACGCCACAAGATATCGATGACTCACGTTTGTTATGGATACAGTCTACTCAAGCAGCGTATTGTTCAATCCGCGATAAAAAAAACCACACATGGTGTAAAAAAACGGAGACAAGTACTTTTATGTAATCTCCCATGAAAAAGTGTCTAAAAATAACCCGTCAATAAGTTGTCAAATAAATGAAAAATGGTCAAGTACATAAACAGTACATATTATTAAATATTAATTCAACTTAAGAAAAAATGTTACGTGTAACGTAAGCTTTATTCATATAATTTCGAAGAAAACTATGCTCCTTCAACATTTTGAACAAACAACTGTAAAAAGTTAAGAAGAAAAAAATCTAACAAAGTTACCCACATCTATGAAAGTGTATCATTTCAAAAATCAATACAATTTTCAAAAATAGATGAAGCAAAAAAGAAAAATCTTTTTTTGAATGTATTTAGAAAAAGAAGCGATAACAGTGATCAGTAGGGATGAAAAAAAATCATACCTGGCGCGACGCATGATCGGAGATACATTTCCACTCGCTAGCCAATCGCGCCAAGTATGATTTTTTTTCACCCCTACCGATCACTGTTATCGCTTCTTTTTTTAAATACATTTAAAAAAAAATTTTTCTTTTTTGCTTCATCTATTTTTGAAAATTGTATTGATTTTTGAAATGATAAACTTTCATAGATTTGGGGATAACTACGTTAGATTTTTTTCCTCTTAACTTTTTACAGTTGTTTGTTTAGAATGTTGAAGGAGCATAGTTTTCTTTGAAATCATATGAATAAAGCTTACATTACACGTAACATTTTTTTTTAAGTTCAATTAATATCTAATAATATGTACTGTTTATGGACTTGACCATGTATTATTTATTTGACAACTTTCTGACGGGTTATTTTTAGACACTTTTTTATGGGAGATTTCATAAAAGCACTCGAGTAAATGAGTCTGGCGGCCGTGTTTTCTCATTGTCGGTCCGTCGGTATGGCAGTCGATTACCATCAAATTTTCCGCTTTGTCGAATTATTAATCAATTATTCAAAGTCCTTGTCTCGAGTCGCGGCCGCGACTCATGATTGAACTCACGTTGCTCCGCTCAGGCTCACGATTACCACCAACTCAGCCATTCAACCGATTGACGGCTTATATCGACTCAATAATACTAAATTTGATCCTAAAACCACTCATCCAGCTATATTGCCGACTTACTCACACTTTACTCAATTAATCATTCAAAATGCACATTGGTAAACTCTTCATGATGGCACTCAAATAAATTTAACTCATATAAGACGATCATACTGGATTCATGGTGGTCGAACTCCAGTGCGATCATTCATACTACGTTGCATCAAGTGTGCTCGTCAACATGATGAACAAGTAGAACAACTCATGGGTCAACTCCCATCCTCAAGGGTCATCTCATCAAGACCGTTTTCCATCTCGGGGGTGGACTACGCTGGTCCGCGCACTATTAAAACGTGGCATGGCAGAGGTGCCAAATACACAAAAGGATGGCTTTGCATATTTGTGTGCTTCACCACTTCTGCAATGCATCCAGAAGTGGTGACTGAGTACACTGCAGAAGTACTCATGTTCTAATTCTCAATACTCATCATAATTCGTGCAACTCAAGTTACACTAATCAACTCATCTCATATCATTCATTCCAATATTATATGTTCATCACACTCATCATAGAATACTCATTATAGTTGAGTATTGACCCAACTCAACAATTAAATATCGACCAGTCATATCAATGCCGCGTACCTGAAATAAATATAATTTGTGATAACTTAATGATACTTCAACTGAGCCTAATTTGTTTATTGTGACCCGATCCAATTTATCCACGGCAGCTATTCTCGTTTGATACCATCTCAAACAATAATGTATTTGTATTAATTTTTTACGACAAAATTTACATAACGAATAGGTCACTTTATTCGTATTGCAACGCTTGCGTATCATCGAGAAACCATAACGTAAAATATACAGTTGAACGAATGCTGAATAATTTTTAGTCCGGAATTTGTAAACTTTGCAATTCATTCGCATGATCGTATGACATTGAGCTACATGGAATAACGATTGAATCGGAGGAAATATACAATCACCTTATGATATTATAATGTATACAAAAATATTGGTAATGCGTATAATAATATATATTTTCAAACGAGAAGAATGATATTGTCTTCCTCATAATTATTTCGTAGAAATTCAAGGATACTGACTTAATCAATCGGTACAGAATTTTTATTCCGGTTTCCTATTTACACATTCTTTATTTATCGTAATGAAGAAAAAAAAAATTTTTGTCACCGACGAGGACTCGAACGTAGTCCTCTAAGCTCGGATACGGCGCCTTGACCCGCGCAGCCACCTGACATTGTGTAATAGAGTATTTGGAAGATTATTGGTGCTGTTATACATTGATATGTCAGAGGCATTGATGAGGAATATAAGCCTATCTGCTCATAAGAGACCTAATTTGTTGGGTGAATTATCTCGATTTTTCTGATAGATTTTTTCCCACCTAAATTCCCAAAATCGTTAACCACGACGACTATACATTGAGCACATGGAATTTCTATTTGAAAATATCAGCCAGCTAGGCGAATGCCCGATAAAGAGAATACCGAACATGTTCGATCTCCCTCGCAGTCGCATGTAGAACCGGAGCCCGAACATACTCGATAGCATACGCACGAACTGTCTGAGGCCCGCTCGGGTCATAAAATTTTGAACATGTTTAGTTAACTGCATATATTGAGTTGATGTTGCTAACTTGAAGGCCTTGCCCAATATCATCTATTGATCGGAAAATGTTTTCGTTCTTTATAATTAACAGGGTTCTCAACTTTCTAAATGAAGTCATATCTTTTTTTTCCGTTCACTCAAATTTCTTAAGTCCGCGAATTCGGAAAGAAAACGAGAAATATCATTTGATTGATACTATTAAGAGTTTAAAAATCGTGAAAAACACTTCGTAACTTCATTATTCAATTATGACCGTGTAACGACATGAATAGCAGGAAAAACATCTTTGTTTATCTGCTGATGGAATTTTTCATGAGAAATTTTCAATAAACAATTTCTCAAAAATTCACAACTTATTAGACGATTGAGTTCTCTGTATTCAATAGAATTCTGAACATATGAACATTTTCCAAAAAAATAATTTTTGGTCGGCAGAAATGTATTTGTTTGTTTAGAAATTATAGATTTTATGTCGGAGTAAGCAAAACCATTCCTCCTGCGTAATTTCACCAGCTCTATTCATCGGAGTTTCGTTCAGACTGTATCTATCATTTGTTTATTCTTTTTTCAAGGAACAAATTATTATAAACAATTTTGCCGTGCTATTCATATTTTTCTAGAAGATCCAAGATTTCTCTGGAATCAGGGGACTACATACAAAATTAGCCAAAAAAATTATCATCAATTTTACCATTTTCATATGCTTCCGTCACCTATCGCGATAGAATCGCCAGGGTGGTCGATATATTCTCTGATTTTTTGAATGGTTCTGCAGACGACGCGACAAATTTACAGACTTTAAATATAGGGAATTCACTTCAACGCTCTAAAATCGGTGGGGACAAACATTGTAATACGAATTTTAGGTTCTAAATAATAAGTTTACAATTCTCTCTTATCTGGCTTAGTTTTCTATACACAAACAATCCGTATGTGAAAAAAAAAAACGATTTTCGAAATTTAAGCAATTTTCATAACATATTCCGAGCAATTTCCAGCACTATTGTTTGAGACACATGGTCAATAGGTAAATATGCATCTGTTTCTCCAATCGTCATATTTTTTATCCAACTAAATTATTTGTAGATTTGGCCTCTAACACATCGATTGTGAAAGCGCTGCTGCTTAGTATCGTTCGTGTATTGCCATTTAGTGAGGAGTTAAACTCCAAGCAGGTCATTGTCGACTCTGAGAAAAAGAGAATTGCGACAAACCTTTTCGAGTTTTACTCCTTAAGCGAACAGTTCCGACCAATGAGTCCTACATATAACTCGTGATGCGATCATATGAAAAGCAACATGCGGACAGTACAATCTTCGTTCGATGTTTTTTGCCCAGTCTTTGGACAAAACGGAACTATGGATGCTCAGTTGGAGTGCAGTTCGCTCTCGCTCTGACTCGACTATCCCTATCCAGCCGCAAGTACTCGCAATAAACGATTCTAAACTTCTGTACTTCTGATCGCTTCCTCATAGATTTACTTCCAAATCCAGCTAAACCAAAAACTCCTAATCCCTGCTCAAAATAGACAAAGGTCGATTTCCCCTTTTCGAAAAAAAGCAGAGGTCTTCCACAACCAGTGCATGGAAAGTCTGAATTGCCAAACATAAATCATCACCTAGTTTTTCATGTAAGTTTATCCTTAAAAAAACTGGGCCAGGATGAGCTAATCGGGATTATCCTTCATAAAACCGGGCCCTAGTTAGTTAACTGGCGCGGTTTAAGTTAAGTTCCCCCACTTTGAGTCCTTTCCCCTATCTATTTTCCCCTAACCGCGTGATGTTTATGCGATTGGCGCCATTGGCGGCTGTCTGATTTGAACTCTGTACTGAGAATATTGTGATCTAAGGTACTTAGTTGATAATTATTATCTAAATAATAATCTTTGCCATTATTCAGTTAATCCAATTACGTGCTAAGCACTGTACACGTGTCAATAACGTTGCAAACTTCACAAGTTTAGAGACAATTACACAAAAATCACTCTTTGTTAATAACTTGATATCACTGCATAAAATATTTAACACTTTGAATTGGAATATTTGAGGTTATGATGAATACGCTGGACTTGAAATAAGCTTCGAACTTATGATCAACGCTACTATGCGGCGCTAGTTTCGGAATCTAGGTGGGGGAACTCAACTTAAACCTCGCCAGTTAACTAACTAGGTTTATCCTTAAAAAAACTGGGCCATGGTTGGTATATTTGAGCGATCTTCAACTTACCGACATTATCGTTCAAGCAATCGAACTCACGCCATCCACAATGTTTGACCGAATACAGTGCAGTTTTTCATAAGTGGTGCTTGTTGCAACAATATGTCATATGCGCGACCTATTCTATCACAACACAAAAGATTCAAGAGATATTTGAAGATTTACCTTAATGCTATCGTTTTATCGCCTACATTGGCTTGACGTTAACCGTTACATCACTCTCGATATTGAATGGCATGAATGCAATGATGATAACATGATTATAATTTTATCTTTCGAGGCATCGATAATAAATCATTATCATCGTCGCTTAATAAATTTGAACAGAAGTTCGACTGATCTTAACTCGCTGCCTGGCGGCCTTCATAAGAAATAGGAAAATTAGAATCGCCGGCTGAACGGAGCTCTACTAGACCGATAGTGTGATTATTTTCCGGCGGACATTTTAGTGTTGCCGTCAGTCTACTGGACTATAATATTTTATTCAAGTCTCGTAAAACACAGATCGAATGAAGATAGGGAATTCACACTCCTACCATAATATATATACGTATATATACATACCTCAGTAAATAAAAAATATGGAATCATTGAATTTTGGGTTTAATTCGTAGAGAATCATTTCTTAAATATATGTTTTCATTTATATTTCGCCCGAAATTGCTGTATTCATATAATTATTGGCGATTCGATTATTAGTGGTGGAGCGGACGGTGATTTATCCTGAATAAACACCGGTAGGCCTCGAGTTCTGTGAGTGACGTCATAGGGCTTATACTTGACTCGAGACACTTCCGCGTCTCTTGATAACCTTCACATGAATCGGCAAATGCGCGCCCGAGCTCGAGGTTAGCCGTTGATATTATTTCATCAATTTTCAATAATTTATACGTTTCGCTAACATGATAGAAGTAATTCACTTCCCCAATTCATCGCACTCGTTCTTGTTAGCTCCATGTTAACCAAATAGAAAATTTTGTAACCGTGTACCAGGTGCCAGTGGCTGCTGGAATTTTCTAAAATGCACCACTCATTTCTCAGATTGATGTCTTCAGAACGGCAGAATTATCAAGTGTGAATTTTTTACGCTACAGGTACAGCTTGACAAATCTCAATTGCCCGACGCCTTTGTGATAATGTATTCCGTAATCGACAAAACATCTTTCCAAAAAGCTGAGGAATATTTAATCAAGCTGCACGATCGAGATGTTCTTCGTACTCATGCAGCAATTCTAGTGGGTAATAAAGTGGACCTCGTTCGATCCAGAGCTGTTTCATCACAAGGTACTCATGCATATCCATCAATTACAATTTCATACTTCATCTCGCTACCTATTGTTCCCTATCCCATTGGAACACTTATTGTATCATAAAGTTATTTTATTTCAGATGGGAAATGCATGGCTTGCACATATCGTGCGAAATTTATCGAAATATCTGTGGCGATCAATCATAATGTGGATGATCTTCTTGTGGGCATTCTCAATCAAATTCGACTCAAGTATAACAGTGTTGAGAATTGCAAAAAAACTGGTGACGGCAGCATCGAAAGTGGGAGTTCTCACTGGTACAGATCAAGAGGCGTGATACGTGCGAGCATGAAAGCACGTCAAATGCTAACGTGGCTGTTCGGCAAAGAAGACAGCAAATTTAAAAACTGCGAAAATCTCCACATTTTATGAAATACTTCCATTCATACAGAATATGTTCAATAATTCTGCTAATACTGTTAACACTGTGTGTAACCTGATATTAAACAAAATCTATGAATCTCAAATGAATTCAATGCATGCCTACCAACCTAGAATTCCTCAAATTTATAGGACAACGTGAAACCAAACGCCATAGTAAACTCGGAGACCAAACCATAAAATGCGATAGTATGTGCACATATTCCCAATTTCCCGATATTTATTTTCAAATTTTCAATCTAATATCAACTTGAGAATCGAATAGAAATAAATGGATTCGGAGTTCCAGGTGCTGTATTAATGCCATTATTGCTGGATATGTAATCGCGATGAGAACTTCCATTGATGAGAATCATATTCATATATATAATTTTGCTCTCATCTGCCAAGATGATATGTGACATTGATCGAATATATTTGACGCGTAGTAATTTGTATACTGTAAAATAATATCCAACCGGACAGCTCCTCTGTAAGAAGTTGCGATGAGGACATGTCTGTCATGGTCGAATGAATTAGCTATGGTATCATTACATTAGAATTTTGCTGCCGAAATATATGAGATCATAATAGTATATTGTCAAGTAGAAAATATACATTGAGAATTCCAAATAGAACTATGCAATACGCAAAAAATTGTTTTCATACCTGGGGGAGTTACTTTTGTTGCTACTGACCTGAATCAATTTTTAACAATGTCACCGTACATGAGACGGGTGTAACAAGAAAAATCTATCTGCGGCAGGAAACGTCTAACGTAGGAAGAGGCTGATGGGCGAAATTGTCCATCAGCCTTTTCGGTATTATCGTTTCTTCAGGGTACCAATTAAATGGTAGCTAAAACAGCTGGGATGGGTTTGAAACTCGACACTTTTTTTGGTCTAATACTAACGATCAAAAATATCTATCATTTTCGATCGTCTGACTGCTGATCCCACGAGAACATCACTTTTATACGATTTTGGACATTATGTCAAGGTTGTATTGAAGACACCCAATACAGAAAATTTGTAGAACATTTAGAAATCAATTCATTTCTGGTTGAATTAGTCAGGGCTGACCAATTTTCACATATCATTTGGCTTCAATTTACTGATTTTACAGAAAGTGTAAATGTTCGTAGTATTGCATGCCACGAGAATTTGTGAATTATGTTCCCATGGTGATGTCCTGGATCGTAAAATATTTATACCGTGTTCGAATTTGATTTATGTCCGATGGCATTCAATGTATATTTCACGATTCCGGGAGCAAATTGTACGATTCCAAGAGAGTTTTGATCGAATACGGAAACACGCGTAAAAGAAATTGACTTTTCATACATTATTCAGATCAATGATAGAATTTACTCACACACTGAAAAGTAGCGCCCCGTACGCCCCCGTGGTGATTGTCTGGAGCAGTAACAATGATTTTCAATCATGATACATGCTACAAAAAGAGATGAAAGCATAATATTATTTATTCTGTTGCCAAGCACGTGCTATATACGAAGTGATATATGAATTAAAACTCTCGGTCCCACGATGATTCTTGAGCGAAATAAATGTTAATCCTATGTGATTGTCAATGGAAACTGTTTTTCATCTTATGATATAAATTGCAAAAATGATATGGGAATGGTGGTGCAAATAGCATTGGAATCTAGTAGTCGGACGCGCCAAGTATGTTCGTATCTGCCAAAAAAATACCAAAAATGGTGTACAAAAAGGGAGACAAGTACATTTATCCCTATCACAAAGCTGTTAAATACAATTTCGACAAAAAGTCGTCAAATCAATCAAGTGTGCCAACTACATATACTATGCGTACTGTTTATTATTGAGATGTGAACTTGAAAAAAAAAAAAGGAAAAAGAAAATCGATAGAATTTTTTTTATTGTTAAAAAAAAATAAGTTAACAAAAATTCATCGATAAAATTTAAAAAAAATATATATGTATACTTGGCGCTAATGGTCAGAGAAGAAAAACGTATATACGATTATGTCGGCTTTGTGGTAGGGATAAATGTACTTGTCTCCCTTTTTGTACACATTTTTGGTGTTTTTTTGTTTATATAACTTTTGTATTATATATTATTTTAATTAGTTACCCATTGAATCGCTATATAGATAGCTTATATAGAATATTTTTTTAAATATATTTACAATATTTACAATAGAACCTATACGAAGCTTCCATATTCATTATCTGATCAAATTAACTACGGAAATATTTATTGTCCAGTGCTTTCATTTTCGAATACAGTGATATCAACTTTGTTTTTATATATATACACATACACCCACATACATTTTTTTTTATTCTCAAGAAAAGTGGCGGAAGAAGTATAGCGGCTGAAAAAACAAGCGACTAAGACCCAGTTTTTTTAAGGATAAACCAAGTTAGTTAACTGGCGCGGTTTAAGTTAAGTTCCCCCACTTTGAGTCCCTTCTCCTATCTATTTTCCCCTAACCGCGTGATGTTTGTGCGATTGGCGCCATTGGCGGCTGTCTGATTTGAACTCTGTATTGAGAATATTGTGACCTAAGATATTTAGTTGATAATTATTATTTAAATAATAATCTTTGTTATTATTCAGTTAATCCAATTGCGTGCTAAGCACTGTACACGTGTCAATAACGTTGCAAACTTCACAAGTTTAGAGACAATTACACAAAAATCACTCTTTGTTAATAACTTGATATCACTGCATAAAATATTTAACACTTTGAATTGGAATATTTGAGGTTATGATGAATACGCTGGACTTGAAACAGGCTTCAAACTTCTGATTAACGCTACTATGCGGCGCTAGTTTCGGGATCCAGGTGGGGGAACTTAACTTAAACCTCGCCAGTTAACTAACTAGGTTTATCCTTAAAAGAACTGGGCCTAAAGGAACTAGCGACTGAAGAAACTAGATGAAACGATTTTAGACTTTCGCGAGAACGGAAAAATTATATCCTCAGTTTGCCTGTACTTACACGATTGATTCTTATCGCAATCGAAAATAAAAAAGAATAATAAATAGTGGAATTGAAACAAAAACCGCAAAACTCTCAATCGTTTAGATATGATAGTATGTTCCTCAAAAGTGAGGTTAAAACCTCGTCTCTTAGCGTCAAAGAGAGCGGCCGTGTCTTGTCACGATGGCGGGATAGCGGGAGATTTATTTAAACGTACTTGTCTCAAGACGCGGCGGCGTCTCTTGATTAAGAGTGAGAATTCATAATTTCATTTATCGTTGCTCGAGAAATTGATGGATTCACATTGCATATTATATTTTCTTGGAATTTCATACAATTATGCACATTATAATCAACATTTATTCCACTCAAAAATGAACATTGGACCAATAGTTTCAACTCATATAGCACTTCGTACATATCATGTGCTTGACAACATAATAAATAATATTATGATTTCATGTATTTTTGTAGCATAAGTCATGAATGAATATCATTGTATTTGTTTTTCTACAACTGTTTTTTGTTTGATTCCATTCATTTCTGTTTATCATGAAGTGAATATTATTATTTAGGCGGGAAATTCATATTAATCGGTATAATCGGTCAATATCGATTATTAGCATTCTTCAATAACGCAACTGTAGGTTTTCTCAATATATTTATTATAGTTATCATTGGTTTAACAAGAGCGGGAAATCTGAATTCTCCCTATAATGTATCAATATTGATAATACGATAAGCATTATCATATTATACTCATATATATTGTAACGTGGTGGCGACCCACGTCACGATGGTCGCGAGAAAATCATAGGCTCGGCCTATTTCGAGGACTAATGACAATGTACTTTTTCCACAGACATCTACTGCTGCCTGCAAAATAATATTATATTATGAATGTATGTATGACAGGATGGATGAATAAATGTTTAGGGGCTTCAAGAAAGTGCTGATCGCCTTCCTGTTTACTCCAGAGACACCGATCGCCTTGAGAATCCCGAATCCTCCAACCGCCAACCCAATATCCTTCACGGAATGAAACAACCACGAGAATCGACATTACGACGCATTAATTATTGATGAAGGGAGAACACTATTTCGAAACAAACAATAGTTTCCCTGAGAGCACGAATTGACGACGAATTGAATTGAACACGGCGTGAGATTGCCGAACACCTTGTATGTTGTTAACAAACTATCAACGCTCCACTTTTAATGAACAATCCCGAAAAAGGAATAACCAATACCGAATACATAGCGAACTATGAACAACACCTACCAAATATATAGCAACCATGGGCAACATAACCTCAATTCTCACCCATTATTTTGCGCGGTGAATGAACGCTCGGTAACTGCCCTCGGGCGCCGAACGAATTATCTATGCGGACGCAGTCAATAATGGAAATCGATTGATATTGATAACACTCATGGCGCCAGGCGGTAGTTGACCCGGAAGGATTTTTGAGGCAACGCAGGGGAGGGGATGACAGCAACGGGGTTGAGAGTAGGAAAACGGCCATCTTAAGGAACTTCGCCGGTAGATAGCGTGTGAAACGGACGCATGTGTGTATTGAGAGCGAATTTAGTTATTAAAATTAACCTAAGGCCCGGTTTTATGAAGGATAATCCCGATTAGCTAATCCTGACAAACAATGGCGGCTGAAATTAAGTTCTCCCACCTTGAGTCCCTTCTCCTATCGCCCCTGGTGCCCCTAGCTGCGCGTTGGACGATTTTGGGTACTTCTGTTTATAATAGTCAATAATGAGAATTAACATATTTGAGGTTAGGATAAACTCGCTGCACTTGAAGAGGCTTCAAACTGTAGTGGCGAAGAACGCCACTACGCGGCGCTTCAATTTCAGACTTCGGTGGGGGAACTTAATCTCAGCCGCCATTGCATGTCAGGATTAGCTCATCGGAATTATCCTTCATAAAACCGGGCCTAAAAGTGAATTGTATTGTGGGATTAGAACCGACTGGGCTATTCTTTTAAATTGGATTCGATTTGCATTGATAACAATGGATAGTCGGAAGGAGTTATGGCGAAAATAGGCGTTAGTGTGTGTGAAAGTGCCACTTCCCTGCCACTGTAAGTAACTTACCGTTTCTAATTGGACATGCGGACCGCGTGGTCACACCGAAAAGAGCGTTCGGTCATTTTCCTCAATATATATATTATCAATTCCGTATATGCAGGGCAGCAGCAACAGCAGTTATTAACTATATTTGTCATATTCGTTCTGTTCAATCGGAATAGTGTAGACCCGATCCATACCCGCGAACAAGGATTAGATGACCTTAGAAGCATTCCGAATTTTCCATTGTGGCGTCCCTCGTATTGACTGCGTCTGTACCGAAGCACGCACGACTATACTGCGAGCCCAGGAGAGACCCGATTGTTTTGGTCTCACGCTATTGTCCCCCTCCCACGCTACACGCATATTATTACTTGCCGAATTCTATTGTTAGGAATATTTATTTCCTTGCGCGCGCTATACATTGCAGGCGCTTTCAACGCATAGCAACGGATGTTATTGTATATGTAGCGGACGGGATTATTTATAAGGATCTGATCCGGCACATAAATTAATAATTATTATTATATTTACACATTCATTTATTAGCACGTGACGCATGGATTTTGTACATGTATATAAGTATAATACCGTGTCTTGGATAGTACATTCTCGATTCGACTCGACTGTTGTCGTACCTGCGCGTGAGTGAGTGCATGCGAATGATAGGCGAAGGAATACACGATTAGGGCGAAATAGGCCCGGCGTATTATTGTAGGTAAATTATATTATATATATAATGCGTGCGTTTTGCGGTTCGGGAGATCGCCGATGATTATCGAGCGAAATCGAGCGCGGTGCGTGTATGTGTGTATGGTCAACCGCCACATTACTCCCCCTTTTTTGAATTTGGAACAAATTAATAAAAAAAAAGGTAGAGAGAAGGTGCTTCAAATTATCCGCGGAGATATTTGGTGTGTCGACTTAAGCACAAAATAAATACAGTATATCGATGGGTTATTCACAGATCGCGCTGAGATTGAATGAGTATAATACAATGAAGAGAATACGATGATATAAATAACACGCAATGAAATGGAACCGATATTGTAAATTATTCGCGGATCGAATCAAAATGAAAGAAAATTGCAGAGACATAAAATTGGTTGATTTTAAATAGCGAAATGTGCACGCCGACGTTCGGCTGTGGTCGCGTTGGACCGTCGACGTCGGAGTCGCTCTGATTCAAGCTGTGTTGTCGACGTTGTTTTTGTTGACCGCTCGGGCCAGGCCTTGGCTTGTCTGGGTCACTTGGTTCGTCGTGCGGAGGCGTGAATTGTGCCTCGATGTGACTGTGGCGTACTAGGACGTGTGAGCACGTATCCAGCTGTCTGAAACCAAAAACTGGACGATACCATGACGCAAGATTTCGGGCCGTGGCTAGTTTTTAAAATGATTTTTCAAAGTTTGAAGGAGCTGGTTCAACCACGCCTGTGCCCTAACCGGATGCGTCAGTGAAAATTGGCCACTCGGCATTATTGTTAGGATGTGCAAACTGTATGTATGACGTGAGAGCCTTGTTGCCTTATTCGAACGATTCCATGAGCTCGGCGGTCCAAATTACCGAGTGTGTGCCTTTGACGTCGGGTTCATCGAGCGATTTATTGAGTGAAGCGCGGATCTCAGCGAGACCTTGATGAATCTGCGGTAAAAACCGATTTTGCCAAGGAAACCTCGTAACATCGTTATCGTTTTTGCCGGGTTGAGCTCCCAATATCGCTTGGACTTGTTGGTCGGCGGTGTGATACTGTCTTGAGGTAGAGTGGCCAAGAAACTTGACTTCACTCTGACCAAATTTGCATTTAGGCGGGTTAATGATGAGCCCGTGATCTTCCAATTTTTAAAAAAGTGATTTTGATGAAAAGTTGTGATTCCAATTGCGCGAACCACAACTCGGGGCGTTCGGCGCAAAAATCTGCCACACACACTGCAGTGTTGACGATTGTAACGTTTGTTGCACTTAAAATTCCGCTAGGACGCTATCGGCGATCACTGGTTTTTTGTCTTCGTCTCCCATTTTGAAACAGATTATTTTCGTTCGTTAAAAAAAAAAAATCGCAAAATCATTGTGCACTGGTTGTGTCTATAGATACAATAGCGCAACGCAACATCTATGGGCGCTCGCCAATGCACTATTGGTGATACACGAAAAATGGGAAAGACAAAACACAAGAAAAGGAACGGATAAAAAAAATAAATAATATAGTTCAGCGGAGCGTTCGGGCAGCACAAAATTACTGAAACGCTGCACTTTGCACTGCTCACGACGCGGCTATTAGCTGATGATTTTTAGCACGCGGTGATTGCACGATGCCGGGTTTGCCACGTGGCGAGGAACGCCGGGGCATGAGGCTGAAAACTTGAGAAAGTTTTGTGTCGTGCAATGCGCGAAAATGTGCAAAACGTTTTACACGGTAATGTTGACTATCGCTTAAGGAACAAGGAAACAATTGAATTTGCAACTATTTAATGTTCCCGGCGCGGATGTTCATTGATAGAGTCGAGCGATGAAAATTCAGAACGCCGCCATGCGGCGTGGGTACGCGTGCTCTTACTGCTTGATTGTAAAAGAATTAATAATAACAATAAAAAACTTCGTGGATCACGTCGGGGTCACCAATGTAGCGGACACGATTATTTATAAGGATCTGGTCCGGCACATAAATTAATAATTATTATTATATTTACACATTCACTTATTAGCACGTGACGCGTGGATTTTGTACATGTATATAAGTATAATACCGTGTCTTGGATAGTACATTCTCGACTCGACTCGACTGTTGTCGTACCTGCGCGTGAGTGAGCGCATGCGAATGATAGACGAAGGAATACGCGATTAGGGCGAAATAGGCCCGGCGTATTATTGTAGGTAAATTATATTATATATGTAATGCGTGCGTTCTGTAACGCGGTGCGTGTATGTGTGTGTGGTCAACCGCCACATATACATCATTATATTCCGAATTATATTTCCTACAGAAAATATTAATTGTCTCAAGCGAGAATATTATGTCATCTCACGGATATAATTAAGTCCTGCAGTAACGCATTGAGGTTGGATTATTGCCGAACTATTGTATTGTATTTTTCTCGGACTACGAGATTGCGGTTTTCATACCGTCACATTGTTGTAATAAAATTACAGGCTCACTGCCCCCCTTAATCTTACATGAATTGAATCAAAGTTTGGTATAATTATATTATACTATTTTATCATCAGCTTCTCAACTATCATTCTGGCGAATAATACCTTTTATTATTTAGACGGGTACTTTATATTTATTGCCGTCATCATTGTATCAATTTACATTGGTCTGCTTTTATATTGAATAAACGCGTAAAGAATTATTCAACCATTAATTTAAACTAGCATCAGCCCTTTTATTCTATTCCATCCCGCGTCCCCCTGTGAGACGAAAGAGGAAGGAAGCGAATGACTGCGGCCGGTAAATAGACATACTTTGCAGGGCTGAAATACCTCCTTTATCTGCGTTCCTGCGATGCCACCCGAGCTAGGTGCTCAATCTGAAACCAAAAAAGGGGACACGACTCCCCATAATTCGGCTTGCACCTACTCAATCGAATACTGTTTATTAAAAGTGCATCAATAGGTAAAATAACAAAGTCACAATTTGTAACGGGAGAAGACCAAAAGTAATTATGAACTACGAAAATACTGAGCGAAGCCCAAATAGTGATAATTATTATAATAGTAATGACAAAATCGTAGTTAACTATAACTGCCGTTGATTCGACACAAAAATCTTATGCAATAAATATTCATAAAAAATAGTAATGAATAAGGAACGCCGATTGTCGATCAATTGAAGCGTATAATGCTCTGGGTTAATGACTGTCTAATTCCGCAGCGACAATACCCATATGTGTCGTGGTAAAGTGGTCTTCTGTAACTCGCCGCTCTGTAGTCGCGGGTCGGTCCATTCGCTTTACGCGACCGTGAGCCTCTCCAACTTACCCCGCGTACGAGACGGCAGCAGGAAAAAGGAATAGTAATGGGGGATAAATGTTGGAACCAGAAAAGGAACAAGAAATAACCGAATAAATATAGCGTTAACCAAAAGCGGGAAATGCGTGGAATGAACGAGTGTACACAAGGAAATAATACTCATTATATAGAAATAACGGGGGGGGGGGGGGGGGGGGGCGCCACTGTGCGACGGTAAACATCGGCTCTGTAAAAAAATAATAAAGAAAAACTTAAAAAGTGACTTTTGACCAATATAAAATGAATGTGCAAAGCGAAAAAGTGCTAATGAATTAGTGATGGTGAAAGATATTGAAAAATGAACATCAATACACGTGAAGACGTGAAATAAACAAAGTGCAAACCACCTACTAACTTTTCTATCCTGCGGACTTTCTCGCGTATTTGAAGACGTACCATCTCAAGCCGGACTATTTTCATGTATGCAGAAGTGAGACAAACATAACACAGTGCAGATTAAAACCATGCAAATCAACATAACCTAAATTGATGACTTGCAACTTACTATTCCCATGGAGCAACATCTCATACGCAGCGCCATCTACTGAAGCAAGGGTGCTCTACATCAGCATCGATATCTGTAACAGCACCAATGTAAAAGCAGAGATGAGTAGACTCATCTCTGGTAAAAGTGAGGCCAATCGATAATAACCAAGAGACTAACTAAAACAAAGGTGCACTACAAGAGAGCATCACCTGTACCAAAGCGAAACCAGTGAACCACAAATCATGGAACAAGTTTTGAACGCGCTAGAAGCAATAAAAAAAGAACTGGTCATGCAAAGACTAGAAATCCGGGAAATTAGAAACAATGTTACGGCACAAAACACATGGCATATGAACAGAATGTTCGAAGACAAATTTTTAGCGTTGGAAGAAAAACATGAGAACCTGAAAGAAAAAGTGGAAAATGGAGAAAAAAGGATCTACTTTTTGGAAAAACCGACAAGAAAAAGAAATTCGGTATTTTTCGGTATCGGGGAGATTGAAACATCATATGAGAGTATGGAAAGGAACATTATCAAATGGGTGGAACAATATTTTTCTATCAAGCTAACTTACAACGACATACAAGAAGTAGAAAGAATAGGTAAGGAAGAAGAAAGACCACGCCCAATAGTAGTTATTTTCTCAACTCTAGGTAAAATTGACTACGTAAAAGATTATCCAAAATACGTACTGGAAAACAGGGAGGAACTAAAAGAACAGCTGCAATTGGAGAGAGACCTCTCCTTCATCACAGATTCCACAAACAAACGAACTGAAGCAACAAATGTACAACATCTTCCAACCCGGCTGGTCATCGTGGAAGAGTACGACCAAAACTGTCCAAAGAAAACCACAGTAATGTGGATCAGAAATAACGTAAAAACTCACCAAATACAGATTGCAACATACAATTTCAGGACCTTGTCGTCATATGACCGCTTATTTGAACTAGAAGAATCGATAAAAGAAATTAAATACGACGTAATAGGAATCTTGGAAATGAGATGGCTTGGTACGAAAATAGAAGCACACAAGTACTTTATATCATCCTACGTAGGCGACACACCAGGCAAATACGGGGTAGGCTTTATAATAAATAAATCACCTGAAAACAATATACAGAGCTTCAGCGACATGACAGAACGTGTCACAGTCCTAAACATGAATTTGCAAGGCGATATGGTCACCATCAAAGAAGTATACGCACCAACAGAAACAGCAAGCGAATACGAAATAAACGAATTCTACATAATGGTCAACAAAGTATTAGAAACCACATACAAAAGTATGATACTAATGGCAAACTGTAATGCGAAGATCGGAGTTCCTAAGAAGGAAGAACACTTGGGTATGAAATAATACGGGTACGGCAAAAGAATCGACAGAACAAAGACCTGAACAAACGTATGGATATCATCACTACAGCGACTGATGTTAATAAAATACTCTATAGTGATAAGACTCAAACAACCACAATTTAAAACAATATTTTCGGACATGAAAGCGAGAAGAACATTGACATAATAATGAAACTGAAATTATAGGAGCAAGAAAAAGATTGAAGACAGCACCCGCAATTTTGGCCACACCACTAGCTGAACTATTCAATCTGATATTACAAAAATCTGAAACACTTGCACAATGGTCCGAATCTAATATCATTCTAATATTCAAGGAGGGCGACCAAAAACATATGGTGAACTATAGACCGATGAGTTTACTACCGAGTCTGTACAAGCTGCTCTACGCCATTATAAACACAAGAATCAGCCCTATTATAGAAGCTAGATAACCTGTAGAACAGGCAAGTTTCAGGAAGGGGTTCTGTACAGTAGACCATATACACACCCTTGAGTTAGTTATAGAGAAGTATCAAGAACAGCAGCGACCTCTATATCTCACATTTATTGACTACCCACAGGCTTTCGACATGGTAACACACGCAAGTATATTGTAAAGCTTGAAAAAACAAGGAGTCAGCGAAGTGTATATAGAAGTCACCAGAAGCATATATAAAAACAATATGTGTAGAATAAACTTAGAAATCTTGAGCCCAAGCTTCCCATGAAGAGGCGTGTAAGACAAGGCGCCCCGCTGTCCTCAAAAATATTTATAGGCATCCTTTAAGACATCATCAGCAAGCTAGACTGGAGCAAATTAGGAATCTATATACAAAACGTCTTCTTAAGTCATCTGAAATTCGCAGATAACACAGTGATACTTTCTGAGACAAGCTTACAACTGCAGCTCATGATCGAATCCTTATAGGTGCTAGTGCAAATGTAGGACTAGAAATCAATCTCACTAAACTATGACAAGGACAAATAGTTCTAAAAAACCGATGAGAATAAATGGAAATGGACTGGAATACACAGAAAAATACATATAGTTAGTTTCGAAAAACAATCAGTTTTGACAGGAAAAACAACGACATAGAAATAGGAAGAAGAGTACAGCAAACGTGGAACAAATACTGGAGTCCAAACGAAATTTTTAAAAGTAACATGCCAATAAGTATGAAAACTAGGATCATGAACTCTAGCCTCCTACAGTGTTTGACATACGAATGTCAGACGTGAAAATTTACGGCCAGAGGCAAGCACAACATCATCACCTGCCAGCGAGAACTGGAGCGAAGCATGCTGAAGGTAAAGAAACTGAATAAAATACGACACACAAGAATAAGATTAATGACAAAAGCCACTAATGCCTTGAGCTATGCACGAAAGCTAAAACGGAAATCGGCAGATCACGTAGCGAGACTTACAGACCAGAGATGCACCATGAAAACAACCCTGTGGAGAGGCCCACAAGAAAAAAGAGATAAAGGAAGATCACTGACACGATGGGAAGACGAGATCAAAAGAACTGCCGGCCCCAACTAGAGTCAAATAGCACAAGAGCGAGACATATGGGCATCTTCGGTCGAAGCCTTCACCCTACTTGGGGTTCTTGCAAAAGAAGAAAAAGAGTGAACTAGCACAACTAACAATTATATCAATCTAAGTTAATTAACCCAATAAAACATACCTACTGGAAATAAGATAATCCTGTATTAATGCAAGGAATAGTAGGCTTTTTTATTTTTGGAACGAAGTTCCTTACGTGGCGTTACACGCTTGGCGGATGGGAGCTAGACCGAAAAAAGTGTAAGAATTTTCTGACACTTTTGCTATAGTTTTTCTTTTCCCTACACTTCTGCTATAGTACATTACATCTATGCCTGTGTATAGTACTGTAGCAGCGCGCGTCAGTGAGACGAGAGGGAGAAAACGAGAGAGAGAGAGAGAGGGAGCGGCGCGAGTGAGAGAAGTGGAAGGAGCGAAGGAGAGACAGAGAGGGAGAGATTCAGTTAGTGGGAGAATACATGCATAGGACTTTAACAGTGCGCCGCGTACTCATGATACTCATGACCTCTCTGCACCATTTTTAAACTCTTGTTATTATAAACAATGAATTGTCGAAGAGATTTAATAGAAGTTGAGGATAGTGAATCAACTAAAGCATCGACTACTGAGATTTAATAATTAATAATAAAATGTTTATTTCCAAAACTTAAAAAAAAATGTTTAATCACAATTTTATTACCATTCCTTCATTTATTTTATTTTTTATATAGCGTAAGAAACTTCATTTCTACCGGGTGTCCCCCGACACCTCTCGTTTGTTTATGATTTTATTTATATGGGAATAGCACGCCAACTTGCTGCCGCGAGTAAGTGTGGTGACACAAAAGGCCCGCCTGGCAACTCGTATGCAACTCACGGACGCCGACGACACTTCTCGTTCTCTCGCTTGGGGTTGTAGCTTCGCTGCTCCTCTCACAATACGATTCTCTCTGCTGCTACTCTCCAGGCACCCACACACCGTATACAAATCGACACACGTTTCGTTATGCACAGAATTCCAATCAACCAGATTCGATATGATTGTGTTGATGATGTCGTATAAAACCGTATGCATTCACTCTGCACCTTTCATTCATTCATTCTATTTCGTTGCAGTACATGGTGGTTACGAGGGGAAAACTTAGAGAGACTCGACGAATATTGATAGCGATTCTCTTATATTACGAATTGTAATGAGGTACTTCCGCACCGAATCCCAATGTATGTGTATTCGTTCTCCTCTTCCGTCGTCTCACATGGTATGATACCCTATTTGTTTGAGATACATGAAATAAGGAAAACAAGGGGGGGGGGGCACGGTGGGAATACAATATGGTAATGTTTTACGTCGAAATTGAGGTCGTTCACATTTGATTCAATTATTCAGAAGAACTGTAGGTCAAATAATAAGATTCAGTTCGGTCGCGAGCCCGGAACAATAATAAAACAATAACCAACTACGAAAATAATAATGTCTCAATCCGAATGTAACAAAATATAATGGTTCGAGCGATATTCAAATCCAATGTGATGCGACAGTACAGGAATTAATTATTGCCGTGAAATGAAACATACATTAACTTAGTTGAAATAATATCATTCATATGAAAGGTGATTCGGAATATGGTAATGTATTCGGTAGGCCGCATTGCCGTGCGTTAAAACCGCTTACGATATACAGCGGGTAAGATAAAATAAATATTTCACACAATGAAATTCGGGAGACAATATTCAATGCGGAGCGCGGCCCAAAACAATCGTCTCTCTCGCGCACGATATAGGGTCGGCGTGCTTCGGTACACGCGTACTCAATACATGGGAAGATATGATGGGAAATTCGGTATGCTTTAAGGGTTTCTATTCCTTGTTCCCGGGTAAGGATCGGGTATACACTATACCAATTGAACAGCAAAAATATAATTGATAACAATTGTTGCTGCTGCACTGCAAATTCGGGATCAAAACGATAATTAATAAAGATATTGACTAAACGCCTATTCACGTGTAACTGCGCGGTCCGCATGCACAAGAGAAGACGACAAATTACTTATAGCGGCTGCGATGTGGCACTTATACACTAGACTGGGCCAAAAAAATCGACTATTTTTTTTTGTAGTATATCGAAAATATTATTTGGGATCACAAAAAAAAACTATTGTGAAAATTTGTGCCCTAAATATTAATATTAAGAGGTCTATCATCGTAATTTTTTATTTTTTTTACTGAACGGGTTTTTGTCTCATAACTTCCAAACCATGGAGATAAACGAAATCGACTTAGATACATTTCTTGAAGGAAATTAAATGCTCTACAAAACAGGTCTGATTGAAATTTTTTGTCAGATGAACCGTTTCCTTATAATCATGCTTTGAACTTTCGTACGATTTTACAATTTGAGTTTTCAACTTTCGAATTTTGTAATTCATGTAAAAACCAGTATCCGGAAAAAACCAACAAATATTCTCAAAGGAAATTAAATTCTCTACAAAAAAGGTCTCCTAACAATTTTGGCTAAATTCACTCCTTCAAAAGTTATTCAAGGTTAAATCTGAAGTCGAAACGAAATTCTTGTTTTTTTCGCTGAAGATTTTTTTGCGAAGGAGAAAATTTAGCCAAAATTGTTAAGAGACCTTTCTTGTAAAGAATTTAATTCCCTTTGAGAATATTTATTGGCTTTTTATCCGGATACTGGTTTTTACATGAATTACAAAATTCCAAAGTTGAAAACTCAAATTGTAAAATCGTACGAAAGTTCAAGGCATGATTATAAGGAAACGGTTCATCTGACAAAAAATTTCAATCAGATCTGTTTTGTAGAGCATTCAATTCCCTCCAAGAAATGTATCTAAGTCAATTTCGTTTATCTCGATGGTTTGGAAGTTATTAGACAAAAACCCGTTTAGTAAAAAAAAATCAAAAGTTACGATGATAGATCTCTTAATATTAATATGAAGGCCTCAAATTTTCACAATAATCTTTATTTGTCATCCCAAATGATATTTTCGATATACTTTAAAGAAAAAAAAATAGTCGATTTTTTTGGCCCAGTCTAATGTATATATATATATATGTCCCAAAACGGACATAACAATATTATCATGACATTTCGACCCTAATTTGATTATAGATTGATTTTCATTGTTCTTTTGTTTATTGCAGATCCTCATGTACCTGCTCACCAGGGCATCAATCAACAACGCGAGGATGGTGAGTTTTTCCAATTACTCTTTTAAAACTACTATGTGTGAAACACATATTTTGTGTTCTGATTTTGTTTCAACCCTGTTTTTGTTCACATGATTAGGTCAGCCTTCAATAGTTGGTGTGGCATCAGGCATCCCCATAATCATGCAGAATGAGCAGATGAATGCTCGATTATGGGCGATTGAGGAGCGGCAGGCAGCTTTTCGGACGATGGTTGCACTGCCACCTCCACCTCCTCCTATGGCTGATGGAGCCATAGGTTGAGATCAAAATCTACCTCGACGTGGCGCGGCCAACGTTCGGCGAGGACGTGACCGAGGGGATCGCCACCGTAACGGGGGGGGGAATGCCCGTCGGCAATGACGCCAACGTGGAGGTAGAGGCGGCAGAGGAAGTGCCGCGAACAAGGACACGTCAAAAACCTTTTATTTCAATTTTTAATTTTTTACTTGCCTTATCACTTAATTGTTTTTTTCACTTCTATTACTACCATTTTTGTTCTATTCATTCTATTCGTATTTCTTCTTTTTCTTATTATTATTATTATTATTATTACCATCTTTTGTTCATTATTATCTTTATTAATAAAGAAGAATTCAAATATTTTTCATAAAAAAATGTGTTGCTTTTCACCATATTTCCACCATATTTCTTCACCGCATCCATATCTGTCTCCTCGGGAATATTCATAATATTCTAGATATATACTATCAAAACTTTTGATAGAATCAATGAAGTCAGTCAATCAAGTCGAATTGATCGATTATTATGAAATTGATAATATCGACAAATTCAAATTTCCCAAGTTATGTTTGTGAGTTCACTTACAATCGATATCAGTCGCTCATAAGGACCAATTCGAGTTCCCCACTCTGGTCTACTCAAGATAACTCAAACGAATAAACCTTGGATAAACCTTAATCGCTTTAGCGTTGGTAGCTCATAACCGATATCAATCGATCATAAGGGCAATATCAAATATCCCGGTCTTGTCGACCTGATGACAATTATATATTCTCATCATCAATACATAGTCTCATATTATTGAATTATTCATCTTCTTTTTTTCGTTTTATAGTTCTACCCATTCTTACCACCTGGCTGTAAACCCGATTGCGTCCTAAGAGCGTTAGGTTTGGCAAGTCTACCGAACGAGAGGAATGAGATTTATTTGTGAGATTTGATTTGTAGATTTGTAGGTTGATTGTACTTGATGAAGAAAGTCCTTACGTTCAGGTGGATATAACAATTAAATATAAAAATTAGATTTTGAATAAAGTCCGAATAGGTAGAGGGATCGTTGCTTGTCACTGCGACTCGCAGCTGGAGCGTTCGGTGAAGGATTGGTGATCAGGGTGAATCGGAGAGTTGAAGTAGTTAAATAATGTTTGTAGAACGAGACACTTCACAATTATTGAAATCGATGTCGATTTGTTTATTGATTTCTCCGATTCGTAATTATTTGTATGATTTATAATTATTCAGTTTGATTATTCGATACGTAAAGAATATGCGGTGACACTGAAGTGATATTATAACTGCTTAATGAAAAGTTGTATTATGAAGTTGCATTAAGAAAAAGTACTGTGTAATCGCGTTATCGAGCAATACACTGAAGTGGTGTATAAGAAGTGTAACAATAAGGAGTAATATAAGAGTGAACATGAGTGAACGAATATTATGACTCGGAGGGAGTTTATATATTCGTGGTTCCTAGCCCGTGCGGACAGATTTTGATTGGCTTTGATCATTCGTTAATGTTTTGATTTGTTGATTGAGATTTTGATGGCCCGCCACTGGACGAAAGGTCCGATGGTGGGTGACGTCTTAGTTGACAAAATTTATTGCTGAGAGCTGAGTTGGCGGTTACAGGTTATTGACTCCAAAATTTGGTAATTAATGCTCGATAATGCAAATGTATTTGAAATATTATATTATAACAAAATAGTCTTACATGCTGAGTGGCAGTTCTAAAGTTCATGCAAATAATTCTTAATATTAACTTAATTGTTTAATGGTCATATTCCGCAACGCAGCATAGAGGTGGAGAATTCGAGTTGAAAGTTCGCGGTTTGGCGATCGCGCTCGCGCGTACAGCCATTGCGAAGGAAAAGGTTAATGAACGTTTTTTATGCGTCAGCATGTGTGACGGCGGTTGATGAGAATGAATGACGTCGATAACGCGAGAAAGTATAGCGGAGAGTTCGCTCAAAACCTAACAACATGTTTCAAATTTTTCTGATGATATTTCAATGGGTATATGCTCATGTGATACATTTGATATTAAAAAAATAAATATAGAATCTCAAAAAATGTTTGAATTATCAATTTTTATATTTTCTCAATTTTGCACGCATACATGAATATCAAGTGCAATGATGTCACTTGTCTACGATGAGTGAGCAACTTCAAAATGAAACTATTCCGAAAGTGATAGAAATTCACTCACTGGTGCTATGTCGGATCGTAACACTAACTCTACCATGTGTTTCCATATCCTTAAATAGTATTGCATGTGACAACATACTCGGATTTATGATAATGTGCATGTTCGATATAGGAATCAGATTAAGTCTTTTATGTGATTCAATCTGATTTCGAGTCATTGTGTAGTAGTTAGCATCATTAATATACATTTTGATTGAACAGAAATATAAATTTTATCATAAGATACTAGTGATAACATACTTTAGGTTATTCATTCCTGGTCTTGCTGTGCGACCTATAAATCTGTCTGCATTGCGACATAACTTTTTCAGGTATCGAAATAGCAGTTCCTTCAGAATGTGATTGAGGGGTCATTATCAATAATGCATGGTTGAGAGATGAAGTAATCGACCATTTCGCTCGTCTTTTACAAACAAATTTCATGTATGCATTTCAGGAGAGTTGGAAGTATCAAATCCCACAATACATTCAACCCTTACCCTTGAATCAGAAACATATCCAATTACTCCACAAGTTTAATGGATCATTGACTGATCGAAATGCCCACAAAATGACGAATGGACACTGGGTTTGCAGTTATTATGATGGTCAAAAAATTTTCATCTTCGATTCGATCAATGTAAGAAAATTGAATGATTATTACAGGGTATATTTGACCAGACTCTATCACGGTTACAAATCCGATGATGAGTCAGTTGTATTTCCCACTGTACAACAACAACAAAATGGAAGCGATTGTGGTCTGTTCGCCATAGCATTTGCTGTGTCACTGGCTTTAAACGAATGGCCTCCATCCGTGACATATGATTCATCATTATTACGAAAACATTTGCTACATATGCTTGATAGCGGGATTATTTCTCTATTCCCCAAAGCAACACAGCTTGTAGCACATTCGCCCCAATACACTCAGATATCTGATAATATCAATATTGTCGTAGATGAATCAAAAACCATTCCCTCTGAGAGAACTGCGATGAGACAAGCAGGTATTTTAGCCGGAGAATTTCACGATTGGAATTCCAAGATACGAGCACAGAGTTTGAGAAAAAATTCAGAAAGAAAGACGAATAAGAGACTATTTGGAGATATCAATTATGGTGTTCATGGCAGCAATGATACATCATTGCAATTTAGTGAATGTGAAATTCGTAAAGATGTTGGAAAATGTTCTCAAACAATTGCCAGTGTTGTTGAAGAGAATCTTCCAGATCACGTAAAATTTTCAGGGTAGAATTGTTCACAAAATAGCATCAATCACGTCTTCCAATCTGAGTTCATCAATAGTCGAATCCCCGAAAATATGGGACGAGCCAATCGTCGCAAAAGACGTTCTTCTGATGGGGTCCCCATACTTGAGAATGTTTACGAAACCATGATATCAGAAGGTCAACGATTGAAAGACAATCATATTCATCATTTCGGCAGTCTCCTGACTAGGTGTTCTGATTACGCTCATCGGGATATATTATTTCTCGAAAGACCTGGAAATATTGAACCTGTGTGACAGTGGCAGAAACACATTCAAATATTATATAGCTCAGACAATCATTGGATTTATACTTACTATAATGGGCTCGAACAGATTTATATTTATGACTCAATGAATTACGGTAAAGTTTATGCCGATCATGAAGTATTTTTGCGACATTTATATCCATTCTTGATTAAAGATGGAAGCATTCGATTCAAAAGTAGCTCACTTGTATTCATACAAGTTCGACAACAGTCAAACGCTAATGATTGTGGAGTATTCGCGATTGCATTTGCGGTGTCACTATTATATCGTCAAAAACCGGATGGACTTGAGTACGACAACCCATCAATGCGCCAACATTTGCTCAAAATATTAAAATGAACGCCCTGCTTGTACGAAGCATAAAAACCGATTCACAAGAAAAAATATTCATGAAGCTGTAAATAAACTGCTGCCCGTAAATAAAAATTCGAATATTGTTCAGACCAAGACAAATTCAGTGGAAAAGGCGCAAGAGTTTAGTAGAGAAAAAAATAATATGAATGATCAAAGTAAATCAATGATCAATGGGAGATTGACTGAGGAACTCGTGACAATTTCTGATAGAGGTGACCATATTGATGATTTGGATAATATTTCGCAACATGATGGGACAATGATATGTGGAGAGAGAGATTACAAAACGTATTACGAACCAATCAAATCGAGAATTAATCTTGCTAAAAAAATTTCGAAGAAGTACAGTCAGAAATCTTGGTGCACCCAATTGTCAGTAGATACACAAGGACGGGATTTAAGAGACATGGTCAATATAGAGAATCATGTTATTAAAAAAGGTAAAAATACCGATAAATATAAAGAGGAAAAAATGCGTTCGGAATCGTCCGAGACATACGTAAAAAATTTACAGAGTCATCATGAACTCCGCGAAAAATGTATCAGAAAATGAAATTAAAACAGAATCTAGGCTCATGGCAAAAAATATTGTTAAATGGTGTCTAGAACGTAGGCGTCATCATGAAACATCGTTGAACAATTATCTAGATCGGCTTAAGAAGAACGCGGAAAATTTTCTTTCGAAAACTGCTCATGGTTCTTCTGATGTAAGAGAAAAGTTAGTGAATCTTTGCGGTAAATCCATGCACACTTCTTCCACTGAAGCATATTTTTTCGAGACAATGTACTCATTCAACTGGAAAGATACTATCGTAGATCTGAAAGGACTATCACACAATATTCTGCCAATAGCGGATCAAAAGAAACAATATAAAATTGCTATATGTCAATAAATACTTGTTCATCGTTATTCGTTGCTGTTGAGATATTAGCACCACATTTTCCATCAATACGATCTATGAAACGATTGGTATATAGAGTTAATGAATATAGTGTCACACTCTCATTAATGGACAGAGCATTGCAAACTTCGAATCTTGTGGAATTAAATAAAATTTCCGCAGAAATGAAGAACGAAGGAAAAGTATTTCACGATGACGGGAAAATTTGCTTGGATGAAGATAGAATTATCAAAATGAATAAGGCAGCTTTTATTGCTCTCGTCAAACAATCAACAGATACTCCACAGTATCTGTGCATATCATGCACAAAATTATGTTCCAAGAGAAACGTGTCATGTTTGAAGAATCTTCGTAAGACAATTTCAAACAAATACTGGGACGGTTTACTGGAATATGTTGATATGAAACCCGAATTGAACAGTGACTATGTATGCCAATATTGTCTCACGAAAGTCAGACAAGGTTTTTGGCCGCCCACATGTATTCTTAATGCGATGGATGTTGGGTACATGCCAGAAGAAATCGCGACCTTGAATGATTTCGAGAAAATTTTGATACAGCGTGCGAAAACGTTCCAAGTTATCCAGAGAATGGGTACCGTGTCTGAAAAGAATATGCCTCATTCAACGATCACAAAAAAATTGAAAGGTCAAACCATACATTTTCCATTACCACTGAAGGAAACTCTCAAGAAAATATGCCCTCACACTGAGGTTATTAATGAAAAACACGAGTTATATATACTAATCAATGGAATTCCACCGAAAAGAAAATTGTATGGCAGCACTCGGTAAATCTCGAGAAAGTGTTTGCTGCCTTGAAATGGCTGAAACTAAATAATCCGCTTTATTCGGAAATCCGATTGCCAAACTCACATGACCAATTTTTTCACTTTTTATACGAATATACTTGGCGCGTCTAATCCGAATCCCATACATCAACACACCCATGAAACTGTCGGCAATCTCATTTGTTCTAATCCTTTGATTCGATTTTCATGTATATAATTGGCGACGGAGACTAATATTCATTTAATGATATAAATTTAAAAAATCACATTGTAATAATAATGCAAGTAGCATCGGAATCCATAGTCGGACGCGCCAAGAATATTCGTATAAAAAGTGAAAAAAATTCATAAATTTGTTCATCCTCGGTGGATAAATGGAATGATTCACATCGCATGTTATAGTTTAGTGGAATTCCATATTATTACACTCATAATTATCAACGTTTATTCTACCAAAAGATGAACAAGGGATCAAGAGTTCAAACTCATATAGCACTTCGTATATATCATGTGCTTGGCAACATAATGTATGATATTGTGATTTCATATCTTTTTGAAGCATGTCATGATTGAATACTATTGTATATGCTTCGGACAATCACCACGGGCGCATACTTGGCGCCACCTTTCACAGCAGAGCTGTTTTTTGTTTGATACACAATACTGCTAGATGGAAACCACGGAAAGGTGGTAGACGTCTGTCATCAGGAAAGGAGAAAGATTGAGGACAGATGTGAAATGTAAAATTTGTATCGGATTACAAATGGGGAATTACTCCACAAAGAGAACAAATCTTAAAATGATAACGGTTAGGTCTTGATCGACCTATGCGCTATATTTTTCAGTTTTACTGACGTCACTCATTCCTCATCAATCAGGATCACACATGCTGATGCATTGATGGAAAAAAATTTTGTCATGATAATTGTATTCAATGTTTCAATTTGAGACTGCATGATTGAATACATAGTTATATGTAATGTGCATGAGTTCTCAATGTTTCGAATTGTCAATGCGGCATTATTGATATGAATGAATAAATATATTCTCTAGCGAACAAAAAAAACAGCACTTACAGAACAAACTTCCTATTATGCTGTGTTGTGTGCAATGCTTCACCATTCAGCAGTAATGTATCATTACTGCAATAGTGTTCGGATAAATTCTGAATGCCTGAGAGAAACGATTTTCTGTCATAATGGAGGAGCCATTACAGAAAAAAATCGCATAAAAACATATATATTCAAATGATACTTATCATATATTTATTATATGAATAGTCATTCATGTATCGGGGTTTAATCATTGAAAAATGAAACCTGCACTGAATGACAGCGGTTTTTCTCTAATCACGTTGCGACTTAATTATATTCGTCTGTGTTCATATTGCTACGACCTGGATGAACACCCGATTACGTCCTCAGTGCAGAGGTTGACAAGTCTACCGAATGAGAAGAATGAAGATTATTGTAGAATATTTATTCGTTGAATGATTAGTAATTGGAGATTGGTTGTACTTGGAGAAAAGGATCCTCGCGTTCCAGTCGATATAACAGTCAATTATAACAATTAGATTTCGAATGATTGTCCGAATAGGTAGAGGGATCGTTGCTTGTCACTGCGAGTCGCAGCTGAAGCGTTTAGTAAAGGATTCGTGATCAAGATGAATCGGATAGCTGGAACGTTGAATGATATTTATTAAATAAAAACACTTCACTGGTATTGATTTCTGGGTGCCTTATCGATAGTGATTTCTTTTATTGGTTTCCCTTGAATTATAATGATTTAATCGGGTTGAATCCCGATGATCTAAAGATTGATTGTTAATTTTAATTGTTCAATCGATTCACATGAATATTCGATGTGTGAAGGATTTTAATGTTTCGTATAATTCCTCTAGCGGACTTCTGGTGTCTTCGGTCTAGAGTTGACAAAGACTGAAAAAGTCAAATACTGGAAACTGATCTTGTAGAACTGGATATGTGAAGAACTGAACTTGGTGACTCGGAGAGTTTATATATTCGTGGTTCCTAGTCCGTGTGGTTTTGATTGGCTCGAATTGTTTGTTAACATTTTGATTTGTTGGTTGAAAGTTCGATGGCCCGCCATTTGACAGAAGGTCCGATAGTGACTCCTAGGTTAACAAAATAATTGCTAAGAGCCGAGTTGGAGATTACAGGTTATTGCCCCCGGAGAATGGTTCTCGAACGCTCGTTATTGCAAGTGTCAGTGAAATATTATATAATAAAAATATAGTATTAAATACTGAGTGGTTATCCTAAAAGTTAATATAAATGTTTCTTAACATTAACTTAATTATTTATATGGTCATATTCCGCAACGCAGCCTAACGGTGGAGAATTTGAGTATGATGTTCGCGATATGGCGATTGCGCGTGCGGCCATTGTGAAAGCGCGAGGTTGATGAACGCATTTAAGGCTGGGCACGGTCTTACAGACAGGTCTTGCAACTTCCGTCGTGAGTATAGTTTGCTTATGGATGCGAGACGCGTAGTTCATATATTGGCCACTGTGATCGCTGCGATCTAAACTCCGGCGCAATGACAATGGGTGGAGGAAGTGAGATAGAGACAGTACTAGCTTTTGAATCTCTGTCTCACCTCAATGTGTATAACTTGTTTTTCATATTATTGTAGATTATTATAACACACAGTTAAACGCAAATGCTTATTGTATAAAACTTCTGACTCCATGCAACCCTCTAACCCCAAGCGGGTGTGAAAAACAGGAGCGATTTCGAGTTCTTTTGTTATAATGTCGAGTATGGCAGAGTTGTAAAGTTCTTGGCGTGTAACGGTGATATTTTGGGTTCAAACCCACATGTATGTTTTATTTTTTTTTTTATATATATATAAATACGGTCGTTAAGTATATCATTTATGAAATGGAATACTTGATTGAGTTGATATAAAGCTTATCTCAAAATATACAATATAAGTATCCTGACAAATTTTTTCACAAAAATTAATTTGAGACATGCTTTATATTAATTCAATAAAGTATTCCATTCATTTGCAAAAAAAAACGTACATTTACATGATTCTCCCCTCTTAACGTATTTGATCAAATCTTTTATGAAATATGGAAATATTTACATTTCAGGGCGAGCAAATCAAGTCGTTCTCGACAACACAGTCGAAATTCTTCTCAAAATCTTCGACAACGACAACGCGCATGAGCAACTGAGGCACACGAGACATTGGATTGCTCGTTGAAGATGAGAATGATGCAGTTGGAATAAACTACCCAGCATCATAATTTGACCTGCCTGATACACATCGCCCGAAGAGGCCATCTACTTCGTCTTCAACTTCCACATGTAAAATTAATCGTCATATTGTCGTAAAATTGTAGTTATGCAATTCAATTGGATTCAGATTTTGATTCAGCTCTTAATTTCAGCATGAAAATCCACGAGGGCGAGCAACACACATGACTTGGACGACGAAGAAAAAGAGCTGAAAACTCGTCGATTGCAATGGATCATGAAACACGAATCGGAAATTGTCCTCCTGAAAAAAGTCAAGAAGAGGAGTTACACGAATTAGCGAAAGCGAAAAGTTCATACGGTTCAAGAGCTGCAAAAGCAACACTTGAGTTGGCAGAGTTGCTGTTGGCCAAAGAAAAAAACAAATAATAAGTTTCCGTTCATTATTTCATTTAAGTTTATGTTCATTAAATAATATCCCCAGCAGATCCTGTTATCCCACTTTTTTTGGTATAATTTCAGTGTAATTCTGGAATGGTATAAAATGGTATATTTCTTACATTAAACCCGGAATCATACCGAAAATGAATGATATACTTTTTCAATTTTAATACGGCAAATATACTATAATAATACCATACAACTATGGTATAAAATAAGAATTTCTGTGGTAAAAGAATAGAATTATACTGTAAATCTCCTGTGAGTGTTAGATTTATTTTTGGTATATTTCTAGTAATTTTTTGGTAACCCTTTCGACAGTTAAAAACTTTTTATCGGTGGATAGTTTATTGGCGACTTCACGTTCTTCACAACATCAATTTGCGTAGAACCGTTTGTTGTAACTTCGGTTGAAAAACTATTTAACATATTGTACCGGGATTAAACTGACATTACAAAGTAATCAGATAGTTCTCATTATTACAGTAGAATTGTATAATCGTAAATGATTTGAATATGTTATTCTATTTATATGAGTATTATTAATATGTAGATCGAATGCATCCGAGTATCACTAGACAGTCTCATTTGCTACTTAATTGGCGAGTTGGGTAAGTAATTTGCATCTATAGTTCTAATGTACCTTTATCTTTATTTTAAATATACGTGGAATAATACATATATAGAAATTATGTTCCTATTATATGTTGATCAAAATGGATGGTTTGTAAACTGTATTTATTAATTATCTTATACACTAATATTCAAATAGTTATCGTGATATATTGTGTTAAGGCTAATTGCATGTAAATTGGTGCGCTATACATGTGGATGTTATTTCGAGCTGTTGGTGGCGGAACGTCCGTGCTGCTTGGCGGCTCAAATCAGAAGAAGGAGAAGTCTGAGCGTGGAGTGATTGTCTGCTTCCTCAGATGGCGTGGCGGTGTATTCGTTCGAACGGCACGACTTGTAGTGGTAGAACTGGGAAGCTGTGCGTGTTGCATTGGTAAAGTTGTCCCGTCGGTAATATTGGTTTTAGCTTGACGAGACGGTGACGCTACATCCCCTCCCCTCCCAGTGACTTGCTTCGGGGGAGTAAGGAACGAGACTGTCCTAGGAGATGACGTTGATGACGATGACATGCTAGGCCGTGCTTGTGGTGGATTGTTGTGCGTTTGTTGTTGATTTGTGTCTGCCTGTTGTTGGTTATTGTCCAGGTTTGTGATGTAGGCTGGTTTCAGCATGTCCACTGAGACTGTTTTGTCTACACCTTTGATTTTGATGACGTAGACTTTGTTGTGATCCTCTTGACAATTTCGTGCGGACCGGTGTAAGGTTGCTCTAGTGGTTTTTTGATTGAGTCCACTCGCTTGAACACATGGCTGCACGTGCCTAAGTCTTTCATGATGAATAGTTTCGGCTTCGTGTGATGTGCCGTCGGTGTTGGTCTGGCTGCCTGGATGTGTTCCCGGATCCTTCTGATGAATAAGTGAGGGTCTGCCGGGATGCTATCTGCAACGAAGAATTCATTAGGTTGCCTGAGTGGTGCCCCAAAGAGCATTTCAGCGGGAGATGCTTTCAACTCCTCTTTCAACGTGGTGCGGAGACTAAAAAGTACTGTGGGCAGCAAATCAGGCCATGGGATATGCGAATTGCACATGAGAGCGGCCTTCAGCGTGCGATGCCAGCGTTCAATAAGCCCATTGGACTGTGGATGGTATGGTGTTGTTCTGATCCGTTCAATTCCCAGGAGATGTGATAATGCCTTGAATAGAGCTGATTCAAACTGTCGTCCTTGGTCGGTTGTGATAGTGAGAGATGTTCCAAATTGGCAGATCCAACTGCGGTAAAAAGCAGTGGCAACGGTTTCAGCTGTAATGTTACTGACTGGGATTGCGTGTGGCCATCTGCTGAATCGATCGATGATCGTCGGGCAGCATCTGTAATCTCCAACCTTGGGCAATTCGATGAGATCCATGTGTACATGGTGGAAATGGTTATCTGGAATGTTGATATGATTAGGCGTGGTGCGATTGTGACGGTTTACCTTAGATCTTTGGCATGCGATGCACTGCCTGGCCCAAAGTAGTGCGTCTCTTTTGATGCTCGGCCAAACGAATTTTTCCCGTAGCTTTTTAGCCGTTGCTCGTCCACTAGGGTGTGACAAGCCGTGGACCGTGTTGAAGGCTTCCTTGCGAATGGCTGCCGGTATGAAAGGTCTCACAACATTGTTGGTGATGTCACACATGATTGAATGACCATCAATGTTGAGTCGATGCAATTTGAGTGATGTTCTGTCCTGTAGGGTGGTCATTTCATCATCTAGTTCTTATGCTTCGGCAATGGCTTCTGCGTCGAGTTTTGTGGGCATTTGAATGGCGTTGATTCACGAAAGCGCATCAGCTACCACATTTTCTTCTGCCTTCGTATGGACGATCTCAGTGCTGAATTGAGTGATGTAGTCCAGCTGACGGAGATGTCGTGGCGATACTCTGTCGGCACGTTGAGAAAATGCGTACACTAATGGTTTGTGGTCAGTTTGTATGATGAAACTACGACCCTCAAGAATATGCCGAAAGAACTTAATTGCGGCGAAATAATCCACTTTGATCACGTCGGGGTCACCAATTATAGAAATTATGTTCCTATTATATTTATTTGTTCATCAAAATGGATGGTTTGTGAACTGTATTTATTAATTATCTTCTACACTAATATTCAAATAGTTTTCGTGATATATTGTGTTAAGGCTAATTGCATGTAAATTGGTGCGCTATACATGTGGGTGTTATTTCGAGCTGTTAGTTGCGGAAACGTCCGTGCTGCTTGGCGGCTCGAATCAGAAGAAGGAGAAGTCTGAGCGTGGAATGATTGTCTGCTTCCACAGATGGCGTGGCGGTGTATTCGTTCCAACGGCACGACTTGTAGTGGTAGAATTGGGAAGCTGTGCGTGTTGCATTAGTAAAGTTGTCCCGTCGGTAATATTGGTTTTAGCTTGACGAGACGGAGACGCTAAACATATACATTGGTTTTCGCTGGGTAAACAACATATGCTTTGAGGTAAATCGTCAATCAGTCTCCCAGCAGTTCGATAGTTTCAGGGCGTACATGCCGTCGGGGGTCGAGATAGTTGAAGCTGGTGCCATTGTTCTGACTACTTCCAAAATACATATTCCATTACAAATTTCTACCTTTTGTATATATTGTGTATTGAAAGCTGGTCCCAATATTCTGAATCGTCTAACAAACATACCCTGCACATTGCGAACTTCATGTAGAAAAGAAATAATTGCAATTATGCTACCAAAACCAATGGTTGGTGAATATATCGTCGAATTGCAATGCCTGATCAATGAATTTTGTCATCAAAAAAAGGGTTGCAATCTGATCGGGTCTAACATGTGCACTCGTAACTTTATCGATGATTTTTTCACTCCATGATTCAAATGAAAAAGCCGGATGAACCCAAAGCGGGCCCCAATTCCGTACGGTATTTACAAGATGTGTCATGAGATGAACATGGAAGCTCATATTTTCTTTTCCAAAAAAGGTTTCAAATTTTCGCACATAACAAGACAACAATCCTTCAGCTTCTACGAGTTCATTCAATTGTATTGAACTTTTATTGAGTATGTGTATTGCTTGAGAAAAGAATGCGATATGGTTCACATATTTTCTTTCAATGAAACCTTCCAAACATGCAGAAACATAATCCAGCCAGTTCCGCCATTCGGAAGCTTTCCATTGCCTGAACAATTTGATATTTCGGTATACATTCACCGCCGTCCATCATGCGGCAAATTTAATAAATTAATATAATAATATAGCCGGACTATTCCTATTATTGATTTATGCATGGGTTTCAGCGTGGGTAAACCGCGGGAGTAACCTCAAGCCGTCCGAAGGTTGGCACCAGTAATACAGGCACCAAGACGCGATGAGAACAATGTTCCGGGTGAGGAGACTATGGAAAATGTCCCAATTGACAATGATAAGGTAACTATTGAACTGATATTTCTTGAACAGATCGGATATTTCTTTGTTGTTTCATAATTCCATTTATCAAACTTATTTTGCAGATGTCCGTACTGAATGGCCGAATTCAGCTGAGACCCATAAATACATGCTAGCTGCGAATGCACTAGACATGAGAAAACAGTGCAACCATGTCGCCCGTGCTTATTGGAACCAGAGGATTCGTTTGACCTTGACGGTGGAAAAAACGAAGAAAACGCCACACATGCGAGAAATTCAGTCGAGAGATCTAAACGATATAAGTGATAAGTGTCAATAAGTAGTATATTTGATTTTATGCCTCGTGTTATTACATGATGACTTCCCATATTGATGATTTTCAGAAATTTGCTTGGAATTACAAGCCACAAAAAAATTGAGGTGTCGCCGCGAAATGAATCTCAAAACCGATGTTCGTGCATGGATTCGGGATTTCCTAAAAAATGACCGAGCAAATTTTCAGAAACGCACAGCTCAAGCTCCACCAATGCTTGAGATCCAGCTGTAGAAGGAGCTCATGATAGAGGAGACGCGAAAAATGCAACGGAAAAAACAATCGAAACAAAGCACACATATTATGTTTATTTTATTAAACATACTCTAATTAATACTTTGATAAACATATTATATTACTTTAATAAACATATTATATTCTGTGAAATAATTCTTCCCATCTCTATTCACAATAATAATAGCAATGGTCGTCATATTATGTTAAAAATGAACGACAGTGGATAATAATCATGACTGGTATAATCTGGATTTTTTTCCAGTTTTATACCAAAGTTATACGAAATAATCCGACAATAATTGAGCAACATTTTTAATATTATACCAAATCGGTGCTCAAATTACCTGATATTAGTAGTACAATTTTGGTATAATTCCGATATTCATTCAGTATGATTCCAGTATTACTCAATCTGGGCACCCATATAGTATTTTTTTAGTACTAATTTGGTATAAAAAGTGAAAAATTACACCGTATAGATTTGGGCTGCGGTCCGAGGCCCGGTTTTATGAAGGATAATCCCGATTAGCTAATCCTGACGAGCAATGGCGGCTGAAATTAAGTTCCCCCACCGAAGTCCGAAACTGAAGCGCCACGCAGTGGCGTTCTTCGCCACTACAGTATGAAGCCTCTTCGAGTGCAGCGAGTTTATCCTAACCTCAAATATGTTAATTCCCATTATTGAGTATTATAAACAGAAGTACCCAAAATCGTCCAACGCGCAGCTAGGGGCACCCGGGGCGATAGGAGAAGGGACTCAAGGTGGAAGAACTTAATTTCAGCCGCCATTGCTTGTCAGGATTAGTTAATCAGGATTATCCTTCCTAAAACCAGGCCCGAATTGCGCTCACAGCGTTCGTAGCATACCAATGTGCGGTCCGATTCGTGCTTTCAACGCTCACCGTTTGCGCCATAAACGTTATGACGTTAGAAATGACGTCATACTCAGACGCTCACGGTGCTCACGGATCGGACGCCAGCACTGGGAGCTCACGAGCACATGAGTCAGAGATGAGTAGAGTGATTGCCACCGCCCGGCTAAAACTTGACGCATTTTTGACTGGATCGAAGTGGCGCTACCTTATCGGACAAGCCTCGAACTGGACCCACTTTCTGATTGGTCGAGCCAATCGGACCCACTTTCTCATTGGTCAACGAAATATATAGTAATACTTAAGCATGCATTTTTGAAATGTGGGCGTCAGCCGCCTCGGAGACTAAAATATACATGAGTGGAGGGGGTGCCGCACACAAGCACAGGCCGTGTTGGTGTGAGCCCCGCACTTCGGCTCGTGGTTCGGTTAATAGAAGAGGGCAGAAATACTATCCATATCTCTGTTCTTACTGAATTCGGCCGAAGATGAACGAAGCTATGTCGCTACATCTACCTAAGGGTATGTGCGAAACCTTGAATTCAATTTCATGATTTCAGGTTAAAATTGAATATGAGTATTGAGATGGAAGTAATGTTTCCACCTAATTTTCATTTATTCGCCCTTATGAAAGATTCATATATTCATATGTATATAAAATAGAAAATTGTATTGGGAAATTATTTAAATAATGCGATGATGCCGTGTGTAGGCAAATGTAGTCCGAGTTCACATAATTGCTGCTGGACTTCTCATACTATGCACTTTATTGGCACAATGGTAGCGTGCTTGCAAGCGATCTGGTATCTTCCGAGTTCAAATCACCTCGAAGTCCTACTTTTTTTATTTCCACAATTTCCAAATTTTTCTACATGGAATATAACAAAAATCCAGACATTATTTTTTCAATGTGCGAATTATTTTCCACAATTTTTTTAATGCCTTGATATAGATTTTAAGTGAGTCAACATCTCACGAATTTTGAATTTCCACCACGAATACTGTGAATTTAGTACATTGAATATAGCTAGTTTCTAAATAGAACGATGTCAGGCAATCGACGGGACGAACGTTATCGAAATCAATAATCAAACTGAATAAAATTATGATCGAACCCAAAAATTACATTGAAAAAATATTAAAATTATGTAAGAGACCAATACGACAATGCCGCGTGTAGGCAAGTGTGGTCCGAGTTCATATAATTGCTGCTGGACTTCTCACACCATTCGCTTAATTGGCACAATGGTAGCGTGCTTGCAAGCGATCTGGTATCTTCCGAGTTCAAGTCACCTCAAAGTCCTACTTTTTTTATTTTCAGTGTGGATTATTTTCTACAATTTTTTCAACGCCTTGATATAGATTTTAAGTGAGTCAACATCTCACGAGTTTCGAATTTTTACCACGAATATTGTGAATTCAGTACACTGGATATAGCTAGTTCCTAAATAGAACGATGTCAGGCAATCGACGGGACGAACCTTATCGAAATCAATAATCAAAATGAATAAAATTATGATCGAACCCAAAAATTACATTGAAAGAATATTAAAATTATGTAAAAGACCTATGTGCGAACCCTTGGATTCAATTTCATGATTTCAGGTTAAAATTGAATATGAGTATTGTGATGGCAATAATGTTTCCACCGAATTTCCATTAATTCGCCATTATGAAAGATTCATATATTCATATGTATATTAAATAGAAAATTGTATTGGGAAAATATTTAAATAATGCGATGATGCCAAGTGTAGGCAAGGGTGGTCCGAGTTCATATAATTTTTGCTGGGCTCATCACACTAATCGCTCTATTAACACATTGGAAGCGTGTTCGCGAACAATATGGCAACTTGCGAGTCGAGTTACCCCATACTACTGTGTTTTGTTGTTTCGTTGTTTTTTGCATGATTTCAGGAATGCTTTCGGCATTATCGAAATATAATAGAATGAAATAAATATCAAAAAGCATAGGTATATCAAGATATCAATGTTAATCTTCAATAAAAAATAAATTGCAAGTTGTGATCTTCCACTAATGGCGCATTAAGTTTCCCCAATGAATCTCTGCTTAAAGCCATATTGTACCACATTAAACAACAAATTACGATAGAGGACGTCTGCATGCTTTTCAATTACTATAATTATTTGTGAATGCAAGAATATTTATGGAATTAAATATATAACGGGAGTAACAGTATATTTTTTGGATTTAATTAAAATCGAAGTTTTCTGGAATAAACATGATTTTTATATGACAGAAAAATACTTTATTGCGAATGAATATCATTTGTTTTGGGCTCGATCCATCGGCCCCCGTGGACCATCGCGGGCAGATAGCGATCTCTACTCGCCAGATCTCTACTCGCAAATATGTCAACTACAATGTTTCTATTCCCAAACATCCGTACCAACATATATCTCTATTCCCAAATGCAACTTCTCTCAAATAACCCTACTTCCAAGTATGCCAACTCTCAAATATCTCTACTCCCATATATTACTGCTCTCTTATATCTCTACTCGCAAGATCTCTACCCAGCTTATATGAGCAGTCGGTAACGTAGAAAATATGTCGCAATACCCAGATAGCATTATGAAGTCTATAAGTAGTCGTATAGGGTTCTGATATGAGATTTGGACTTCGAATATACGTTCACAAATAAGTCCTGATGGATTCTAAGAGACATTCTATTAGCCATCCGTAGAGGACATTTCGACCTCCTAAAAATGACTCCTTAGATACTTCTTTTTGCTGATGTCTTTCAAAAATCAATGGAAAGTGCCAATGAAATCATCTCAACTAAATTAATAAGATCGAAAAAAATGTGAATGAACTGCTTCAATTATTCGACAAGCATCTAAATAATTATGATTATAATGACGTTATTATCACATCGAAAATAATTCAATATTGATCACAAAAGAAAGAACTGAATTAAAGTATTAATAAACAAAACTTAATGAGCTGCGTGTTCCTTATTCTGATAATTTACACGACCTATCGCATGTTGGAGTGAGCTTTGAATTAGTAAAATTCAAGTAGTAATATTTGAAAAATTTTGCAGATGAACTCTTAAAATATAATATTTAACATCTAAAAAAATTACAATTGAATGAATTTATTTATAACCTGACGTCATACTAAATCATTGTTTATTTTGTTATCCTGTTTGAAAAATTTGAACAGATAAATGAAATAATGGGAAAAAATAGAATGATTTAGGGTGAGGTAAACGAACAGTTTTTAAAATAATATCATTCGCACTAAATTCTTTTAAAGTGGACCACTTCTCGCCAACTAAAATATTTATTAATTTTGAATCAATGGAGGAGTTCTCTAGGCTCTTGATGTTTGTCAATGTTTGTTCTTGTAAAATGATTTCGTTTTTTTCTTACACGAATCTTTTCAATGCAAAGAACTTCATAATTTTTAGTATAACACTATTTATTACAACTTTGGCGAGTTGAAAGTGTGAACCTCCCGCAATTTATTTTATCATATGCAGGAATTTAAATGTATTTGGATGTTTCAGTATCGTAATTTGACACTTTAGGGTCTATAAAAACTCTATTGTTTTGTAGATCTTTGCAGCCAGCTTGCTCCGCAAGTCTTCTGTGCAACTGCCGCAGAGGCTTGTTCAAAAGGTGATAAGCCATCATGAGATGGAAGATGAACTTGTGTATATAAAGCCACTATATAACAGTCTATATATTTTATTTACAAACATATACATACTAAAACATCTTTGGTGCCTTTTTGATATATTATTATACGTTCAGCAGCATTCATCTTCGTCATTGTCGGATAACGCAACAATATCTATAAACTCCTCTTCTGATGTTTCACAGTGATTTTCAGGTAGTGGTATAGTTACCTCCTCCTCTGCAAAAATAAAAATAAGAGTTACCTCATGTGCAAAATGAGTATAATAGTTGAAATTATGTATATATATCTTCATATATACATAATAATCGTCAGATGGGGAAACTGAATGGGTGGTTTGTCGTCTCGAGTCCCATAATCATATTGTGATACTCATAGCGATTGCTCATCGAAATTATAATTTCAGCCAAAAAATTGATTGAATTAATAAAAGACAAGTAGGTATTGAATGAAACAAAATCGGGAAATATGATAGCAAGAGGTGAAGTAGGAATTCGAGGTGGAAGAAGAATATAATGAAAAAAGTATACACGCTAATATAAAATTATTTTATGCAGCATTATCAGCGTCAAAATAGATGAGAGGAAATGGTTCCTCCATTGCCCATCAAAATTCAGGTGTTCTACTATTGTGTTGCTATGATAAAACACGATGTGCAACTTAATTTGGAATATTGGAAAACTGTTGCCCATTCACGAATGAATATGTTATGTGTCGAACTACCAATGAGGGTTTCATCTCTCGCATCGCAAATATATATCTGGGGGGTATAGGAAAAAGTATATGTTTTAATTGAGGAATAATCCTTGTTCAGTTCGGACAAGGGATGACTGTTTCATCAAATTCGTCACAGGGAATTCGTCGCGAATATTCAATTCGCTTTCACACCACATGCTGGACAGTTGGAAAAAAAAATTTTACACTGAGTTATATGTGTTTGAAACGACAAAAAATATTTTCACGTGTTAAACGAATGGGAAATGTACCCATCATGTGAAGAAGTTGTTGGAATCAGAGTTCAGCAGTGGCTCTCCGCGAAGATTTTTCTCCAGACTAGATCTGTATATTTCTCGAGGGAGGGCGTGATGAAAAAAATGTCGATCCAAAATGAATCAGCCAAGTTTGCGTATGTTGTGGGTATTTATAAGTAAATACGGGTGGTGAGGTATACCTACAGCATCTGAATATTGTGTGTTTCGTATTGTGAATTATTTTGACGCATGAGCACATGAATGGACAAATTTAATGTGCGAAATGACATCCGGCACATGCTTGTGTTAAAACAGTAACAAAAACGATGATATGAGGTAATACAACTCTTCGTAGAAAGTTGATTTCCGGTATCATCGTGCTTGATTGACCGTCGACTAAAGTACCTTTCAATTTGATATAGACTGCAATTCAAATCCAACCGTGTATCCAGACATTGCAATTGTCAATCTTTGGTCATATCCAAATTTTTCTTAACAATTACTAAAGTATGGTTTTAAATTTCTATTAGAATTTGTATTCACCTTCGTTCCTTGCATTATGAAGATCTTCCATACATCGTGACAATCGATGATGTCCAACACGTGGAGACAACACAGTGGTGTTCGACATTCTGTGGTTATTCTCCCTGTTCCCACTGTCGTTATCATCATCTCCATGATCACTAGGCTCCGAAACTGTATCAAGTAACGCAGAGTCATGGTTTTAATGATTGAGACTTTATGAAGACAAAAATAATGCTTTTCTTGTCACTAAAGTAATGAACAGTAATAAAACATACGACTTTGATATATTTTTCAGTACAGTTACGAAAAAATGAATATGGGTCAAAAAAAGATTAAATTTTTTCCGAACTAATTGCTATTTGTATGAATATTTGACATCCTTACATTCATCATGATGAGAATTGTCATTCCTTTTTGGTGGTTGTTTCCTTGGACGACCATGTCCATGTCTACTTGCACGATTACGTCTATGAATACGATGCTCGACTTCTGCCAATCCTCTCCAATCGGCATAATCATGTCCGAGTTTCGCTGGAATAATTGTTAGTGAATTCTCAACCTGGTCACAGTTAAAAGTAACATATGATTATCATTTCGTAATATATCATACCTGTCGGCACAGAGGGTGGATCCTGTAAATATTTGACGGGTATTGTGAAGTCCATGTCTGTATCATCTGAAAATTAATAATATGTTGTTCGATATCCATAAAATATAACAATGTACTCATACACATATATGAAGAAACATTTATTGATTTATATATTCATGGCTAACAATGAATTCACTCACAATAATCAAGACATAATAAAGCTTCTACACCATCATCATTTAATTGGGAATATGAAAATATTCCCGTCAAAAAATCCTTCATTGAAAATCTGTAACATATTGAATTATTAAGCCATTATATGTATCATGTGCTCAATGTATAATTTCAATATACATAAATTAATCAGACTATTAACCTATTTTCGATTAAGGATTTCTGCATATGCTGAATATGTTGATTTTTCACCAACTGGAACGATCGCCGTCCTTTGTTGAACACCATACCAGCCTCGTGGAGTTGTTCCCACAAATGTTCACTATCGAGCAAAACTCCTTGAAGTTTTTCTAATAACATTGATATGTGGAAAAACAAACTAATGAGTATGGGGGAAAGTATGCATGTTGTGAAAGAAAGAATATATTCACCAATAAACGGATACATCTTGGGGCGTTCACCACCAAGTTTTTCAGGCAGGTGTCTATTGAAAGCTTCTGCAATATTATTGGTTCGTACAGGACAGTCCCATACAGATACTACTTCAGCCAACGGCAACCAGTATCGTGTGAGGTATTCATAGAATAGTTGGAAGTTGCAGCCATCATTGCTATCAATGTTTTTAATTTCTGCCCATATCACGTTAATTGCCTCACTGAATCGATATGAAGGAACCAATGCTAGAGACCAAATCATCCCTAGAATATTGTTAGTTTCTTCACACCTTGGCAAATTCAAATTTTTCCATTTTCGCGTCGTCGCCTATGATGACAAAGTTTCAAAACATTAATACATGGAATTATTTCCAGCATCAGTACATTGAATTGACAAAATATCATACTCTTATAAAATGAATCCAACAACCCCGAATGCGAATTTTGGGCAACATTTTTCGAGTGCCGAATATCAATGCCGCTTCAAAATCCGAAACAACAAATTGAATGTTGTGAATCAAGCTCGGGATCTTTTCCAACAAAAATGTCCAAAATGCGATGTAGAAATTTTTTGTTCTTCTTTCACAAATCGCAAATAATACTGGAATACCCTTTGAAGTGACAAAAATACAAACCACGAAGTAAAATAACTATGCATAAAGTGTATATGAATTTTAATCATTGTCATACGTACAACATCTCTCTTACGGATATGCAGAACCAGTAGCTGACAGCTTGCGGGTGCTGCTGGGCGAGACTGCGAAGAAAATTGTAGAATATATCACAAATATGACATTTTTGCCACTAATATTCATAAAAATGGTACATGGATAGTGAAAATGAAGACTCGGGAAAATTAATAAGTAAATAAGTCCAAATCTTTTTGCGAAGATATGTTACTGGCATACATTGCTCAGCTCTCAAAAAAGTACGCACCATCAAGTTTATGGGCTACGCACTCAATGTTGAAATGGTCAAGCAATACATACGGTCATGTTGATATTGGTCGCTATAACAAGTTGACGACTTTTTTGAAAAAAAAAATAGTGTGGGGTATCGTCTGAAGAAGTCTCAAGTTCTTTCGAAAGATAATATTTCAAAGTTTCTCAACGAAGCACCTGATGAAGTATATTTATGTGAAAAGGTAAATACAAATTAAACATTATTCATATGTGAAATTATTCATTAACTTGAATTATTCACTCTGACAAATATTGTACAAGTAGCTCTCATCATTGGAATTGCTGGTGCATTACGAAGAGAAGAGTTTGTCAACATCACTATCGATGATGTGAGAAAATTGGAGGATGATGTATGCATCATAATAATCCCCAAAACTAATAATTACGTTCCCAGATCTTTCACCATTACGGATACATTGTTTTACTATTGTTGGAAATATATGAAAGCTAAGCCAGAGACTTGTCGAATGAACAGATTGTTTCTGGGATATACAAAGGGAAAATGCATTCAATAAGCCATTGGAATTAATACATTTGCAACGATGCCAAGAAATATAGTCGAGTACTTAGATTGGCCTGATGCTAATGAGTTTACCGGTCATAGCTTCCGAAGGACCCTGTGAGTCTTTTGGTTGATGCTGGTGCCGACCTAACTACGTTACAGCGACACGGAGGATGAAAATCAACTACAGTTATTTTTGACTATAATGTTGATTCCATGAATAACGAGAAAATAATTTGTAACCAGATCAGCAGTGGAATGAATATCCATAAGTGAGCCAAAACAACTAATGTTGATCCTGGTTTTGTTTATTAAAAACAAATGGCAAACATGGACTAGATTCAATTTAATTATTTCATTCGAGTATGAGTTTCACGAATATATAATATCTGATAATGGAAGTGAAAATTATAAATGTAAATAATATTAAAGTCGTGTTGAAATTCAAAAAATTCTTGGTTATAAATATTTTTACATGTTTTTTTCTTTATTGGCATTTTTATTGGCAACAGCGAAGTGAGGCATATGAAATTCCGGCCGGCATACAAGTATTATATATATTTGTGAAACTCATACCCCAATCAAATTAAAGAAAAAATTGCATGGAGTTTTGGATGAAGTTCGGCCAATGCTAAGTACAACATCAATCAAAAAGGCGAGGGAAAAATATGAAAATACGAAAATCGGGGGAGGGGAGGTACTATCGTTTAATATAAACATTTAAACACATAGTAGAAATATCAATTAGAAGTCTCGTTAATATAATATATAAATATATTGGAGAATGGGAGAAATGAATGAAACAAGAGAAATAAGATCTGCATGAAATCAGGGAACGAGAACCTGGCGTATCAACTAGGAAGCAGTATGATAACTGGATGCAAGTGGAGTATAAATAATATGCACTGTGTGAAGTCGCGAAGTTCTCTGCTTTGCTTTGCACTTGTTTGATTTAATTAATTAATTGGTTAATCATGAACAATCATGAAATGGAAATTGGTGGCACAAAGTTGACGAAAGAAAGAAAAACTGTTCGAGCGAAGTTCTAAAATTTTTAAGACTCGAGATGCTTTGCCATCATAATTTCGTCGAAAACAAATCATCTACTTACCGCAAACGTTCCATCGATGTAAATTTCACTTCCATCATTTGCAAGGGCCTCCATCATTTTTTCAGTGCTGAACACAAGTCCATAAAATTGATCAGCAGTATTAAAATGACCCCGGTATATCGGTTGCGCTAAATCTAATTCCTTCAAGATATCCGCCATCTCTCGCAATGTCTTCGGGATCGGTGGCAGAAATTTACGTCTTTCCGATATTATCATTTGTCGTGCCGTATCACGATGCATATATTTCTTATAATCCTTATATCTGTAAAGGCACATAAATTTCTTCATTGATATCGAAACGCAAATTATAGTAATTATTGAGTAGCTTGCAATGATTATAATGCTAACTGATAAAAATAATTGGTGTATGCGTTACGCAGCAGCTAACATATGGATGACGTGGAAATTAAGTTCACATCACATTCTCATTGATCATTATTAGGTAAGTTAAATATGACACATAATGGTCAAATGATAGTAATATTCTAATATAACTTACCTCTCGTACACTTCCCTGAGAATGATGTGGGGACTATGAAAGGACCCTCGTGCTAATTGCTTCAGTTCCTGTATCAACGGTTTTCTTTTTTCATATGTTGATGCTCCATGTCTGTGGGGGCCACCAACAATTTCCACTGAACCATCTTCGTGGACGTATGCCTTGACACGGCATTTGACTGCGGTTGTTTTGTCCGCACATACATAGCGCCGACCAGGGGCCCTACAATCCGCGTGATAAAACCATTTTCCATATTTATAAACGGATGTTCCAGCACGTTGACCAGGGTAGCGTTCCATGTTTTATATGAGTCAAAACTAATTAATTGGCTCAATCAAATTTGGGGGTGAAATTAACACTAACCGAAAACAATGTTAATATTGAAAAAAGAAAGATAACAATAATAATGAAATAATAAATTAATTAATTTTAAAAAATCTACAGAATTAATACGAAAGAACTAGCTTAATGCAATTAATTTGACGCTCATGAAATAACAACAATGAATTTACAAATAATTAAGTTTGAGGGAGAAATCAGTACTAATCATAAGTTATAATGTAGTAAAAATAATACTAATGATGATGATAATAATAATAAAAAAATTAAATGGAAATTATCTACGGAACTAATAAAGAAAGAAAACTATAACTTGATGCTATCGATTCAACGTGAACAGTATCAGGAAAATACTCTATTCGTTTCAACAGATATTGGAACAAAGATGTGCTCGTTGCGATGTCAAAAGAATAATAACGTTGCCTTCCAGACTGCTATCACTTGAGCAGGCCCCCCGCCACAACATCTTGTTGGGTAGCACCAATAGTTCGTTCCTTGCTAGGGGTACGACTTGTTTTTGTTTGAACAAAAGTGGGCAAATGGTTGACAAATGATTTCAATATGCCGTTCTGCATAAGCAAAAGAGTTGATTATAAAGTATCAAAACATCCATCAACATTGAATCAACTCTTGTACTGTAGATATATATGAGATCTCATTTGAAATATAATCTTTACTGAGATAGAATACCGATGTTATACGTTTTTGAATTTTATTTGATCAGATGTCTGCTTTAGCGAAGTTGATTGTATATAATCATTCATGCACCCACAATCGCTACATTATTGGCGCTCTATATTCACTTTTGTACAATTTTCGAATTTCTCATTAATGACAATAATGTTTGCAAAAAAATACGAAAATATATTGGCAATCTCCTACGTAAAAATGCCAAACAAATGAAAAAATTAAATCATTCGATGCATGTATACATTTGAGATGATGGATGCGTGAGAGGATCGTGGTGCAACTACCCTTTAGCATCCACGAAACTAAATGATTATATACAGTGTCCGTGTTGAGAGCTCCCGCATCCGAGAAAAACAAGGCAGATTCATACTGTTAATTCATAGCAATGAATCAATCACATGCGAAAAAATTAAGACAAATCAATTAAAAACTTCATTTGTTCATCAAATATATATTTATGAATTTTATATACATATATATATTGTTTTTTTCGTCCCTGTTTGATTTTATATGAGCAGGTGTTTCCATATATGTTTGGGTCAAATTATATATGGTCACATTGAAAAATATTAGCATGAACTGTATATATTCACAGTGGTTATATGAAAGTAATTTTTCGTAGGAAAAACAGGAAAAGCATAGCAGAAAATAACGCAAACAAATACACACGTTTCTTCTAACCATCTCTACTTTTTTTGTCGTATATGCTCTCGAGTAATTTCCTTTGTCCCGGGATAACAGAATTGTCGACATAATATTGAGAAAAACACAGAATTGACAGTCCTTGGTGTCGAGCCAACAAAACGGCACACATTACCAACTTGAAATGTGACTCTTATGTACAGTAAACTTACGAAATTTCAACTATTTTTTTGCTGTGGTACCCTTACATATACTTTGACCTGAGCATAATAGTAATATGAGACGCAGTGAGACGAATATCGCTAGAATTCAGAGATCAACTCACCATAAACGAATTACAGTGACTTGGTATCCCGCAGGGAAAAAATATATATATGAAAAATATTTCGAAAAATATATAATGAGGAATAAATAGTAAAATATATAATGGAATATATATGTATGTATATATATTTTTTTTCTGTGTGGGATACGACTGTAAGGCGGTGCGCAACGAAAGGTTACCGCGCAATAGCTATGATGATTCTAATGTATTTTTGTATGTAAATTAAAAATCTATTGATTATCTTTCCCAAATCTTATGCAAACTATTCTTCATAAGCAATTTAATTGTTTGCACGGTAATTGTGGCGAAACGGTGAGAGCTGCGAGAAACTTTCAAAATTGAAAAATGATCACATTTTCTGAACGGAAAATCAATTGTTCGAATCTCCGAATTATCTTCATTAGTTATCGAGATAACTGAAGTTATATGATTACCCAGCGTATATGCGAAGAAGTGTGATGGCGCGTTATTTACTTCAAATATTTTTTTTTTGTGTGGTCACAATGTCACCACAATTTACCTGACGCATTGATCGTAATATCATTCTCGCGACGGAATCGTGTGATATACGTAAAAGGGTTTTCACGAGGTAATGTCTTACAAATGTCTTCAGAATGATAAATGAATTTTTCAGTTGTGATACTGAAATAAATGAAGTTATATGGTAATGGATCACATCACGCAATTTGTATAAATAACAAAGAATGATGATAATATTACTTGAATTCTGTCATAAGCTCGCCACTGCGCAGATTTTTTAGATATCTTTTTTCCTCTAAGCCTATAATAGAACGAGCTAAGCGGTTTCGAAGATTCTTGGTCAAACAATTAGACTGATCATATTGCAAAATAAGGGCTTTATAGTTTGGGTCTATTCCTAATAAATCTCGGAGAATATAAAATTATTATAAATAACAATTACAATAATAATGATAATAATTTCTTGCTCAACAACAGTAGAATGGTATCGTGAAAAAATTATTTTCTCTATCAAACCACATATTTTTATAGCTTGGTTGTATTTCACTTCAATGATTTCCCATTTCAGCTATTCATTAATTAGCTATTTGAACGCCTCGAATAACAATATACCCTGGGACGAGTATTCCTTTCCGTTGCTTCACAACTACTCGATTGCCCCTCAATTCCCGTAGGCATTCTCACTAAAGGCTCTCTTCTCTCATGAAAATTGTTTAATGGAAGTCGTGCTGAAATGAATAGGAAATTTAGGCCGAAATGAACTTCAATTTTCTACTTAAACACTGAGAAAGAACTCATAAAACCGGATTTCAAGTTGTTGGAAGAATTCACAAAATTATATACTTTTAAATGATATCAATTTCTAACAATCATTCACAAATGTAACATCGTAATTTTTCTACCTCACATCATATTCTCATAGAGGCAGGAAACTTCGGTGAAAATTACAATGTTAACATCGTAATTTTCACTGCAATTTTCTTTCCCTATATAGCATCGACGAATTGTTTTTTTCTTATTCATTTATGATAATAAAAAAACTGTAATCAACATCATATACCGGTTGATGGATCCAGTATGCTCAAATTTTGACGAAGTGATTATAAAAATTTTTATTAGCCAGTATAGTCAATCACAGTCCTAGATTTCTGCCAGCTTTTTTTACAAGTATATGAAACGCTCTCGGTGATGGATATCTTAGTGGTCTTGTAATAGTAATTGACGGAGTGCGGATGGATAGTTTTCTATGCAGTAGATATGATCAGTTGTGCAACTACACAATGAATTGAATTCGTCCACGAAACAGAACTTCGTAAGTCCATAATTACTGCAAATGGTTTCGCAATGCAGCTGTTAGAAGTGTAACGCCCGTTAATTCCATTTAAAAACTACAAAAATCCGGCGACGAAGTTTGACCACTTCAACTGATGTGCTTTGTAGTTGCTGTAAATGTTCTTACAACTGCATGGACTTTTGATACTTTTCGATTCAATAAATAAAATATGAAATCAATCACGGGGCTTCTAACAAGCATCAAAACTCCATCATCTATTGTGTCGTCGTCACAGCCGATCATACTCAATGCGTAGAAGAGTATCCATATTTGGAAAAGAAATCCGGTAAAAATCTATGACTGTGATTGATTATACTGAGTAATAAAGATTTTTATAATTACTTCGTCGAAATTTAAGCATACTAGATCCATCAACCGGTACAGAATGTTGATCAATTAATTACAGTTTTCTATTCACACATTTACTATTTATTATCATTATTGAAAAAAAAAATCGTCGCCAATTGGGGCTTGAACTTAGTCTTCTATATGCTCAGGGACGGCGCCTTGGTTCGCGCAGCTTTTTTTTTAATTTGTTTATTTTTAAAATTTACAAAAAGTATTCATATATTTACAAAAAAAAAAGAAAATAAACAGTTTTGGAAATATAGTGAGGCAAAAAATAAACTTAAATTATAAACAAAAAGCCTTTAACATTTAAATAAAATTAGCTTGGCCTGTGCTTTTCAGGTACTCTAGTTACTGAAATTATTTCACGAAATATTAAATTATATGCTGGTGTAAATTATTATTAAAATCTCAATTTAGATAAGCCTAAAAGTTGGATAACGATCACTTATATTAAACAAAAGCTGAGTCGTTTATATACTTTATGGAAAAAGAAGAGGGAATGTGACAATTTTTCCTCGTCATTAAAAGTTCTCGCCAACGTCGCTTATTCTCAACAATTATCGAGAAAATTGCACTCGTGGTTCATAATCTCATTCTTCGAGATCATGCACTCGTGTATAATGATACGGGTGCAAATTTTTGTCACGTGTGATGCGATTGACGATGCTTTTGGAAATGCCCAGCGCGGCTGCCACTCTCCAGCTGCTCGTGGTCGGATTACAGTGGAACATTTCTAGCGCTTCTTTTTCCCGTGCGTTTTCCACCACCCTGTTCCTGCCAGCATCGCGATTGAGAGGAGGTAAGACACAATTATTCTTACGCACCCGCCTTACCAATCGCGCAAATGTACCGCGATCGGGGTGCAGTTCCCGATTGGGGTATCGCTCCGGATAGAGACGCGCGGCCACATTCTGTACTCCATCACATTACCCGTAACACATAGTATGTCGGCGTAGTCGTTTATCGAGTAGGCCATTGTATGATTTCAATTGGTTTGAAATATATTATTTCGTTGCGTTCTAGGTACACCCATTTCTGTTTATCGCTGCCATTTGTTTCATGCAAGAAAATGTAATTTTGGCTTCTGCGATTAAATGATGTTTATATGATTCCACATCAATTTATTCTTCCAATGACTCCTATTGACCTCCACTAATAGTCCCTATCGTTTACCATTTTTCTTCTCATTTCATTCCATCCTTTAATTAACACGAGGATAATATATTCATATAAAAATTTTGATAGTCACAAAGTGAACAATTGAATAATAACAACTGTGGTGGAGCGGTGTTTTCAATTACGCTTATACGAGTAAAAGTCTACAAAATAATTGTCAAATTAGCAAAGATACATTCATTGTACCATTGCTCGAAGCCTCGTTGTCATGACAGCAACTATTTCATTCATTCCTTTTCATTATTAATAAGTACGTTTTATTGGTTGACGCATTTTCTATTTGAATCAAATAGGCACATTTATTCGACCCCTCGCGGTCTTGCTTCCACAGCGAAAACACAGAAGAGACACTGTGTAACCATGATTGATTTCACCGTGTTTTCACTGTGTATTTGTTCCATCGGTGCACAGTGTTCTCACAATATTTCCACAGTGTTTCCACAGTATTCCCATAGTGACGACACGCTGAAACCAAGATATTTCTCAGGTGTTCTCGCAGTGGTTACACGGTCAATCTATAATGTATTCACGGTGTATTTATGCCAAATCCAAAATAAATTAACGGCTTTTCCACAGTAGTTACACGGCATGGTTTCGGTGTAACTAAATAACATTCATACTTGAAGGAGTTGTAATGTTTATTATTCATGGAACAATACATAATCTAAAATGCCTTTCGAGAAAGATGGTATTGAAAGAAAGAACTGTTTGATTGGCTCAGGTAAATGTATGTCACGTCCACCCAACGAATCATGAACGCGTTTCGATGAATTAAATGTGTTATGATCCAATCAACATGGAGTGCTTCAAGAAGATGAAATTGAACGGTACAAAATATGCATGTGAAAACCACGAAAAGTTTAAATTTTGTGACTCAACAGTTTACGACGGGTTTGGAACTTTCGGTATAATAGTTGAACTGGTACAATTTCAAAGTAATAATGAAAGAATAAGCGGAATGTTTATTGAACGTCTGCGGCTCGGCAGACATATATTCGATACGACATATATTAATGAAGCTACATCATCAAATGACCTATGTTTTATCAAAGAATCATCATTAATACGACCTGCCGTTCAGATATCGGCATCAAATACTTTGTATATTATCGAACAAACAAACTGTTGGGAATCTGACTAATAACGAATATCATTAGAGAATACTATTTTATTTATAATTTGTAAGAACTATTTGTGTAAATAATGAATAATAATTTTGGTAGAATATTTCAATAAATTCATTTTAGGTGATAATTATAACAATCAATTTCAAAAGCTAATCCGCTGTACACCTAGAAAGTAAGTATTGATGTATAGAATTATATATAATTCACAAAAAATGGTATATGATCCACATATAATTATATATAGTTCATATGTAACTAAATACATTCTCTTATAATCATTTTTGCGACTTTATATATTTATATATAACTTTATATAATTTGTGTAAAATCATTAGAATGATTCGTTTTGAACGATCGTTCAAATATAGTCAACTATATTTTTTTTCGTTCCTTCAATAAAATATTATTTTATACACAGCAACGAAAATTCCCTGAAAATGAGCTCTTAGTCGATATTTCTCAATGATTTTTATAAGATGCTCTTTATCTTTTCAACGAAGCAATTTAGCGGCCTCATGTCTTGTCATTTTTCTGTATGAAATTAAAATTTCTGCAAAAAATTATGTTCCATTTTCCTGTAACCGAAGCCGTTCCACCAGAAAATGTGAACAAAAGTTGACAGATTTATAAGAAAAAATCCTGAATTCCTAATGTATTTTAAATGGACAAACCTCAAAGTTAAAAAAAAGTAGCAACAAATCAAATTACCGGATTAATCTATCAGGAAATTTTCAGTGTGTCCATCCTGAATACACTGTGTAATCACTGTGATTAATCATTGAGCGCCCATTGTAAATGCACCGTATTATCACCGCGGAATAATTATATAAACACTACGTAACTTAGGGTGGGCAAAGAAAAACTTGAAATTTTTTTTTCTCTCGTTACCATGAAAATATCGTCCAAGATGACAAACAAAAAATTCTGGTAAAGTTTGAGGTCTTAATATTAATATTAAGAGGTCCCTCATCGTGATTTTTGATTTCCCATTTAAATAACACAGGAAATTTTTTTTTTATTCGGAATTTTATTGCGCTCGAACGAATTATCAGCCAGTGGAATTGAACACATATGCTTGTAGGGAATAAAACGATCTACAAAAAAGATATGAATGATTTTTTGCTAACTCGACTCGTTTGAAAGTTATTCGAGGTTAAAGTTCGACCTCAAATTGTAAATGATGACTTTTACAATTTTTTATACTCTATCACAAAATAATAGCTTAAGAACATGAAATATCATATTTTTCGTGACTTTTCTCGTTTTTACGCGATAATTCATAGGAAAAAATAACATGTCTATTCAATTATCTCGGAGTAAAGTAAAGTTTACTATTTGAGTTTTTCACTTCAAATTCTTTAATTGTTAAATCTTTTCGCTAATACGATTATTGATATTTCGTAAAAATTTTATTGTTTTACCGAAAAACACTCGATAAACTCCACGGTTAATATGATATTTTATGTTTTTGAGTTATTATTTTTCCATAGAGTATAACAAATTGTAAAAGTCATCATTTACAATTTGAGGTTGAACTTTACTCTCGAATACCTTTCAAACGAGTCGAGTAAGCAAAAAATCATATCAGATCTCTTTTGTAGATCGTTTAATTCCCTACAAGTGTATGTGTTCAATTCCACTGGCCGATAATTCGTTCGAGCGCAATAAAATTCCAGATAAAAAAAAAATTTCCTGTGTTATTTAAACGGGTAATCCAAAATCACGATGAGCGGCCTCTTAATATTAATACTAAGAGCTCAAACTTCACCAGAATTTTTTTTTCGTCATCTTGGACGATATTTTCGTGGTAACTGAAGAAAAAAAGTTAAAAGTTTTTTTTGGCCCACCCTAGTGTAACCACCATGGATTCACCGTTGATTCAGATTGTAACGACCGTGGATGCATTGTATTATCACCGTAGATATTTATTGTGTATTCACCGTCGATTTGGTGTGTAAGTGCCGTGGGTTCTGCGAAAAACTACTGTGGAAATACGGTGTGTGAATGGAACAAATACACGGTAGAAACATTGTGGAACCTATGTGGTTTACACAGTGTTTTCACCGTGAAGTCAAGACCGCGAGGGACCTGTGCTGGGAGCGTCGTTGACAAAACATTAACTATTTATCGATCCATGCATTCCTCATTGATAAATTCTTTTAATCAGTCAACTTCTTGTTCATTCCATTGATTTGAAAGTGAAAAAAAAATTAAGACAGAAGCAAATATACACTTATTGTACGTGCGCTCGAAGTCTCGCTTCATTCTATGCATGATGTTGTTCGAGAAAAATTGAGAGAACTACTCCTGTAGTTCATGAGATAATATTGGCAGGAGTAAAACTGAATTTATTGTATTCGTGTTCAATGCAAGACCGTCATGACATGTACATTACTATCCATCCATTTTTTCCATGAAAAAATACGTCTGATTCTTCAACTTCTTTTATATTCGATTCGTTCAAAAGTCTGGCGAGAAGATTGCGAGAAAAGCAGAGATAAACTCATCGTACCTGTGCTCACAGTCCCGCTGTCATTACATTTGCTACCTCATGCATTCATTCATTTTCCCAATAATGAATGTTTTCAATTTTCGAACCGTACACAAATATTTTCAAGATGTTGTTTAACAGTAAATTGGGCGGAGATGAACGATACATTGATCATACCTGAACTTTGGGGTCTCCCTGGAATGATATTGACTACCTTATCCATCCACTTTTTCATGAACGAATACGTTCAATTGATCAACTTCCCTTTCATCTGATTTGTGTGAAAGTCCGGGGAGAAAATTGAGTAAAAAGGCAAAGATAAACAAAAGGAAAGATATTATTATTTCATTGTACCTGTGCTCGGAGGTCCGCTGTCATAACGTTTACGACTTCATTCATTCATTGAATTCCTCATTGATAAATTCGATAAATAAGTTAAATTTTTGTTCATTCGAAACAGAAGCGCAGATATACTTATTATACTTGTGTTTGAAGCATCGCTGGCGCGACATTTATTACCTCATGCATTAATTCATTTTTCCCTCGATTTTTCATTCTCTCACTCATTACATTAACTACCTTATTCATTTACTCATATTTTTAATACGTTCTTTCCCGTAAGTTCATTTTCGTGCGTATCGACTAAAAGTCCAAGGGGAAAATGAGAACGTGGCAAACATACATTTATTGTACTTGTGCTCGAAGCCTCACTGTTATGAAATTTAGTACCTCATCCATTGATTAATGTTTTCATTGAGAAATTTGTTTTATCGTTTGACGATTTCCATTGTTCGTCCTCTGTGATTTTGTTAATCAATGAATCCGTTCATTCTATCAATTACTATTGCAGGACCACCAAGATACTCATCATTGAGAGAGTTTCCTATTTATAAGAAAAGTCGGCAAAAATGTAGGACTGTGATTGACTATACTGACTGACAAAAATTTCTATAATTGCGTCCACAAAATTTAAGCATACGGGATTAATTAACCAACACAAAATATTAATTATGGTTTTTTATTCACACATTTATTATTTATCACTACGATAAAAAAAAATTCGCCGCTGATTGGGACTTGAACCCAATCCTCCGTATGCTAGGTTACTTCGCCTTGGTCCGCGTAGCCATTTCCTATATCGACGTAAATGGTTTAGAAGTTATATTCAAACTATTATACATTGATATGAGAAGGGTATTCATACGAAATCGCCTATTGGCCAAGTCAGCGAATTTTCAGTTTTGGTCGAAACTCCAGGGAATCTTCTTTAAAATCCTAAAGGAGGAAATCGCCGCACATTCAATTTTTACATCGTCTATTTCCATCCGACCGAGTTGAAACATTCCGAAAACGTAATTTTTCTGCTTTATTCTCTTTAGCGGTAAAAAATTGTCTATTAGTGATAACCAAACGTTCAAGTTCAAGACAGAATTTTGGAGAGAAAAGATGATAGTTTATTTGTGCATAAAAAAAATTCACTAAGTTGATATCCCCAATGATAAGACGCTGCTGAACATATGTTACTTTTACTCATTTGTCGTGATTTTTAACTGACCCAAGTGTCTCGGCTGTGTAATGTGAGCAGCTAATGTTACTCAGAAATTAAGTACACATATCCTAGAAAAAATGAAGCCAACAACTGACCCGAACCACCCACTCTTTCTATAGAAAATATTTGCTTGAAATTTTTAAATTCGAAAAAATTACGTTTTTCAAGCTAGAATATGTACGTGTCTACTGCGAGATAAAAATTAAATGTGCGTGGATTTCCTTCTTTGGGATTCTACAGAAGATTCCCTCAAAGGTTGACCAAAATCTAAAATAGGTTAGCAACGATTGTTTTTTATTTCTAGACAATTTCATATGGAATGACTCATATGATAGCTAATTTGGTCGGTGAATGATTTCGTTTTTCGGGTAAATTATTCCCCACCTAAATTTTCACTATCTGTGAGTAGGACGACTATATATATTAGGGTGGGCCAAAAAAAACTTTTAATTTTTTTTTCTTTTGTTACCATGAAATTATCGTCCAAGACGACAAAAGGAGAATTCTGATAAAGTTTGAGCTCTTAATATTAATATTTAGAGGTCGCTCATCGTGATTTTTCATTTCCCATTTAAATAACACAGGAAAAATTTTTTTTTTCATTTGGAATTTTATTGCGCCCGAACGAATTATCGGCCAGTGAAAGTGAGTACATATTCTTGTAGGGAATTAAACGATCTACAAAAAAGATCTGATATGATTTTTTGCTTACTCGACTCGTTTAAAAGTTATTCGAGGTTAAAGTTCAACCTCAAATTGTAAATGATGACTTTTACAATTTGTTATACCTCATCGAAAAATAATAACTCAAAAACATAAAATATCATATTTACCGTAAAGTCTATCGAGTGTTTTTCGGTAAAACAATCAAATTTTTACGAAATATCAATAATAGTATTAGCGAAAAGATTCAACAATTAAAGACTTTGAAGTGAAAAACTCAAACAGTATTCTTCACGATACTCCGAGATAATTGAATAGACATGTTTTTTTTCCTATGAATTAGTCGCGTAGAAACGAGAAAAGTCACGGTAAATATGATATTTTATGTTTTTGAGTTATTATTTTTCGATAAGGTATAACAAATTGTAAAAGTCATCATTTACAATTTGAAGTTGAACTTTGCCCTCAAATAACTTTTAAACGAGTCGAGTAAGCAAAAAATCATATCAGATCTCTTTTGTAGATCGTTTAATTCCCTACAAGAATATGTGCTCACTCTTACTGGCCGATAATTCGTTCGAGCGCAATAAAATTCTAAATGAGAATAAAAAATTTTCCTGTGTTATTTAAATGGGAAATGAAAAATCACGATGTGCGACCTCTAAATATCAATATTAAGAGCTCAAACTTTCATAGTATGTGTTTTCCATCATTGTGAACAATATTTTCAATATGCCTGTTGAAAGAAAAAAAGTCGATTTTTTTTAATCAATCTAAAATATATATATAAACCGCCCAAAAAATCTATAAAGAAATATCAGCTAGCCCGGCGAACGCTCGAAAGGGAGAATGCCGAGCATACTCGATCTTCTTCAAACTCGCACCGAGACCCAGAGACCCGCTCGTAGAGAGATTAGATAATTTAATCGTTGCTCCTCTCAATTTTGCATTGAGAGTAATTATTCAGTTCGTTTTAGCGCCACAGATGTCACATTTGTACGAAGTGAGCCTTAATTATCAACATTATGTTTACAGACTATTTCTACAGCGTCCGAAGGTAACTCCTAACAGCCATCAAAATTTTCTACTATGCCGGCATGTCAGCATTCAGAGTAGTGGTTTGTGGAGTAGAGATATTTGGGAAAGGACTCCTTTACAAGTAATGTTCACACAACAGTAGAGGCATTCGAGAGTAGGCTTATTTGGGAGTAGTCAAATTGTAGGAGAGGTATTTGGGGGGAGAGTTCTCCGGTAAGTAGTGTTCTGGCGAGTAGAGAGCGTTGCCTGCCCCATCGCGCGCTTCTGTCCGCTCGTGCAGCTGGTATGGACCTCGTCGACGTTGATACGTTCGGCGATGCGCGGGCCGGGGTTTTCCGCCCGCCGCGTGATTTTGGCCCTTGTGGTGTCCTGTGCTTTCTACACAGACATAAATTACATGTGTTAATATTGAAAATGGCTTCTTCTTCTTTTCTCCGTTATCGATGCTACATCTTTCATGAACTATTGCTTACCACCGCGGCTGTCGTCGCGTGTCTCCCTCGAGGGGTCAAATTGGCGGCCAGAATGAAACATTTTTTTCCGAAACTTGACAAATTTTTTTATCGCAAACTGTAGATTAGAGCAAAATTGTCTGCGAACACGAATGTTTTGAAATTATTTCAAAAACACGCTCAAATTTTGTAAGTGTAATCTCAAAATTTTTTTTTTCTCAATTCATGTTTTTGTACACCCCACCAGATGTACTTAATGAAAAATTTCTATTTTACGAAACAGTAAAAATAGTGAGAATAATAGAAGTGGCGGAAAAAAAAATTCGTAAAACATTATTTGAACAGGAGAAGCAAAAAAGGAAATGTTCGCTCTTTCTTGCACTCATACAGCGATGTCTACGCAGAGAGGGGAAGTGGCAGGGTCACCGCTATCAGGGGAAGTAGAGCAAACGATATTTTATCCTCGTAAGCAGGACGCATTTGTAAAAAAATTCTATAATTTTGAGGTATACAACTTTATAAACAGTTGATCTTTCAATTATAGGAAAAAATGTTGACCTGGTTCTTATGTAAGAATAGACGAGTTGCATATTTCGTTCTGATCTTTCTCCTCAGTACTTATTTGCGTTCCCGATATATATAATATTGAAGAATATTTTTAGGCCTTCTCCCGGAAAATGATACAATTATCACGCAGTCCATCGATTGACAATGAAAAAAATCGTGAAGTGTACAGAATGTAGTATGAACCTTTTGTGAAACTGGTTCTATTTTGAATGTCGTCAAGTAGACTACACAAACCGGAGAATAGAAAGAGCGTGCGGGACAGAAAAACCCAGGAATATATATATATGTATATAGGGGGAAGTCCCTCAGTACCGGACACATAGATTATTCGTCAAAAAATCTATAACGTACATAGAAACTTCGATATTTTATATTTTTTTAACAAACCTTGGAGTATTCTTTGGTGACATAACGATGTTTCAGATTTTTTTTTAATGTAAAACTGATAAAAATATATCTTTGAATTTAATCCTTAAAATGCTTGAGTCAGAGGAGTGGCACCTATTACCGGACACTTTGAATACTAATACAAAGAATCAATTTAAAATGGCTAATTTCGCAATGCTCACAAATATATGAACTAAAACACTCAGAAACGTCTGCGCACGTCTCATGAGCCCATTCCTCCCAACTATAGCACTGGATCCAGTTCTCTTTCCCCTAAAAACTTCATCGATGGCCCTTTTTTGTATTTTCCTCGGATCATTTTCTTTTCTTCATTATTTTCGATCAATTTGCCATTGTGAAATACTATAGTACAACAAGAATAACACGTCTTACATTAATATTCGAAAATTGAAAAAAAATGGTGTGTTGTACTGGAGGATAAATCGAGTGTCCGGTTCTAGGGACCCAACATGCAGGATAAAAAAAACAGCGTTTCTGCAATTACCACATCTGTTTAGGATTTGTCCACTCTTGGTGACGGAGTTAAACTCATCGTGAAGTAGTTCTTCACCCAAACTGAGACATTGCTGTGGCCTGCTCGTAAATCAATGTTTTACGACTTGCATTTTCTTCGTTCTTTCACTTTGTCATATTTCTACGTCGAGTGATTTTTGAACATATATACATATGCTTCTGTTGGGCTCACACATACCATGTACTATAAGTAAATTTTATTTTGATACCATAGCAAAAATTTGATAGCAAATTATACTAATGTCATTTTTCCAAATTACTACGGTACATCGTAAATATTGGTTGAGATTATAGTATATTTTAATATGACCATAGCAATTTCTGTTATAATGTGAATGTTGTCCACCGATACTATGCAACCATAGTAATTCTTACTTCGATTTTCTCTCCTTCTATAGCTCTTTACCATCACCAATATTATTTGTTTATCAACAGTGTCCGGTACTAGGTGCCGTCCGGCGTTACGGGATTTCCCCCTATATATATACATAGAGGACAAATAAAAAAGCAAAGCTGACCCGCGTGACAGTTTCTGTTTGTAAACACGGGGGCCGACTAAGTCTCGAGAATTGATACCACAAGATTTGAGAAAACCGGTGAATTATTGTAATAAATTCGGAATTTGATATAAATGAAATATGAATAAAGTCATTAGTAATATATGTACATACTTTGTAACACGAAATGAATAAGTAAAGAAACCACGAGCCGCTAGCATTATTTTTCTTAAAGCGAATTCGGCCGTGATACTGGAAACGTTCAGACGAGAGCGAGATTCTAAATATTTTTATAATGAACGTGTTGTGCTAATAGAGCGATTAGTGTGATGAGCCCAGCAGCAATTATATGAACTCGGACCACACCTGCCTACCCGCGGCATTGTCGCATAGGTCTCTTACATAATTTTAATATTTTTTCAATGTAATTTTTGGGTTCGATCATAATTTTATTCATTTTGATTATTGATTTCGATAAGGTTCATCCCGTCGATTGCCTGACATCGTTCGATTTAGGAACTAGCTATATCCAGTGTACTGAATTCACAATATTCGTGGTAAAAATTCGAAACTCGTGAGATGTTGACTCACTTAAAATCTATATCAAGGCGTTGAAAAAATTGTAGAAAATAATCCACACTGAAAATAAAAAAAGTAGGACTTTGAGGTGACTTGAACTCGGAAGATACCAGATCGCTTGCAAGCACGCTACCATTGTGCCAATTAAGCGAATGGTGTGAGAAGTCCAGCAGCAATTATATGAACTCGGACCACACTTGCCTACACGCGGCATTGTCGTATTGGTCTCTTACATAATTTTAATATTTTTTCAATGTAATTTTTGGGTTCGATCATAATTTTATTCAGTTTGATTATTGATTTCGATAACGTTCGTCCCGTCGATTGCCTGACATCGTTCTATTTAGAAACTAGCTATATTCAATGTACTAAATTCACAGTATTCGTGGTGGAAATTCAAAATTCGTGAGATGTTGACTCACTTGAAATCTATATCAAGGCATTAAAAAAATTGTGGAAAATAATTCGCACATTGAAAACATATGTCTGGATTTTTGTTATATTCCATGTAGAAAAATTTGGAAATTGTGAAAATAAAAAAAGTAGGACTTCGAGGTGATTTGAACTCGGAAGATACCAGATCGCTTGCAAGCACGCTATCATTGTGCCAATAAAGTGAATAGTATGAGAAGTCCAGCAGCAATTATATGAACTCGGACTACATTTGCCTACACATGGCATCATCGCATTATTTGAATATTTTCCCAATACAATTTTCTATTTTATATACATATGAATATATGAATCTTTCATAAGGGCGAATAAATGAAAATTCGGTGGAAACATTATGTCCATCTCAATACTCATATTCAATTTTAACCTGAAATCATGAAATTGAATTCAAGGGTTCGCACATACCCTTAGGTAGATGTAGCGACATAGCTTCGTTCATCTTCGGCCGAATTCGCTAAGAACAGAGATATGGATAGTATTTCTGCCCTCTTCTATTAACCGAACCACGAGCCGAAGTGCGGGGCTCACACCAACACGGCCTGTGCTTGTGTGCGGCACCCCCTCCACTCATGTATATTTTAGTCTCCGAGGCGGCTGACGCCCACATTTCAAAAATGCATGCTTAAGTATTACTATATATTTCGTTGACCAATGAGAAAGTGGGTCCGATTGGCTCGACCAATCAGAAAGTGGGTCCAGTTCGAGGCTTGTCCGATAAGGTAGCGCCACTTCGATCCAGTCAAAAATGCGTCAAGTTTTAGCCGGGCGTTGGCGATCTCTCTACTCATCTCTGTACATACTGACAGTACCGCCCTGTACCGGCTGTGGTACTGACTAATTCTTGGATTTAGGTCGACCTATGAGGGGTCAGGTCGGCCTATGGATCTGGGCTTCTATGGACGCCTGTATCCTTTGGTATTACGTGATTACTCGTTTGTTGTTCTGGTTACATGTCAAAACATCCATTAATGCTGATTTCTCCTTGAAGAATTTATTATTGCTCATACTTATACTTTTTTACATTGTTGGCATTGAATATTTGTTTCTCAAACAACGAATAAATATTGCTAATTTAAAAATTATAATTCACAAATTGTACCAAGAGTCAGTAACAGCCGCTCGTTATACGTACCAACAATTTTATATTTTGCTTCAAGAATATACACCTCACAATCAAACCATAAATGGAATCATATATGAAACATCAACGTCACAATCGGATGTTATTCAAGTTGAATAAATAGTTTTCAAACCCGACGTTTTCCATTGTGACAGAGAATAATGCCATTATATATTTTTTTTGTTTTTCAATGCTGAATTTCTTCGATCCCCAATGCTCCATGAGACGTGCTCCGATGAGACATTATCTATACATTTCAACATGATTATAAAATCTGGAATACACTCTTATCTACTGCTTCAGTTCACTCTCATTCAGCACTCAACAGTTACAAATCATTTACGGTATACCTCCTAAATCCGTCTGAAGAGGGATTGCGCATTTAATACTTTTGCATCTGTGCCAAATTTTTTCGATTCAGAATCCAATTCATGTTTATGCGTGGATCATTGAGGATGCAGGAGCGTACGTACTAGTGAATAGACAGATTTCACAAGTTTGTCAAAGAAAGCCCTGAGTGATCATATATAGCACAATGTTACTCTTGGCAACGTTGCACTTAGTCAAATTTGGAAGAAATGCAAACCATGAATTTTATTACGCAGTATTCTATTAATAACAAAACGGAAGAATTAATTAAAAACCGTCCTTATTTCATTTTTTCCACTGCCATCAGGTTCCCAATCATTGATAAGTAGCGTATGCAAAAAGACGAGTAATGTTTGATTGTAAAGGACAGCAGCCTGCGGCTAGAATAGGTTAGGTACATCGATGCATGTATATACATGCTATGTATTACGAGGCGCGACGTTGCCAAGGTGCTATCAAGGTACAAAATCATTGAGTTTCATGATGTTTCGTCGACTTCAAACTCGATTCTTTTGATTCAAATATTCGTTAACCCCTTGTTTTTAATGTACCGTTTGGATCCCCGATATTCAATGCATACACTCACGTTTCTCATTTATGGCATCTGACATCAATATATATGAACTTTACAGTTGTAGTGGTCACAATACTATTCTCACCGAAAGCCCCAAGTGAAATTCTATGATTTCAATAAATGATATCCCGCTCAGATGGTCGTTAAGCTGTACTGAAATTTACACGCCAGAAAATATCCAACTTCAACTACAGCATATACGAAAGTCAGTTCGTTATCTGATGTTGAATCTAGTGCTCCTACATCCTTAATCCGAATTTTGTGCTGCAATCAGGTTAAAGGCAATATACACGCATGCCTGCGGTCATAGAATTGACTCGACTTATTAATTGGAGCTGCACTCTAGAATTTCGCAGAGCATAATCATTGGAGATATGCTTATTTACATTGCGTACTTTTGGTTATTAATTTTTGGGTCATAACTTGTAAGACAGTAGCAATAACTCTCGACAAACTGGTAACGCATATTTCCCCTTTCGTCCACAGTTTGCAAAATTTTGACGAAGGAAAAAGGAAAAAAAAAGAACAATGCGTCAATAACTTATTTTTCGTACTGTGCCCAATCTTTCATGAGAAGAAATAATGTATAGAACTGTATATAATGTATGTGGGGTACGTATTTTTTTGTTTGGTCATTTCATGACGCCATTGCTGTTGACGCACGCATGAAATAACAAAGTTATACAAATAATGCCAATATTTAAACAGTCGTATCTCAAAATCAGGTGAGTAAACAAAAGTGTATGAAAATTATGATGATAATAAAATTGGTTCGATATTAGATGGCAAAGTGTTGAGAAATGTAAAGTCAATATTAAGGGAATATTCCTGATAAGTGCATTAAGCAATTATATAAGTAGATCGATAATTCCTTGATCATAATTCTTTAGTGCACGTATCAGAAATATTTCCTTAATATTGACTCTACATCTTTCAACACTTTGTCCTCATTAGGATACTCGCTGTTTTACAACACTAAAATGATCGTAACTCCTAAACGAAGTCCGATGGCATTTTGTTCAATGGCTTGAAATTTTCAAAATTTGGAAAAAAAAATGAAAAAAAAAAAGGTTTTTTTTGTGAAAATCATGTTCTTCTCGTAAAAAACGACCAGAAATCACTAATAAAGTTATCGGAAAAATCCGGAAATAATTTTGTTGTGATCCCCATCCAATATCGAATAAATTTCATTATCATCATATTTTTCCTACACTCACGTGATTTTGAGATACGACTGTTTAAATATTGGCATTATTCGTATAACTTCATTAGTTCATACATGCGTCAAAAAAGAATGGCGTCTTAAAATAGCCTGACAAAAGAATACGTATCTCTTTTTTCTCCACAGAGAGCAAGAAAAGAAATCAAGACCGAAATCGAACGATCTGACCGACGCCAGATCTCAATTTTGCGTGGAATACCCCACGTGCAATAGATTCGTGAAATAGTTAATCCTTCATACTAAACGATTTCCAGCAATATTATTATACCATATTTGATGTAATTTTCGCTTGTACTCGTTGATGATTGAAATGCATTTGGAAATATGTGACTAGGTTAATCTAAATGCATTTCCTTCCATTTGTCAACCAAACTGTTCCTCTATTCACAACATTTTGATCTGAAAAATTGCTGATAGTAAATAATAAACATATTTAGAAAAAACTCTCAATAAAGAAAATAAACAGTTTCGTATCAGGGAACAGCTTTGGGCTGATTTTTACGCTCTACAACATGCTATTTGTTTCGACGGCTTGTATGCGAGTCATAAGAAAATAGTTATGAACCATTGTTCTACGTGCACAACGGAAAACAAACGCCTTGTTAAATATTTGAGAAATGTAACCAGTTCAGATTCTTTCTGATCAATTGCATATAATCATTGTGGCATTGCTATTACATTAAAATTAACAGAAACTTGGCCGTCACCATTTTGAATCAGTCTTGGATCAGTCTTACTGTGTAATGCATTATACGCAATCATTCGGACCATAATCGAATCATAAAATTTAAATTTTCATCACCGCGATGAACAAAATACTCACAGTGGTATGCCTTTTTTCCTAGTTGCCGGTACTGCCAAAACATGAAATTCGTAATGATAGGAATATCATCATTAGTCACTTATTAGGTTATCCACAATTTCTTTGTCCTTGCGCAACCCGTTTCAAACTATTTATTATCCATAAAGATAACGATAATATTTATAATAATAATAGTAAGTAAAGTTTTATTCAAAAATTGACACTCAGTTCGATTACACAATTGTAGTTATTCTTTCACGCAACTGCATGCATTGTGCCTATGCATAGTTCGTCATTATGCGGTATATGAAATACCTTTTTCTATTTTATACTGAGTCCATATACGCATGCACACGTAGAAATATGCATAACTATGTAAAACTATTTGCGTACTGACCATGTGATTCTTTCAACACGTTTCACATGTCGACGGCGGGAAAAAAAAGATAATACTAATTTATGCTCTTTGAACTACATAATTATCTTCTATCATACATCCACAGGACACACTATTAAATATTTTGAAAACTGCAGACTAAAAAGTATTTATAGCATCTTTTCGCGATATTGAGGATCTACCTTGTCAATATGTGTCTTTTTGACATGAATGTATTCCCGACATTATATCTTTTATTTGTTGACATATTCGAACAAGATTAATTCATAAGTGCTACCACATCCGTTACTGAATCCAATGGATCATGACAAATGAACACGATGGAATATAGACATAGCAAATAAATGAAGTTTCACACAACTAATTAATTTGGTAGCCATGAATTGTGGTCATTTTCATTATGATACAGTCATAATTTGTGACTGAATGGTCAAAGTTGTGTGCCCACTATATTCTATTCAGATATTTTTATCTAAAATATCAATACACGATTGTTGCCGAAATCGACAACGGCAATTCTACCGCTTGGAGTCAAGGCAATACCTGATGGACGATCCATCTCGTCGGGACCTTTGCCGTAACTCCCAACTTTCCATTTTAATTTCCCAGCAGAATCTAACACCTGAATTCTATGATTGCGCGAATCCGAAACGATAATATTACCTTCATCGTCAATAACAAGACCCTGTGGTCTCAAGAACTGTTTCGTACCTGAACTGTTATCGCAGCCGAGAACTTTAGCATTAAGAAAATCTGGGTCAATTACAATTATTCGATGATTATTGAAATCCGTCGTGACGACGCAACCTTCGGGATTGAAAGCTACCCCTCGAGGCGAGTCAAAATGCTTCCACATGCTCGGTGTCGTTTCGAATCCATAATTTCCGCAAAAATACGCCATCAGCACTAAACAATTGTATACGATGATTCCGTGTATCCGAGACGACGATTTGACATTCTGTATTCACTGCAACATCCCATGGATAGTTGAATTGACCATTTCTCGAGCCTTTTTCACCAAAACCAAGCAAATGAATGCCCTCCATTGTTAATATCTGAATGAAGAATATTTATAATTATAAATGAGTATCAATTTATACTACAAATTTACATTAAAATTAGATATAAAAAATGACTGAGTCCCGTGATTAG